>CATIXN010000001.1:19063480-19075127 GCA_949711725.1 Leptidea reali
CCCATTCCATCTTTAAATTTAAATTGTACTAGAAAATTCTTTTAACTATTTTTATCCTGCTTACACATTTTCCATCCCTTTTTTCTATTCGATTTGATCCTGAACTTACTAGAAATTTCCTTTAACTTTACAAAACCCAAAAAAAATCCATACACTGGTAGGTGTATCGAACCCGGGTTTACAGCGTCTAAAGAAAACACTTTTCCGCTGAGCTACGAATATTGCTGACGGAGCTGTTGAAATTAACAATGTCTTGAAGTTTGACAACTCTCGTCATATACTTCGAAGGGTTGCTACGCAACAATATTTTATGATGAAAAAAAAGACCCGCTGAGTTTGTTGCGCCCGTTCTTCTCAGGCCTGAGGAATTCATTTTGGAATGGGTGGTACTTTTTTTGACTTTCAATAAGTGATGTCACATCGTATTTTGAATAAAAATATTTGAATTTGAATTTGAAAAACTTGCAAATATAAACGCGGGAAACGTTATGCGTCTGAATAAACCAATCATAAGCAAAATATATATTTGTAAACATTTCACATTTTCTTGTTTTATTCTCAGGCATAACTTTTCAAGAATAACTTGGTATTAGTTTATTTGTAAGGCCGATTGTGTTCTTAGTGTCATTAATATTGATTAAAATACATTTTTAAGCATTTCAAAACTTGTAATTTTGCTTATTTCTTTCCTTCTTTCCCTTTGTTAAGAAATAACATATTTAGGCACGACTATAGGTAATTTAATAAATTGCATGCCGATTTGGCCCGTAAATGGGGTATATGATGTTAGATAATATAAGATATTAATGTGTAAATACCATAAGGCAATACATTGCATACAACGTGGGCTTCCTACTAAATAAATAAATACAGTGTAACTCATATTGTTATTGTAAGTAACCATTGAAATATTTTCTCAATAAACAAAACACATAAACATTATATACATACGGAAAATTTCATGATTCTTCTATAAAACAATGAAGAGATACTTTATATGGAGTTAATTCTAGATGTATATCACAAAAATGTTTCAAAATTTTCGTCGGAACTGAGCCAATGTATAAAATTTAAGCTCTACAAAAATGCGTGTAATTAAAATGATTTTTGCGTAAAATTGAAATTTCTATTTTTAGTTAAGTTAACCGGACGTTTCAAGATCTTTCCAGATCTCGTTTTCGGGGGGATAAAAATGTAACTTTTACGCAAATATCTAATATAAAAACACAGTTACAATTACACGCGTTTTAATCCTATAAAAGTGTTTTATTTAGATGTGTAACAATCGCGTTAATCAAAGAAAATACTAAGAGATTTAAGTCTCAGTTCCATGATTTCGAGACGAGAGAGTGAGAACAAAATCCCATCCTCTTCACCAATTCTGTTGTCTTTAGAACATCATAATAATAAAACACTGGCGACATTAATTAATCCTCTTATAGTAGTCTTATTTATCCTCACACACACACCCTCTGTCCCTCTGACGAATACACACACACACACACACACACATTTACCTTTTTTATGAAAATAAGGTACGAGACGAGCAGTACGTTCAGCTGATGATAATTGATACGCCTTGCCCATTACAATGCAGTGCCACTCAGGATTATTGAAAAACCCAAATTCTGAGCTGTTAAGTCTCATTTGCCCAGTAATTTCAGACCGAAACACAATAGTGCTCACACATTACTGCTTCACGGCAGAAATAAGCACCGTTGTGGCACCCATAATCAGCACCGTTATGGCACCCATAATCTAGCCGGCATCCTGTGCAAAGGAGCCTCCCACTGGTCAACCACCGGTCCACCTTTATTCTTTATGATATATATATTATAAAGTACCTACATAGTTATTTTAACCAAAGCGTTATCCTCATAATTTCTTTTTTATGAGCTTTTAAATGGTGTAAAAGTAAATTCCTGGTGACCAGTAATACAGGTATTTTATTACCTACCATTGGCACCAGCGATCCACAACCAAAACTTTTGTGTCCACTGGTTTTTAAGCTTTCATTGTATGGTATTTTCGTCGTTGATGAGAAATAAAGATATATTAATATTTGTAATTATTACAGTACACAAAATGAGTAGTCGTAACCATACCTGAACACAGAGTATAATAATTAATCACTGACTTAATTCAGAACATGACAAATATTTAACAAATTTATCTTCTATCTATATATATATGCATAATGAAAATGGTCTTTGTTTGAGGCTCAATCACGCCTAAACCACTGATCGTATTGACATGAAACTACCACCATTCGATGCGAAATTTATCCTTGATAGTTTTAATTTTAACTTAATTTACTTAGTAGAGTAAAACTAGGAAAGTATCCATTAGCACTATTCTTATTGTCTCTAATAAGCGGGTTTTAGGAATTTATTTCTCGTTTCACAAAAAGGTGACAACAGTTGTGCTGTTCTGTTGATACATTCTATTTTTAAAAGTAACGCAAAGCCACAGTAGACATATGTAACAGTATGGAAACTACTTGAGTTTCGAAATGACACACTGACACAATCATGCACATCGACGAGGCCCGTAAGCGGTTTTCGCGGTGTTGCAGTAGCGAGTACCGCGTCAAGACGGGTGTCACATTGTTAATTGTTTCGTATTGGCTGTTATACATAAAAAAATTACGCTTTTTGCTTTTTTAAGCCCCGCAATGCCCCATAATGAACTTCGTTCCAAAAATACAGTCGAATTGAGAACCCTCTCCTTTTTTTAAAGTCGGTTCGAAAAATAATCTGACAACCCTGTTGCTTCAATTAAGTGTAGGCACGTGTAGGTAAGTATTTTATCAACAAGGCTTAGTTTCCATACTGTAACATATATCTACTGTGGCAAAGCTATGATAGTGTCTGCAGTGTGTAGTAAGTCACATCCTGTCCTACATTCTATAAATAGTCCGGACCTAGCGTCGGTACAAAGGTAATGCGAACTTTCTCCGTTGCATTGTGGCTGGAACAAGTTTTAAAACGTCATTTATCACTTAGCCTACGTCCATTGGAATCATGGACTTAGAATATACTATCGTTTAGACGACCTGACAGCATGATTGATAGCACAGTGCGTGACTAATTTGGATTTGAAAATACTGAGGAGCTAATGGCAATAGTGGCTGACTGTTTACGAATTGTGAATGAAAATCGGTTACAGTCACAATTCGCTTTCCTTTTCTATTTCGCTGTATCACGATTAGAAACGTTCTTCTCTTCTTCAGAATTCTGAGTGGCACTGCATTGTAATGACAATGCAGTGCTACTCAGAATTCTTTTACAAACACAAAAAATGTGAGCGGCACTACAATTGCGATCGTCACCTTGAGATATAAGATGTTAAGTCTCATTTGCTCAGTAATTTCACTAGCTACGACGCCCTTCAGACCGAAACACAGTAATGCTTACACATTACTTACTGCTTCACGGCAGAAATAGGCGCCGTTGTGGTACCCATAATCTAGCCGGTTTCCTGTGCAAAAGAGCCTCGAATTCACCCACTGGTGAATAGACTCGGCGATCATCAACGATAATGTGAGCCTATTCTAAAATGTAGTAATCTAAATATCCGGAAAGGAAAGGTGATGTTTTAGAAATCGTTCTTATGAGGGAAAATGTAGTTTTACATCCATCGTGCGGAAGTGAGAGTAAACCGGAACGTCTATACAGCTATTAATAGACACCATATTAATTAACTTAACTAATAATAACTCTTAATTGGTAAGTATATAATATGTTTTTAATTGTGTTTTAAACTTGTTAGTACAGTTATACACAAATAAAATTTGAAAAACAAAATTTTATGAACGATGCGGGACTCGAACCCACGACCTCCGGCGTTCCGTGCCGACTGTCTAACCAACTGAGCTAACCGTTCGAGTAACGCCTCGTTATAAAATCTTGTTTGCTTTGTTCAACTCTCAGGTTGTGGCTTCATCTACACGATCTACTTTGCAGTTGATAACCTGCTCAACCCCAATTTTTGCATATTAGAAAATTGACTTGAAATTGAATTGAGTTCGAGTCCCGCATCGTTCATAAAATTTTGTTTTTCAAATTTTATTTGTGTATTAATCCTAGAAGTGAGGGTTATCACTACAAAAACATAACATATTGTGTAGTACAGTTATGTCATTTGTAGTTGGCAGAAGAAGGCTACTCGCACTTGACTGGAGATACCAATTTGAAATTTTGCACAAAGTTTCAAAGACATTGTGATTTGAAAATACTGAAGAGCTATTGCCAATCGTGAATGTTTACGATTTGTGAATGAAAATTGGTTACAGTTTTTTTATGGAATAGGAGGACAAGCGAGCGTATCCTGGTGTTAAGTGATCACCGCCGCCCACAATCTCTTGCAACACCAGAGGAATCACAGGAGCGTAAGATTCGCTTTCCTTCTCGATTATGCTGTATCACGATTAGAAACGTTCTTCTCTCTTGTACAACTTATCTATACGCTAGTGTGCTGTAAGTCACACCAACCAGTTTGCCAGTGGGAGGCTCCTTTGAACAGGATACCGGCTAGATTATGGGTACCTCGCAATCAAGGAAGCAGTAATGTGTAAAGTTTCAAAGACATTAAGTGCGAAAGGACGATGGCTGGTCCTTGCGTCAACTCGTGAACGGGTGCTGCTTTTAGTGCCAGGTCGACATGTATAGTTTTCCAATAATAATTGTATTTGTTGGAAGCGATTACTACTTATAACAGTAATCACGACCATCATGTTCACGAAGCATCCTTACACAAACAATGAATTCAAGCTCAAAAGGTTGATGCATCCAATATACGATAATTTATATTTATTTAAACTTTATTACTTTTTAAAATATTTGATATTTAAAACTCTTTTAATTAGTTATGTATATTACAGCCATTTTAAAACTCTATTGATTGAAAAGAGTGACCGCTGAGTTTTTTGTATGTTCTTCTCACGAGCTCTACTTTTTCCGAACATATGGTAGAAGATATTTATGATGACGAATCAAAAGCGCTTATTTTAAGCCTAATTGAATAGAGTTTATAGACTTGCCTTTGAAAAACACTTAAGAGCAGTTTTTCAGTAAGTTTAAGTTCAGTTTGTTCTAAGTAAGATGCACAAAATTTCGTATATCTGTTTCTGGTTTGAAATAGATTTACGCATACACCAGTAATATTCAAATTATAATTGTATATGTCCAGTTTATCAATATTGAATGAATGAAATGAATAGCCATAGATATATCATGGCCAAATATACTCCTGTTTCCCAGAAACAAAGGGTAATTGAACTCCATTTACTAATTCTTTTAAATCTTGATATGCTTTTTTTATGAAAATAAGGGACGAGACGAGCGGGACGTTCAGTCGATGGTAATTGATACGCCCTGCCCATTACAAACCAGTGCCGTCAGGGTTCTTGAAAAACCCAAAAATTCTGAGCGGCACTACAATTGCGCTCGTCACCTTGAGACATAAGATGTTAAGTCTCATTTGCCCAGTAATTTCACTAGCTACGGCGCCCTTCAGTCCGAAACACAGTAATACCCATAATTTAGCCGGCTTCCTGTGCAAAGGAGCCTCCCACTGGTAAACCATAAACCATATCTCTTGATATCTTCACCAAAATCTAATAATTTCAAATAAAATATGTAACTTTTCTCTCTTTGTTTGTCCGTGCATTCGTCATAATGACCTACTTCCAAAATTCTTCAAACAACTAACTCGCTAAGTCAACTGACACATTTTGGATACAAAAGTTAACTTATTTGCATCATAACAGCTTCAATTAGCGTTCATTTTCCTTATGAGTCAATATAAAAAGTGTGCCGATGAACTTGTAATGAACTTTTAATTATGATACTTGATTTTCGCTTGCCGGCTCGGATTAAATTCGTTTTTTCTTGGTAAAGGCAATATTTTAATTTTGTGACTCAGAACGTGTTTTGCTGGGCGTATTTTATGCTTCTATAATTGAATCCCAGGAAATTACACAAAATACTTACAGGGCTAGTGGAAACCCAAGCACTGGCAGCTATTTCGGACAAGGATCAGCGTAGCTTCCAAAGCGGAAACGTTGACAGTATACTAGGTACACTTCCACGTAATGATACTTTTAATTTCATGTAATCATATTAAGTACAATATACGTAATAGAACAGTAGCGTAACTCAGCAGTCTTCTTGAAATTTATGCCTACGACTGGGCGAAGCACTAGGGTTGGTACATACAAAAAAATTGACGACGCGGACGACTTGGCGCATCTAATTTAACTCGGACAGCGATCAGTCTCGGCGGCGTACGGCGTGGCACTCAATAGCTTTGTCTCCCCAAGATTGCTTAGCGACCGTGTAAATCGTGTGTATGTGTGCGTGCGACTATTCAGCCGCTCTATTATGAAGTTATTGTACTGTTCTATTACTGTATTAAATATTGTAGATATAGTTACAAGCATTGTTTTGTTTTGAATATATATATACACATATTTATAAAAACATTTATTGTGAAATTCAAATTGGGATGAAAAGAATTGTTAAAAGTAAAATCGCCTTTGTTTCTCTAGCATAATTATAACTTTTTCAATCTTACAACACTAAGTGGAATGGAACTAGGAATAGAGTAATCCCTATCACTGAACCAGGCTATTGAATTCTATTTTTATACGCTTTATGTTAGCTTCACCTGTATGTTTGTATGTTTGTAACCGACTTCTTTGGGCGCGATTTTGACCCACTTTAACGGCTAGATTTCGTTCAAACTTTGTAGATTTATCGAGGACCGATGACATTACACTAATTTGACTAAAAAATGAAAAATAAATAATAGTAGAAAAAAAATTAAAAAGCACGCTTTATATAAAATTCAACTAAAAAATAGAAAATAAATTTAAATTGAAAATAGTGAAAAAAAAAATATTTTATTGTAAAAAAGGGTGTAGAAGAATTATTATTTTAATAATATCTTAAAAAGCACCCCACGCTTTTTTTTACAATAAAATATATATTTTTTTACACTATTTTCAATTTAAATTTATTTTCTATTTTTTAGTTAAATTTTATATAAAGCGTGCTTTTTAGTTTTTTTAACTATAATATAACTTAGTTATAAAAAAGAGCCTTTAATATAACTTAGTCATAGCAACCCAAGTTTTTCCTGTTTCCTAAATCCAAACACAACATATTGTAAATACTCATAATCATAATTAAGTTTTATAACACCCCGTTAGTGTTATAAGAATAAGTTTTCTAAGACCTACATACAGAGTTTAATTTTAAGTTGTTGTAGCTAAGTAATTGTAGGCTTTAATAAACATTTATTTTATATTTACTGAAGCCTACACATTTATAATTTTTTTGTAATATATAAAAACTGTTTGCTCTTAAGACAACACGACATAAGTGAATACTTCGAAGCGAGTTGTTGAACTAAAACGCGTTTACGCTGATGAAACTGCGATTAATTTAGTATTTTATTTGGTTAACGCAAGCGTTACACATTTAAATTAAACACTTTTTAAAGGTTTAAAAATGTAGTCCCCCTGTAACGTAATCTGGGAAGGTCTCGAAACGTCCGGTTACTTTAAATAGTAATGAAAATGTAACTTACACGAAAAATCGAATGTAAAGACAGTTAGTAGTGTTTGATTTAAATGTGTTTAGTTTGTGTTGGTGAAATCTGAATTAAATCTGTAAATTCGTTTACAGGCGTTAGCTTAGTGCAGCGTTCTACCAGGCCTGTCCCAATCCCCGTGTAGGTATCGAAATCGTAAGTAAGTACGGTGGCCTCTAGAGAGTAGGCCATCCAGTAGGGACTCACGAGCTATCAGTGACTTCACTGATCCTACCAATATTTTAATAATAGAGTCATGTTAAATTCATTGCGATAATAACTAATACTATTTACATAGCGATGTCAAATTTCTTAAGCTTCCTAAAGACGCTGATTATAATAGTGAAACTACCATTCATGGTAGCTACCTGTTTCATTTCCTATATATTAAGTAGGTTTGACTATGACTATGACTATCTGCAACTAATGTTAGTTTGACAGTGAATAAATATTGATTTAAAATTACGATTACATACCCTATTTATTTTATAGAAAAAACTGAGCTATTTATAATATGACCTTATACTAGGTAGGTACAGTTTTAGGTAAAGAAATCAACCCTAATGTCGTCAGAAGAGGTAAGAGTCACGCGATAGAAAGAGAGGCAACTTCTAGGTGAATAATAATGTAGGTTAGTAGTGCTGTGCAATCTGAATTACACCTTATTGTATGAATGCAACAGTCGCTATTTCTTTAATTCATTTTTCGGAGAGGAAATTACGTACTTGTACTATTATATTGAAATCGGGGCTTAGCTCAGTCTCCAGAACTTATCACTTCAAAAACCTAAATAGTAACTCGTCGACTCTTAAACGGTGGTCCAAAAAAGTTTTGAAAGAAATTATTGATACAATCCGTAGTGTTCCTTCGCTTAAAGGTTTACACACAAATGGCATACTTAATCTTGTAATCCTTTAAATAAATAACCAAAGGACACTCGAATCTTCTATCCTAAATCTTTGCCACCCAAATTCTTAATACCTTTAATGCGCTCACATTTTGCGCTACTTACATTTCTACAACAAAAGTCTCAAGTCTTTGACAATTTCGACAATTAATCTGCGTAAGTAATGTGCATATTTTTGGGTGGTATTTCTACGTGTTTCTGAATAGAAGGCATAATATGAGGCATTTACTTTCTGAAAATTAATTTCCAGCATTCTGTTTTTTGCACTTTTATCTAATAAAATATGCAATTATTACTTTCATATGATATTCAGCTGTGGAGTAGAAGGATTTACGACAAAGCCATTTTTTATTAAAACATTTAAATTTATTTATAGATAATGCCGACTGGAATTTTATTATTAAAGTGTACATATTAAATTTTATTTACCCTTAAAGCTATGTAGCTATCTCATGAAGCCTACTAGAATTAGTAACAAGCAATCCCTCACTACTAGTGTTAAAATGATGAAAATAAATATCTTGAGCAAAAAGGTGTCGATTTAAGTGAATATATTTTAAATTATCATAAATGTACTGATAATAAACAGTTATTATATCTATTTCTTTAAATTTTTCTTTTAGTAAATAGTGGATGTCCATCTGGATGTGTGGCGGTCCTCCACAGTGCGGTTTTCAAGAAGCTTTCTGAGTTTCTGCCACGTACTACGAAGCTGTGGAATGAGCTTCGGTGTTTCCGGGACGATACGACATGGGTACCTTAAAAAAAAGCGCGTACACCTTCCCTAAAGGCCAGCAACGCTCCTGTGATTCTTCTGATGTTGCAAGAGATTGTGGGCGGCGGTGATCACTTAACAACAGGTGACCCGTACGCTCGTTTGTCCTCCTATTCCATAAAAAAAAGTGGAAGACAATCCAGAAATGTTATTATAAAAAATATGGGTTACAATTTGGTGTTTTAGCTTTATATCTATCACTGATTAAATCATTTTTACTGTTCCATCTTTATATTCTTGATAATGTTATGTAAAAACGGTAACAAATACTAACAATACAGGAGGTATATGTTATATAGGTATATTACTAGTTTAGCAAATAAAAATAAATTTGTTATATTCATAGATTTTAGATCATAATACTTTGTAAATAGATCTTAAGTTGGTCTGAGTAAAGGGTTTTATTATTATTATTATTATATATTCATATTTATTCACCTTTTAAACCTTCTCTGGACTTCCACAAATAATTTAAGACCAAAATTAGCCAAATCCGTCCAGCCGTTCTCGAGTTTTAGCGAGACTAACGAACACCAATTCATTTTTATATATATAGATAAGTATGTCAATTTATATCTTTCACGTTTTAGTGAATAAGTTTGCATAAAAGGAATTGGTTACAATTTAAGTATATTTGGTATAAACATATAAGCCGCTATGAGACCCAAACATAACGAGAGATATCAATGAAATAAATATTACTTCCCAAGTTTAACGTAAAAAGCTTGCTTAAATCCATGTTACGGGCAAGAGTAATGAAAAATTTAATTACTACTGATTACAAATACATTACATAATGAGTTGAGCGGCAATAAGGGTTAAAGAGAAAGTTCATCCCTAAATTAGTTTTGAGAGAAATTTTTAAGTAACAAGTTTTTTTATGATGAGATGACGAGACGAGCAGACATTCAGCTGATGATAATTAATATGCCCTGCTCATTACAATGCAGTGCCGCTTAGGATTCTTGAAAAAGCCAAAATTTCTGAGCAACACTACGATAACGCTAACCCAAGATTGAATCTCTTATATAGTATGTTCAGTCTCATTTGCCAGCATAGTACTATTAGAAAATGAATTTCTTTCGAAACAGTGAGCACATTTTAACTATTACCGACGATTTTATGATTCCAGTTGTATTCTATAAAAGGGTGAGGGGTGAGGGTATGCACTCATTTGCCCTCTGATTCCGGTGCCTTATCTTCCGATTATTGAAACACACAGCGGCGCTAGCAATCATAGCTTTAATCCACAAGAAAACGCAACCCTTTCAAGTCTCGGACATATTTTATGTGCGAATCCGATGAATGACGCCATTGTTGGATATGTCCAGGATGTTATCAATTGTAGTCTCGTTCACTCTCCATTAACACAAGAGCTTTCAATTGTGCGTGCTTTTGTGCATCTGCTTGTGTTTTAAATTGCAATTTACATGAAATTATTACGATAAATAAAGAAAAAAACGGTTCAAGTGGACCGTCCTCTTATTAGGTACCTACAATGACGTTATATACATAATATAGACAAATCAGGTCCAATTCAAATTAAAATTCCAATATTTTTATTCAAAATAGGATGTGACATCACTTATTGGAAGTCAAAAACTACCACCCATTCCAAAATGAATGCCTCAGACCTGAGAAGAATGGGCGCAAGAAACTCAGCGGGCTGTTTTATTTCATCGAATAAATATGTTTACAAAGTAATATTGTACAATTAAACTTATTATTTAATAGTCTGAGGGCGGTCACTCCATTCCCAATCTGTGATATCATTAAGAAAGTCATTTATGTTATAGTAACCTTTACCAAACAATTCTCTTGAATAACGTAATACTTTTGTTTTGAACATTTTCTGGGATCTTGTTATAAAAGCATATACATCGCCCCACAAAAGACTTACTAACTCGACTTAGACTATAGAAACAATGTCAAAATATGAAACATGCCACAAGTTACACCATAATAAACTTCGACGACTAACTAACTAAGTAACTAATTAATTTAATAAGTTATTAAACTAGTTAACTGTAATTTTATTAAAATTTAAAAGTAGTAGTCGCTTCTGTAGCGTAGGCCTCTCCTAAATCTTTCCAAACATCTCTTTCCTGTGACGTCCGCATCCAATGCGATCCACGTCTGTTGTTGAAGATGTCTCTCCATCTCTTACGGGGTCTTCTTTTTTCCTTTTTTTCTCTCGTTGTACCCAATCTGTTAAGCGCTTTAAGAATAGAGTTTAATAAATAAATTTGAATTATGATAATTTAAGTTTAGATTTCAGTTTATATTAAAATATCTGGACGACCGAGCCTGGCTCGGATTTTAAAGAATGTACAAAACTTGAAAAAAAAAATACTATAGGACATCTGGAT
>CATIXN010000001.1:19075137-19102063 GCA_949711725.1 Leptidea reali
ATGTCCCATCTGAGCTATTATAGTCTTGTGTATATAATATATATATAAAACACGGATAAATTACATTTTTTAATATTGAAACCTAGCTAGGTCGAATTCTCGCCCCCGAAACTACCTGTATACAAAATTTTATTAAAATCGTTGGAGCCGTTTCCGAGATTCAGAATATATATATATACAAGAATTGCTCATTTAAAGATATTAGATTAGATAAAATATGATATTAGGGGTTGTATGAAATTGCCGATTTGTACTGAAAAATTTATATTCGTTTATTTTAAATAAACATATTACATACATTGCTGCCATCTAATAGGAAGGTCATTTATGCCTTTGCATTAGTGATCTAGATTCGACAAACTATGTGAAAGCATTTGGTACTGCCTCCAGAGAAGAAAACTTTTTATCACGTAGAGAATTGTCCAAATCACGAAAATAATGGTAGTCCGTTGGAGCAAGGTTTGGCGAATACAGAGGGTGATGAATGGTTTCTAATTGCAGTTCCTGTAGAGTAAAAACGGTTTCTCGTGCTGTATGAGGTCTCGCATTATCATGGAGGATTAATGGTGAAGATCGATTCATGAGTCGGGGCTGTTTCACTGCTAGTTTTGCTATAATTGTTCGGAGTTCGGCACAGTAGACATCTGCCGTTATTGCTTGACCAGATTGGAGAAAGCTTCTAGTTCATAACACCATGCTTAGACCACCAAACAGTTACCATTACATTTTTATTGGGTAAGCTTTGCTTTAGGACACTGTTGCGGCGTTTGATCTGGATTCAGCCATTACTTTTTTCGCTAACGGTAAAGGATCCACTTTTCGTCGCATGTCACAATTCGATCCAATATTCCTACATTTCTGTATCGATTCAACAAGGCAACACAAGTTTTAACACACTCACCTTTTGATTTAATACTTCTTTTGTTGCGTTTGTAAAAAAAATATCAGAGTGAAGTTTGACGATGCGCACGCTCACCGTCACACAAAATCAACACCCTGACGTTAGCTGTACTTCAGCTACCAAGCCTCTTGTACTCATGTGTCTGTCTACTGAACCACAACCAATGGACGAGAATTACATAAATTTCAATAAATAATTTCAATTTAATATAAAAGTTTTAAAATTAAAAAAATAGTTTCTCTCCTAGTCTAACCGATTTAACAGGTGACCCAAGATCTGGTACGTACCTCTGTCAAAGGATAAGTTTGGCTATTCAAAGGGGTAACGTTGCCAGCTTCATGGGCACCTTACCTGCCGATAGCAATCTTAATGATATTTTCTATTTGTAATTAATTAATTTTGTTAGATTATTTAAGTTTTATTTTATTATTATTTATATAAACAGCGTTATTAATTATTAAGCCATATGTTATAATTTGAATGTGTATTTAATCTTTTGTTTCTCTCTTAGTGTATAAAAATAAATTAATGATATTTAATTACCTGTTACTTACTAAATTATGAGGTATTATAATAGTTTCATTGATTGTATTTAATACCCTCTTTATTACATTATTGTTCTTTCTACAAACGTAAAATAGAACGAGGAATAATTTATTTCAAGAATTTTTAAACGCCAAAGAAGAATAACTTCTTCCAAACATGCTTCGTACATAAGTACACACACTTTACTTTTTTTCTTAACCCGTTGGCTATAAGACAAACATACAACAATTCAACCAATGGGCTCGACAACAATAATTACAATATAGCAATCAGACTATGCAATTGTTGAATACATTCCGTGGGCATATTTTTTTGTATACTACCCGGTGGTCACTACACGAGACACCTTGGTCACCTTGTATCGATGTTAGTGATGTTCCAGATTCAGCACACGATAAAATATGAGATAATTATTAAAAGATAGTAAGTATTGCTAATAAAATAATAAAAATACTATAGACTTATGAAACAGGACAAGATTTAATTAGCCTCAAGAAAGTAACGCCGGTAAAAGGAAGCCAATTTGATCATAGAAGCCGCTTGGTAGTCGGCTAGCAATAAGGTCCTGTTTAGGAACAAATGCTTATAAATGTTTAGGTGTCTAATAAATAATATGGAATCTATATTTTAAAACTCAATTTTAAAATTTATGAGCTTGTATTAATTATACCTTAAAAAGGTCACGCTGCCTCAGGAGATTAAAAGTCTTTTGACGTGTACGCAATATTTCATGATTTTCGGTTTAGTTTTTAAGGCGTCAAAGCGAATTACAATGTTATTTAGGTTAGACAATATGCCTTTAAAAGTATGATAACGAATAATATTTCGAAAACCTTAAATCCAGACCTCTGATATTTAAGCAGTAGCAGTAGTTTTCACTCATCATCAGACAAGCAACTTGCCCCATGGCCCACTAATATATGCTATAATATAAAAAAATCTAAGATAAAAGTTTAGATGGATGAAAGAGTAGACTTTAGATTCTAACTTTATTTAAATCAGAGAATATTATAAAAGGATTTATGTGTTTCTATTAAAACTTTCAGTAATGATTGCCGTTGTATAGATTTTCAAATGGGTGGTCATATTTAAGAGATTTATTTCATGAGGATAAGGCTTATGTGTAGATTCGTGATGACTGTAAGGTAGTATTATTACAAGTTCGAAGATAAAAAGTACTCATATAAAGAAAAGGCCTGAGATTAACAATATTTTTTTAATGTCCCTCGTTCATGTACACTACATATCAGTCGATAAATATTTCTGTATCGATAACAATATAATCCCTTCACTAACCACTCATGCCCAGTTATTCATAACTAATTTTCTCCAAAAAAATACTGTCCACGACAACTGGGCTGCAAGAATGGGTTGTAAGGCTTAATCCTCACTTTTTTGTTCAACAATGGATTGACCACATTTGGAGACTAAAATGACGGATGCATGCATATTGTACGGCAACGAGTAAGTTTACTTTAATTTAATAATGATTAATGAATATTGAAAGACATTATTTTTGCACCATTTATTTAATTAGAAACTTAATTTAATAACATTTAGAATGCATTCTAACAATAATGATTTCTTGTAAATAATATATATAAAATAACTAAACATAATATAATATTTTTATTTGTAAATTACGCTTAGTATTTTTTTAAAGTACGACTTACCACATCTTTATTGTAATTAGAATTAATTACTTTTTAATTTTTCTTTTTTTTTTAATCTTTTAATTTACTTTAGTCTAAATTTATTCTTTTCTATGTAGAAATTTTCTATTTTTCTTTCTTTCAGTCTTTTGTCTGGAATACGTTGTACGGATTATTATTAAAGTAATTACAATAAAATTACAAGCTGAAATATAAGCTGTTACTTTCGTTGTGCTATACATGGTCACTTCACTGTTGCGGGCCCGGACATGTCGATTTGCGAATTATACTATTCTAGTAAAGCATTACTCTTGACCAGATTTTCTCTACTCTATACCGCCTTATCACTATACAGGCTGAATTATTTCATTCTACAAATGGTGCTTAGAAATTTGTCATTCTAAATTACCCCCTTAACAAATTTTCATGAGCCAAATGCATTCAATCAATTTATTAAAACTTTAATCATAACTAATAAACGATAAATATTATAATTAAAACATATGAAAGAATATTAAAGGGCTTCTTCTTATTATTATTATTATAACAATGATGAATTCATATTTTACCTGCGTAGCGTTTAATAAGGTTTCATTGTTATAATAATAACATAATAATAACTTTAATAATTTGAGGTTATATAACCTCAAATTTTTTCGTACATCAATCGCATTTCGCATTACACCCGGCTGCGGAATAGAGGTGAAGTTGAATCACAACGGCGCTTTTTTCTGTCGTGAATCAGTAATGTGTAAGTATTATTGTGATTTGGTATGAAGGGTGAACTAGTGAAATGACTGGGCAAATGAGTCTTAGAACGCAATTGCAGTGCTGCTCAGATTTTTTGTTTTTCAAGAATACTGACCGGCACTGCATTGTTATGGGCAGGGCGTATCAATTACCAACAGCTGAACGTCCTGCTCGTCTTGTCCCTTATTGTCATAAAAAAGCTATGCTATATGCTAAAAGGCTATGATAGATACATTTTTTTTAAAGTGTGTAAAGTATAACATTGATAGACCAATAACTAAAAAACTTCTCGCTAATAAAGTAAGCAAGATATTTAAAATAACGTTGAAATATAGACGAAACTCAAAGAACCCATGGATTTCTACCGTTTTCTGTTTATTTTTAAATTAAATTTAAAAATAAACACAAAAATAAATGATGCGGGACTCGAGCCTGCGATTTCTTGGGTTCCGTCCGGGCGCTCTTCTGCTGAGCCAATCGTTCGTGTATGGTTCGTAAATCTTGGTATGTCTTGTTCAACTCTCAGGTTGTGGCTCCATCACGCATCGTTCATAAATTTTGGTTACAAATTCAATTTAAGTAATCCCAAAAGTGTTGTATATCAGTAAAAAAAAAATAGCAAATTGTTAAGAACAATCGAGCTTGTTTACAAAAAATCATCGTAATTATCTTAAAGTTAGCAGTCTGTATAAGCAATTGGTTATTCGCATATTTTTTTGCAGCTTGTCTTACGATTGTTCACATTCAGGCTTTGCCGTGTTATTGACCACCGACAATAGATCTCAACTACCCGTGCTATACAATGCTAACGAAATATTATTAATGATATTTTAACTTATTTATATAAATGTCGGAAAGTTTGTCCTGGTTATAACATCATTTATCATTTAAAATATTGTCTTAATGACGTTTGCTGTAGATTTTTTGATACCCAGACCTAGTGAGTCATGGATGTTCATAAGTATTTATGTATGTTTAAGTAAGTATAAAATAAAATAAATAAAATAAGCCTTTATTGCAGTTATTTTGAACTTAATTAACATAACATATTAAAAGTTTAATAGAGGTAACAAAATATCATTAACTTAAACTATCAATCTATCGTTGGCATTCGGTTGTTCTCTTCTTGTAACAGCTTGTCTTTCGACAAAGGCCTCCTCGAAGGCTTTCCACTTATCTCTGTCTTTTGCTACACATAACCATTCTGGACCCGCTGCTTTCTTAAAATCATCTTCCCATCTGTTTATCTGTCTTCCTCTGCTACGTGTGCTTTCTCTAGGGTACCATTCGGTTATAATTTTGGTCCATTTCTCTGTCTTTTCTCTCAACATATGTCCTGTCCAGCGCCATTTCAATTTTCTGTATACTGTTTGAACTTTTTCGAACTTAGTTATCCCTTTTATCTTATTTATCTGTACTCTATCCCTTCTCCTTACTCCCAATACGCTTCTCTCTATATCATTCTGACATATATTGATTTTAGTTTGGCATGCGTATGTCAGAAATGGCAGGATACAAGCATTAAAAATTTAAGTAAGTATATTGTTCTAAATATAACTTTGTCTTGCACTCATAGTACAGCCTATGTCTAGTTTGGGGCAAGATAATTTGTATAAAAGTGTGTCAATATTATTATTATTATATTATTTATTTAATTGTAATCAATGCTGAAGTACATAGTTTCATTCTCGATAATGACGAACTTCCGTGCAAACTTCCATCCCCTATTTCAAGCCTTCCAAGCATTTTATTCGCAATATAAGGTAGCCTATATCCTTTCCTTTATTTTTAGCTCTCATGTATCTCTTGACAAAATTTAATCAAAATTGATTCAGTGGCTTTGACATGAATTGGTAAAGATTTTGCAATTCGATATTTTAAAATTCCTTGTTTTTATAAGAATATTTATGCAATCGAGATAGATTGGCTAGCATAGCAACAGGATGCGTTAAATTATTCGAACAAATAATTTAACCAAACAGACAAGGAAGAATTATAATTTTAAAAAGCGCCCGTGTTTTAGCCGCTTGATGTCGTAACCTTCTCCTAATTCACATAAATATACATTGTTTTTGTAACATCGTCTATGTAACATGCTTGAATTAAATTATAATGATCTTAGAAAATGTACGAATTAAATGTGTTACGAAATTTAAAAGAATTATTAAAAAACGTTGGTGTGGTAATATTACTATAGCAAAAATTACTTTGTTTAATGATAGCACAAACTGGGAATGGAGTGACCGCCCTCAGGCAATTTAATAATAAATTTTAATGGATGATATTATATTGTGACGAAATTTTAATAAAAAATGAAGCTAGTGAGTTTCGAATGAGTTATAGTTTTTGAAGATTTTGAGTGATTTTAAATTTTTTGAATAAAATATTTTTTTTTTTGCCAAAAGCCGGAATGTATTATGGACCTCGGTCCATCGCCACATATTAGCCATTAGATTCGGGAGCAGACTATTCCCGCCAACTATTTCATAAAACGAAACATCGCCGATCTAAATGATAACTATAACTTGGACATATCGCACGACATCCTTGAGGCAATCTAGAAACGCTCAACACACCGAGAAAATAGCAGAGATGGTCATTTTTTTTTTATTAAAAGTAGCTGGGACTGTGCGCCTAAAGAGAGGTTACCAGTGAGAGGATTTTGCATTACGATGCAAGCTGGTTGGGTAATACAGCGGCGACTTCTATCTGGGGTCTTCCAGCTATTCGCAAGCATTAGTGTATTATTTTAACCAGTGTGTGTTGTCAGTGATGACTTACGGCACACAGACGTGGTCGCTAACTATGGGCCTGATAAGAAAGCTGATGGTCGTTCAGAGAGCAATGGAGAGGGCTATGCTCGAAGATTCCCTGCGAGAGCGACTCAGAAATGAGGAGATCCGTAGGAGAACCAAAGCTACGGACATAGCCTAAGTGATTGCGAAACTGAAGTGGCAGTAGGGAGGGCACACAGTTCGATGGACAAATGGCCGTCGAAGCAGCAAAGTCCTCGGTGATCATGTACCAGAAGACACAGTGTTGGTAGGCCCCTACAAGATGGTCCGATGATCTGGTCAAGATCGCCGGAATAGGTTGGATGAGGTCAGAGCAGGACCGATCGTCGTAAACCCCGGTGGGGTGACGGCTCGTGGGGGTTTCCACACGTATAAATAAATAAAAAAAAAAGGACCGATCGTCGAGGAGATCTTTGGAAGAAGCCTTTGTCCAGCAGTGCACGTTTTCCGGCTTATATGATGACGATGAGTGTATTTTGCTTAAAATAAACACCGTGGTAAAATGACTGGACTTATGAAACTTAACATCTTATGTCTCAAAGTGACAAACGCATTTGCGATGTCACTCAGAATTTTGGGTGTTTCAACAATCACTCACCATAAGGTGCTTGATCACTCTTTCACATAAAAAAAAGAATGAAAGCAGAATGAATGACTCGCATGCCTTAATAGCGTCAAAGACTAAAATTTCTATGAAATTGTTGTGTTTGTCAAATGGAATCTAAAAGACTAAGGCTCTGTTGCCCAACCGTTCATCAAACCCAACGAGTCCAATGAATAGTAGTATCATCTGAAGGATTGTTTCACAACAAATTTAGGGATATGTGGTGATTTATTGAGATTTATCTGTGTATTTATCTTTATAATGCCTTTGTGTTATCTGTAATGCATTCTCGTTAATGTTTATGTAATCTGTGGCGTGGATCATTTTGGCGCCAATAACAGTTCTATCATGTTTTATTTATTCTGTTAACTGTATAAAATATTATGGTAAGTATAATTATTGCAACATAATTTTATAAGCATAGCAATTTAGACAATATATTTAAAACAGAATGAAATGATATTAGCGTGGCAATTCGTGATATTATAAATTAATTGAGTGAAAATTAAGTTTTGTTATTTATTGGTTAATTCTTACCAGTGAGAGCCTAGTTTGCACAGGATGCCAGCTAGATTATGAGTACCACAACACTTACACAGCATTACTGTGTTTCGGTCTGTTCAGCTAGTGAAATTATTGGGTAAATGAGAGTTAACACCTTATGTCACAAGGTGACGAGCGCAGTTGTAATGCCATCAGAATTTTTGGGGTTTTTCCAGAATCCTGAGCGGCACTACATAGTAAAGGGCAGGGCGTATCAATTACCATCAGCTGAACGTCCTGCTCGTCTTGCCTTTTTGTGCTGTGAAGCAGTAATATGTTATCATTAATTTGTTTCGGTCTGAAGCGCGCCGTGGTGAATACTGGGCAAATGAGACTTAACATCCTATGTCTCAAGGTGACAAGCGCAATTGTAGTGTCGTTCCAAGAGTCCTTCTTGAGCGGCACTGCATTGTCATGGAAAGGGCGTATCAATTACCATGAGCTGAACGTCTTGCTCATCTCGTCCCTCAATGTCATAAAAAAATTCAGTACATCTAACCATAACTATAAGACCGCGTCAAATATTGCGTTGTTTTGTAGTAAAACGGGAAACCTTGGATAAGGGTCTATCTACGTTGGTGGCATTTTCTATCGAGAAAATTTTTTTTCTTAAATATATTGATAATTTTATTAAGGTAAAAATTCAAAGTCTAATATTCAACTATTTATATACTGCTATTATATAACTGAACTAGCAACGCACATTTTTTTATTCAATACTAGCTGACCCGACAGACGTTGTTCTGTATATAATAAATAAAATAATGTTTTTATATGAATTTGTCAATAATATACCATAACATCAAAAATTACTTCGTAAAATATGCACCCTGCTGTCGTAATGAAATTGTTTCACAGCAGAACTGTCAAACAGTGAGTCAATAAATTCTCTCATAGAAATTATGTATGGACACATGAAAGGAAAAACAAATTTGTTGTTTTTATTTAATTTAGCAGCATTTTCCTATTTATTCACCTTTTAAACCTTCTCTGGACTTCCACAAATAATTCAAGACCTAAATTTGCCAATTCGGTCCAGCCGTTCTCGAGTTTTAGCGAGACTAACGAACAGCAATTCATTTTAATATACATAGAAGATTTTGTCTCGTATGTGTTCTCATTTCATTCAATATTACTTATTGAGTAATTCAATAAAAATTTAATTTCAAGAGTTTTCTCTCGATTAATAACGGTGTCATTAGAATAATTTAATTAGACAATAAAAGAAGATAACCTGCGGAGAACATAGTTATGATTTTTTCATAAGATTTTTGATAAAGTTATTAGTTTAAAAAATAGAAAAATATATCTCTTTGTCAACGACACCCGGTTCCGATATTGTTATCCTCTTGACGCTGAAACACTAACGGTCTTACAAATAAATTTGGCTTATATCTTTACTATTTATTCTTTTAATTATTTCTTATTCTTATATTTATACTAGAGAATAAACAAAGAAAATGTAAGATGTTTACAAATAGACATTTTGCTTACTAGTCCAGTCATTATAGTATGTTCACCTCGGAATTCGAGATACTCAGCTGTAAGTCTGTAAATACTTGTATATTGACACCCTAAGAGTTGTCTCAAAACCTACATATGGTAGGGTGTAAGCAACTATTAAATTTCAAGGTTAAAGGTCACAAAAATCGGTTTTTTACGCTTTTTTTGAAAATATCTCATTTCCTATGGGTTTTTTGCTGTTTGTATTTATTATCAATATTGTAGAATACAAAATTCTCTACAAATTTTGCTTAATAAATTTTTTTATACGGTGGACCGTTTTCGAGATAGAGGGCGGAGAGCGCGCGCTCACAGCATCACTTCAGGTCAACCGGTGCCTCCGGTCGAAAACGCGCCATATGTAGGTTTTGAGACAACTTTAAGGGTGTCAATATACAAGTATTTACAGACTTACAGCTGGGTATCTCGAATTCCGAGATTCTTACCTAATTTAAGCTTAAATGACTGGACTATACGATTGGTTCATTCGGACGTATAACGGTTCCCGCGATTATTAGCAAAGCTGCTTGAAAACTTCAGAATTATCATTGTATTGACAGTGTTGTCAGCGATTTACGGCCATTTTCAATAACCTATCTACCGTTAGTTTAACTTACGGATACATTGCTGTCACCGTTTAATGACAAGATCTTATCTATCCATAGCTATGTCCAATATAGTTATAGTCCAATGCTATCTGTAATAAGTAAGCGTAAAAAGATAGATTTGTCAACGTCTAGTAAGTTAAACTAAGGATATATAGGTTATTGATGATAGTTATAAGGATTTATGAGAGTTATACGGCCTATAGTCGACACCGGGAAAATTGAGGGGAAGAGACCAAGAGGCCGGACGCTGGTCTGATCAAATATCCGAGCAGACTAACCAACCCATCAGCATCGCACTCCACCATGCGACAGACCGAAACAGATGGAGGAAAGCTGTAGACGAACTTAAGCGGAGTCACATTCCTCAGCAATGAGGGAACGACTGTGAAGAAAAAGAGTCGACAGCAAATAATACTTGCTCATTTATGGTTGGCGCCAGAAAACGTCATGGTATCCCCCACAGGTAAGAATAAATACTCTTAAATTGAATCGAATAATATCAACATCGAAAAATCATAAAAATAAAATCAATTGTGAACAAAAGATGACACCTGGGCGACCACATGTAGTCTTTGATATATCAAAAGAATCACAAGCTAAATGCGACCTTATGACCGATCTGTTAACTTGTGAATACGAAGCACTTAATATTATAATATCAATAATTAATTTGTAAAATATGCTGCACTCCAACTAATAACGCACTACCCAAGAACAATTATTATTTGATTACGACTTTATATTATAGTGTGTATTGGCTATTTGTAAACATGCTTGTGTGCGTGGCATCTGTACACTCAAAGGCTTCTATCAAATTTTGTAACATAGCTACTCTTCGTGTTATTTTACACTGAAATTAATAAAATACAAAATACTTACTGATGATATATGATCCCAGTGTCTTTATAACTTCTTGTATTATTATTTTTACAAAGTTTACAAGCTACGCAACCCGGTATTTTGGTTTCAATTATTAGCCAAGTTTAACAGAATATGTGGGACGTCAACGTCACACATTGATGGAGACTAGTTCGAGTAAGCCCACTTGGGCGTAGTATTAGTTGTCGCACTTTACGACTACGCCTGCGGTATCTAAATAGAGCGCAGTGGAGAACAATTCTTAATCTAAGTTGGCACGTTATGCAATAAAGCAGCAAAAATAGTATGCCTAAATAAAAATAATATATGTAGCTTATAATGTCCCGACCTCTACTTTATATCCATCCATCCATTAAATCAATCTATTATGTAGTTGTTGTGCTTTTCCCGGATATACATACATACTATATTAGTTGGTGTAACAATGCTATTACTTGTATAGTATATACAAAACAATCATATATCTCTCACCGTTAACGCAGCGTTACTTTACAAATCCAACTACGATGAAAGTTAGTTTATTTAACTTCACAAACTTTACCTCTTTATAATATTAGTAGAGAAAGATGAAATCTTTTTAATACGGACGGAATTATAATAATATAATAATAATATAATAAAATCTTTATTTCGACCAACAAAGGATCATAATGTGTTAGTAACAAAGTACCTTGTGTTAGTACAAGATATCTTAAGATCTAAACCTTCCTAATCTAGGACAGGACCGACTTGTCAGCACATGTATCACACAGCAGTGGTTCAGGTACTGACAATCTAACCTGTGACAAAATGCCCTCAGAATACCATTGGGGCTTGCCCGGACCCTACGCAACAGGGACGTATACCGCTTACGCATAGTCGCGTAAAAACAATCTACGCGTGCCTCAGCAAACATCCCCGACGCGCTGCAGTATCGTGGCAGCCCCAATAAAATTCTGAAGGCATTATTAAACTGAACACGCAGGGCATTGTACTGCTTCTGCGCATAGTCGACCCACAGACTGCTCATTATTATTTATATTTATATAACATGGACTGACCAAACTAAAGACTCCAGGTGCCCGAGGTTTAGCTCCGTCGTCAGGGCGAGATGGACAGAAGTGCGAACCACTTGTTGATGACCAAGATCCTCAGTCATGAGGGAACGACTAGAGAGAGAGAGTTTTTTATTAGTAAAGGCAGTAAGGCAGTAAAGTCCTCGAGAGGCGACCACGTACGGAAGACGCAGTGTTGGTGAGCCTCTACAAGATGGACCGATGATCTGGTCAGGATCGCTGAAATACGTTGGATGAGAAAAGTGCAGAAGATCTTTGGCGGGAGGCCTACGTCGAGCAGTGAACGTCTTCCATCTGATAAGAGTTATTTTTTTTAGTAGAATGTAATGCAACACCATTGAAAGAAACTCTTAAAATAAAGAATAGAAGTGGTAAAAGATCCTTTGTACAAATTCGTTTTAATTTCGAACACTTCAAGAATCGCTCCAGTTGGCAATCAAGCTGTAATGTATAAAATATTAGCAGACAACAACCTTTTAAAATATTCGAAATCAGGCGTCATGATGGAAACTCGATCAAAGTTAAGTACATCAAACATAGCTTGTGCTATATCAGGGTATGTCTGTCCGATTTTTATTAATGCTTCATAGATTAAATCAAATGAAAAATATTTTATTTCATAGTTAATGACATAACACTAATTGAAGTCACGGACTAGTAAAAAAAGAAGGACTACGCGCCGTGATATTAGCAAGTGAAGTACCTTTATACTAGTGTGTGTGTGGTTACGGGGTTTACAAGTTACACAATTTTTTCTCCCTTAAATAATCATATATCGACAAATACTTTTATATTATTGTTTTTACACTTTTTCATAACCCACGACGGCATTTTTAAAATATTTTATTGCGACGCAAACTGATCTGTCACAGACGATGGCAAATCACATAATGGCGGCCGATCGGCTTGTATTAGTGTAAGTGTATGCGTGGGGCTATGTATTTGGTGCCTCACTGTTATGTAAGGTGACACGGAATCCTTATTTTTTTACTCGTCCGTGATTGAAGTATGTAATTTTTTTATCTACACCCATGCTTTTAATCCTCTATTAAAGATTCTAAAACAGTTAGCTTATTGCCATCATTAAAACACCCAATGTCCTAATAACCATTACATCACCCAAACGATTGCTGTAATGAAATTCAGCACAACATTATTTCATCCGTTTTCAAAATAACACTCCTTTGTATGATATTATGGTTACTAGGAATGGCTTTTTTAATGTTAGCAGTAAGCTAACTGTTTCAAAATCTTTTATAGAGTGTGTGAGAGTTTTGAGAGTGTAGATAAAGTCTTGTATGAAACTGTTGATAACTAGGTATTAAAACACTCATGTGAAAATGAAATCCACATTCGTGTCTTACCTCTTATTACACACCCCCCCCCCCCCTTAATACCCCTTATTACACAACAGAAGGCAGAATTCCTAAGAGAAGAACAAACAAGAAACTCTGAGGCTGAGATCTATAGAGCGACTAGACTTTGCTCAGACTTTACATACGTAAAAATTTGCTGATTGTAAGCTTAGCATATTCTTGGATTTCATTTATATAGTCATTTGACAGCTGAAATTATACTCAGCTTAAACTGAGATAGCACAATGCAAAAGTCAAGCTCGCGTTTTATCACACTCAGCTAAGATTTACGTCAGTAAAGTCTAAGTACGCCCTATAGATCTGATCTAAAGATTGCTCTTTTCAAAACAGATTATTACTTTCAATTCAATTTGCAAATCATTTCATATGAAAAGTAATGCAACAAAATATTTTTTTATGAAAATATGGGACGAGACGAGCAGGACATTCAGCTGAAGGATTCTTGAAAAACCCAAAAAATTCTGAGCGGCACTACAATTGCGCTCGTCTTCTTGAGACTTAAGATGTAAAGTCTTATTTATCCAGTAATTTTACTAGCTACGGAGCCCTTCAGACCAAAAGACAATAATACTTACACATTACTGCTTCACGGCAGAAAAGGCACCGTTGTGGTACCAATAATCTAGCCGGCATCCTGCAAAGGATCCTCTCATTGGTCATGTAAATTAAAGAGTCCTAAATATAAATTAGAGTAAATAAATGAAGGCATAGATTAGATTTAATAACTCGATTGTAATTATAAGTCTTACCATATTTTTCAAGAACTTATTAGAAGTGTGTGAGTTTTCCAACTATCTACAAAATTTCATTTAAAATTTTTTAGTCTTTAACTAATTCGTTCACCTCATATAATTTAACACGTAAAGTGAAAACTTTGTACCCCTTGTTTATATATAAAGATAATAATAATTGCCTTACTTCACACATATTTTCAAGCACCAAATTAGGCATATTAAGCATAGCTGCCGGAAAATTCGCAAGTCCAGCTGGGAGTAAATGTATACACAAATAATATAAAAATAACAACAGAATAAATTTATTTAAATCCATCTTTCCAAAACCCTAATCACAAAGGTTGTGAATGGGGTACTAGGGTAGTAGGGAAAACTTTTGCATTCTACCCAGGACACTAATGAGGCATGCAAGCACCTCTCAATCCTACGCCTCAGGCATTTTAGATTCTGTAATAGTGCAGATGAAACCCCGTTACACATTCTATCTAAATGTGGTCCTTTAATGCGTAAGCGTAGCATCTCTTTGGGAAGTCCAATTCTTCAACCATTTGAGATACGTCAGCTCACTGTAAAAGATAAAGTAAGATTCATGAAAAGAATCAGTCTTAGCAGTGTTCTATAAATTAAAAGTGTCTATAACATTAGATCATATTAGATCGCAGTGATACAGGGCTGCACTGAATTGTACTTAAGATCGTGGCAACTGCAATGGAACATGATAGAATACCTGCTGCGAACAATATTATAACAGACAAATAGACACACAACGAAGTAGAACTAAAATCAATCGAAGACAATAAACCTTGTGCTCATTCATGCCTTATAGGAGTCCAACAACCCTAAGTTCCAAAACATCTATCGCTCACGTGTTGGCTCACACACCGAAATTTCACAATCTCATCACTAATGTATGTAGGGTTACTTTGAAAGTAAGAAACATTCTGGGATTTTCCATCATAAATATATAAACCTAGGCGAATTTATTCAGCAAGACCGCGTGATAGATGTGCTAAAGTTTCAATAATTTATTTATGTAGACACTAGGTGCGGTACCCGTAACCTCACCCACATAGATACAGGTTATGAAATAACATGACCATTGAATATGATTCAAAACCAACTTCCAAAAAGGACGGGGCTATCTGCAATTCATGTTTATTTTTATATTTGTTATTATCTCACATGTCCATTGTTTACAGACAGAAATTAATAAAAACAGATGAAACATTTTTTTCTTCGTTTGGAAATAGTGATTTTTGGTAAACTCTCAGATTCGGGCCATTGTAAAAACATTCAGGTTTCAATAATTGAAGGGCACCATAGGACCTAATGTAGACATTGTAATTTTTGAAATATTCCCACCAAGATATATACTAGCTACCTTAGTCTAGAATAGGAGCAACCTAACAAACTATGCTCTTAAAAATTTTGCTATCAGTTTCATATTTGTATTATGCAAATATGACCACGTATCTGAATTTCGGATAAGGCTCAAGTGGCGCCCGACTTGATTTCACCTGAACACTCACATTCTTTTTCTTCTATACTGTATTAATTTCAACTTAATAACTACCCAGTGGTTAAAGTAAATTTTAATATTTAGGTAATTCTCATGAGCTCAACCTGCGGTCTGAAGCTAACCAGTTTTGTTAGCCTAACTAGCTTTTGACATTCAATGTTTCAACTCTACGCATGCACATAATGTTCAAACCTACCGACTCCCAAAACTAATATTGGGTTTCGCGCGCCTCTTCACAAAATCTATTCTTCATTGGGTTTATATTAATTCAAGCTCGTTTTAGGATACTGCTAATTCTGTCTGTAATACCCTTTACAAAAGACAGGTAGGCTGAATGACGTGGGTGGCACTGTGGGTGCCTTAACTCTGTTCCAGTGCTATCCGATCCAGGGATCCAATAATCTCTAAATTAAAGAATAGAATCAAATATATATATGAAATATAATAGAATGAAAAATATATGAAATATAATACCTAAAAAGAAGAGGACACTGCCAGTAAATTTTGCCAAAAACCATCTGTATACAGTAAATACTACCTCCGAGGCAATAAATGGCACTAAGCTTCATAATGACAACTATGACAAAATACTATCTTGACTCATTTCATCTGCAGTCCCCATGAAAACAAGATCTGAAAAGGTCTTGAATCGACGGGTGAACTAAAATAATAATAAAAACGTAAGTTTTACGCAAAATCGAATGTGAAAAAAAAATACAGTTACAATTATACGCGTTTTAATCCTTTTAAAAGTGGTTTATTTAATTATTGTTTACTTTTCTTAACATTCTGTTGACATAATATATGCATATTTGGAATTTTGTTATCGGTGAAACTATTCTAGGATTTATTAAATATATCGTTGTCTTGTACCCATAGTACAGGCTACGCCTAGTTTGGGGCGAGATCATTTGTGTAAAAGTGTGTCAATATTATTATTATTATTTTTTATGTTTTGTTTTACAAAAATTTTTCCTATAGGTATTTATATGTTTGTTAAAAACGGAGCTCTTATCCCGTAAATTATAAATTGTGTTTTTAAATATTTGATTTGATTTTGTTTTGGCAACTAATGGCCTTCTTAATAATCATTTTCAACAAATTCTTAATAATTTTTAAATTGAAACAGTAGACAGTTTCTTAACAAAACATTCTGTTTTGTCGGTTTACTTACCAAAGAAAACTCCAGAAATATGTAAAATAGACTGAACTGGCGACAATCAAATTCAAATTTCGAATTGTCTCGACTCTATCGATGAGTTCCCTGCGTGGCTGGCCACGTGATTGGTCAATCACCCGCAAAACTATACTATTACACGACTATTTTAAAAGGTTCTCAAATACAATTAAAACACGGTAAGTATTAAGGCTTTTTAACGTGGCTGGGTTGGCCGAGGTTAGTTCAGTGCAATATAAGTTCTGTATTTCAGAATTATGAATTATTGATTTATTTGCAGTAGGCCCACTTTATTATCGTACTTTCATTGAATATTTGTAGCATATGAAATGCATCTATGAATTGAAATTTTGTTTTGTTGTAAAAAATTCGAGACTTTTTGTTTTATAGACCTAAAAGTAAAGTCGTACGATAACTTTTTTATGATTAATTATATATGTTTTCGATTTAAGGAGGCTTATTTTATGTGTGGATGTTTAAGTATATATGTTGTTTTAAATATATCGTTCCCTGGTACATACATACAGGCAATGCCTTGTTACATCATCATCATCATCCCTGGACTCCTGGTGTGAACATCTTGACCGTTTCCACCCTCTTATAGAAAAAATGAATTGTGAAAAATGGATGCTCATAATATGTGCCTCCCTGTCTGGGAGACTGCAAGTGTGAATATTATATTAATTCAGTATTGTCTACACTTCTTGGCACCTTTTTACATATTCTCTTCATTGTGCGGTGTTTCCGGGACGATACGACATGGGTACCTACAAAAAAAGCCTACCTTATTTAAAGGCCGGCAACGCTTCTGTGATTCCTCTGGTGTTGCAAAAAAAATGTAGGCGGTGGTGATCACTAAATATCAAGTGACCCGTACGCTCGTTTGTCCTCCTCTTCCATAAAAAAAACATTACGTCCCCACGTGGCAAAGCATATGATGTTGCCAGCAGAAAACCTAAACCCTTTTTAAATTCATGTAAGTCAAAATAATAACATTAATGAATGTTAAAATGTCAAAGATTTTACCATTTACCACTACTTCGGAAAAGTTGAGCTTCAAGGTGGTAAGACACTCACTGCTACATCATATTATAAATATTTTATGCAAAGTAATGCTATTACATTACTAATTAAAAAAACCATGCGTAGTTGAGTTGGACAAGCATCATTCACAATAAAAGTAAATCATAAAGTAATTATGCAAACATTCGATGGAAAATATAACCAATTTTATAGCTTTAAATTTAACAACATAAAGAGCGTTCTCGTTAACAGAAACACCACGAGCCACCTGAAAAACATGGCACATGGACCAGCCATCGCTTCCCTCAAACATTTTTAAGGGAAGGTACCAAACTGCCCCACAACGCCGCCATACAAGCTTTGCTCGATGTGGAAACGTCTAACAATGCGACTCGTCAGAAATACGAGAAATTTGGAAAATAATAACTTACTGTTCTAGATAGAAGAACGGGTGCACGAAATTTTCGAAATATAAAATGCATTAGATTTGCACTTAGAAAATTTACCAAAAATGGAGGGGCCACTTTTCGTCTGTCAAAAACACCTTGAACCTAGGAAGAAAACCATGCGTAACTAGATTAACCCCATTACTTTACAAATTGAACCAACAATCAGCTTAATTGATATGAACTTCGCTAGGAAGTGGATCTATGATCTGTCTCACCACCTACCACCGCCAAGCAAAATTCAACCGTAAATATTTTAACTAAGGCGTAATCTGAAACAACTATTTTGAAAACACTTACGGCAATGTTCTGTATTAGCTCAAATTGTTGCAAGCTCAATGATCTCACTTCCGCAGGCAATGATGGGCTCTTATTTAAATGTTTTTAAAGTTGAAATTGGTGTGTAGAATAGGTGTGGAGATATGTCAGTTCGGTGTTGGGGTACTTGGTCTTGCAAAGTTCGTCGACCGTCCTAACCCCCGCTTATGGCACCTGCCAACCGGCTATACCCATTTGGTAATTATAATTATTGCCTTAAAGAACTATTTTTATGGAAGAGGAGGAGGAACGCGCGAGTTACCTGATGATAAGTGACGACTGCTATCCATACTACTATCAGAAAATGACCTGAACAAGGTTGACCTTGATTTTTGAATCACTTATTGCAAGAATCGATTCGAAAACATATGCCTTAAACTTGAGAAAATAGAACACGAGAAGGTCAGCCCATTGTTAAAGGAAGCTTAAGCTGGTATCGCTTATAAAGTCATTTTCAATAATTTTAACATACACACAGACATTTTAAAATTTCGGTACATATATTTTGAATGGGTCGGATATCCTAATCCGCAGATATATTCCCTCCAACTAATGACTTACTAAGTCGACTAGCTGAATAAGAGAGATGAAACGTACAACTGCACCCTAAAACAATGAAAAAAGATATTCCAAAGCTTTGCTATAATATTTCCAATTAATATATTCTAGACCTTCTAAATTTTGTTCAGGTACTACTGTTCTAAATAGGATGACGATGTATCTGGGCAGAACTACCGCAAAACTTATTTCTGCTGGAAAATTGCAATAGGTTTTAGTATTACTCTCCAGGTTTGGAAAAGTTGGATGACGGTGTACAGGCTCGTCAGACTCTCTTTTTGCGGTCGCCCCATCACTTTGGATCGTCAGCTAATGATGCTAGTGCTGTGAATCATCTTATGATCTACCTCCATCAGTGCCTGCCCATTGCATTTCTAACAACCAAACAGAACTTACTTACTTAGAGGGTGAGCCTATCACTTGATCGCTCTATCTGGTAGGGGACTTGCCTTCAGTGTTTCCAACTACGATCAGTTTTTCGAGCCCCTTATCTCTCTTCCTCATAATGTGAGACATTCTATCTTAAAACACAGGTTGACAGAATGAGAGCGATTTTATATATATGGTTGCAAAGTTTATTAATTAGGATTATAGGTAATCTTAATTAATAAATAATAAGAAGTCATATTTCATTTTGCCTTGATCTTGCCTTGCTTACATCTTTTGGCACTTTTAAGGCTATATTTTTTAGGCAGAGGGATGCGGTTGCAATAATGGGCACTTGATATATATATTTGTATAACGACATATTTTGTTAAGTCTGATAAACGCTGGGTCTCCACAAGGTAGAAATCTATGCCCCAATTTCTTCATTTTATATACATCAAATAATATGTTTATTTCTTAGTGAGTTCCTGAATTGATTCCTTATTTTTATCAATGAAGTGTTTATTGATAGCTTCCTTGAAATTTTATAATTACTGATTTTTATGAATGATGCGTTTTCTTAGTAAAAGATTACCTTAAGATTACATAGTATCAAAAGCATTTTATAGATCCTAAAGTCTCAATTCAAAATCTACCATTTTTATTAAATAAGTGATTTGTAAAAAGCTACTTTAGTTTAGTTCTCTCCTTCTTTAGTTAGTTCTGTTCTTTAGTTAAAATTTTAGTTGTTCTTTTTTACGGTATATTTCAATTTTAGTATTATCAAGCAAAAGCAGGAATTAAATAAACTCATTCGTAGTGTCTTCACAAAGAATGACTGTTCAAATTATGTAATTATATTTTTCTAGACGTATGATAATAATTATTCTAGATGCGTGTGCGCCGAAAACCTGGTCCCTAGAGGGCATTCAACCTTACATCCTTATTCAGATAAATATCCCATTCATAAAAATGTTATTTGATTACATGCTTTGCTTTTAAAGATAGTTATTATGTTATAAGTATCAAAGTATAATATTTCTGTATAATGATACAGAAATATTATATATTTAACACATCATTCAACCACTGCCTAATTGACTTGTGACCATTTTTTACTTTTTTTTTTAAATTCTTAACTGTTATCATTTTTACCACATTAGTTGATTTCTTATTTTAGAATAAACTACTGAACTAATTCATACATGATCTAGTTATTTCTTGTTTTGTCCCCAGAAATAAATAAATGTTTAAAAGTAAATTGTTATTTTATTATAACATTGTGTGTGTTTGATATTAAATGCTTCAATCTTACTACGGCCTAATTTACCTTGTAACAAATTAATTGAATTTTTCCGTTTTTAGTAAAAGCAACTGAAATAATATAATTTTTACCAAAGCAGTTCATTAATATATTATTTCAAAATATCAAACTAATAAAAATTCATTTATAAACTATTTAACCAATTTTATGACATTATTAAAATTTTGGCCATGGAAGGCAATTATTAATTAATTATTAAATATTAATTAATTAATTAACTTCAGTCACCTTGTAGAAATTGCTGTTTTTTCTTTATTTTGTGAAATAGAGAGCACTAAACGTATGGGATTAAAAAATATAATCAAAATGTTATAATTTCTACTGCATCAGTTAACTTACTTTAGAAGAACAAATTAATTAACTAATTGATAATCTGTGAGTCCGATGTGAGTGCAACCTTCCCCAGCGTTACGCATCCTCTCCTCTTCTTGGTCCATACGCTCTTAAAAGAGCTATCGTGATTGTCAAGAAGTTTTAATAGGGGCAGATCGGCGCTTCACAATTTCTCGGCATATCTCTTTCTGTTAGAGATCATTCAAGTACACTCATGCACGGGGCCGCCCACAGCAGACTTGATTTGATTTGTCTAAATTCGTGTCCAAAGAAAGCGAATATGCGGGATTGCACTATGGAAGATAAACGGTGTTTAATTTTTAGTTCCTATAGTATCGAAACGATCGTAAGTTAAATAATATAGATCTCAAATTCGGTCCACGATACACGAAGCATCCTTCACCAGCGCCACATTTTCAGATCGTCTTCCTTCTTCTTCTGCAATCTCGCAATGTCCACGTGTCAGCGGTATACAGATATATGGGTAAAATTAGCATTCTCTTAGGACTTCTCTCTTTCCGTGACAGAATCTACATATGGATATTCTATAGTATTCATGCTACTGTCCTGCTTAGGTAGTACTCTGGACCCAACTTAAGATTTACAGATAATGGATAAAATAGTTGTTAAGGCAGACTTCATTGCTTGTGGCGTTCTACCGCCATCGCGATCGGCTTACAATTCTATCATATAGCGTGATTCATTTAAGCTGGTCTCTGATCTAGTCGTAACAAGTACGCACGCATTCTATTTTGTGCAGTTTATTTGCTACCAGATTGCCTCAATAAAATTTAAAAATTGTCAAAATTTGTAGAGTTTTCCTATTGAATTGCTCAATTTCGTTCATTATTTACGTGACTTTGTTAATATTATGATTAACTTATTCCACCAACCTGCCTCATAATAGATTACACGATTCAAATTTATAAATAAGTCAACCAGTAAGTACCTACTAATAGTATTCACGAGAATTTCTATAACGGAAACAGCAAAAATGAAAATCTATTTGAGTCAGAAAGATGTAGTACAATAGTTCATAAATTGCGTAAATTTCAAAATAAAGACATTCTAGCGATGTATTTGCAGACTCTGAAATGATATGGAGCATTATTGTTGACGCTCTTATAATCAATTCATTCCATTCTCGGGAGCCCTTATTTAAATTAATTTTAAAAGGTGTCAGAAGTGTCATTCGAACCCACGTCTCTTGGCAAGAGTTTATTCACCTCCCAAAAAGAAAATAAAATAAAATGAAACAGCGTTATTGTAACATTATTTAACATAATAAGACAGACAAGAAATCAAATAGAGTTTTAAATAATTATAATAATAATAGATTAAAAAAGCAGTGAAAATTAGTTTTTTTTTATATAAGAGGGGGCAAACGGGTAAGAGGCTCACGTGATGGGGAGAGGTGAGGTAACTGCCCATGGACATACGCAACACAGGGTTCAAGAGATGCGTTGCCGGCCTTTAAGTTGGGGGAATACTCTAATCTGGAAAGTCTTTAAGTCGTATCGATTCGGGAAAACTGCAGCCGGTAATTGATTCGACAAAGTGGATGTGCAGGGCAGGAAATTCCTCGCAAAACGCGCCCTTGTAGAATGCCAGACTTCAACATGATACGTAATATCCGGTGGTGAGATTCGGCTGCTGGTACCATCCGAACAACTCCTCAGAGCACTCCCTGTAATAAGCGCGGTAGAGGAAGTGCATATTTGAAGGAAGGCGACGAACCGGTTCACAACGACATTTCAGTGAGCATGACGAACTTTGTTTACCCATAACATATATTAAATGTTACCCTTGACATAGCACGTATTTTCTAGTTAACTTCGACATATATTTTTTTCTTAATTATAAAATACCATATATCGTACAGTTTACAAAACTTTTCCAAAAAAATCGAGGATGAAGGCGGTCATTATAAGGTGAATATTTGCGAACCTATGTTACCAGGTGTTCCAATTACAAACAACATAATTATTCCTACATTCCTCAGGAATCACAAAATTTCATCCTTATTTAAGATACCACGCTATATTCTCAACGTAAGATAGAAAAAAGATCTGATAAATGAAATACCTATGACCCTACAGTTTTTGACATCACATATCAATCCTCTTCATATATCACTTCAGCCGAAAGACTGTCCACTGCTGGACAAAAGCCTCCCCCAAAGATCTCCACGACAATCGGTCCTACGCTGCCCTCATCCAACCTATCGCGGGGATCTTGACCAGCTAATCGGCCTACCATAACTGTGTTTTCCTGTACCTTTACTGGTCCCCATTCGAGAACTTTACTGACTGTCCTAACGGACATCTGTCCGTCGAGCTATGTGCCCACTGCCACATCAGTTTTGCAATCATCCGGGCTATGTCGGTAACTTTACATCTCCTACGTATCTCCTCATTTCTGATTCAATCTCGCAGGGAAACTATAAATAATTCTTAATATTACGGATTCACAGGCTTAGATAAAGATCTAGAGATATATAACATTAATATTTCCCGACTAATTATTATGTTATAATTAACACGCGGCTTAACTCTTTAAGAAGCTTTTTCTAAAAATCAACACATCACTTAATCTTATAATATCCTATAGCTTCTTAGACTAGTAGGGACAGACATAACATAGTCTTCCGAGCAAAGTTTACTAGGCCACAAGTTGAATGAACCTAGAAAACATCTTGTTTCTAACACGCACACAAAACGCGATGCACGCACACAGAAATAAAATACACACACAAATATGATGCACACACGGACAACAAACGCACGCATATTGATGTTAGCGTGAGAAATGATCTTGCGTTAGTAAGCTCTATACTTCCGAGTTCATGATACCCTCAAATGTCTTAATTCGTTTGATAGTTCCCAAGGTCGCGGTTAAATAGACAAAATTGAGGTCCTACATTGAAAAATTGCAATATCTTATCTTATTTTGAATTTATTCTAAATGTTATAAAAGTAGAATAAGGACTATCTTAGTTACCTATTGTTATGTATTTATTGACAGAGAATATCTTGAAGATAGATACCACTTCACATTAATATAGTGTTAACTTAATTACACGTACTTAGTGCAGAAAAATCACATCTTGTAATTTTTTTCCCAAACGCACTATAACAAGTATAAGGTGATACCTGGATTGAAATAGAACAATGTTTTGTTAACTTATGCACGCCTAGTAACTGCAGATATTTTAAACAACTTAAAATAATACAAAACCAGTGTACCAGGGTTTGTTTTTAAATATCATTATGTTGTTTCCACATATTATGAAAAGTAAAAAAGGTCATTGCGCCTCAAATTACGAAAGATGAATGCAAATTATGGTTATTTTAAAATTCATATTCAAGGAAGTAATGTGTTTTTTCTTTTCTGCAGATGTATTAACATGTGAAATGCTGATTTTAGTGGGAGGATTTACGACGCGGCTAATTGAAAGTGGAAGAGCATGGAATGATCCATACATAATATTATAAATGTGAAATAGGGGATGGCAGTTTGTATGGAAATTCGTCACTATCAAAGATAAAACCATGAAACTTTATATTTAGGCACTTGATAAGAAATAATTTATAAACATTTGTTCGAGCATTTTTTGAAACTAAGACCTACATGGGCATGAAATAGGATATTAAAGTTCACAGGGAAATACTATTAAAGAGACTGTCCACAGTGATAAGTGATATGCGCTGTATCATAGAAGAGCGCTGCCAGCAACGGAAAGAGCAGTTTGTAAGTATATTATTTGAAAAGTATCCTAAAAGATAAAAAGAAATGCCCAAAAGCTAATATTATTATAATTCCTAGAAATATGTGTCACACTCACACTAATAATATATTTGTCAGAGTGGAAATTTGGACATTAAAGTCCAATTTTATTTATTTAGAGCATTAGTAATACCATCAAACTCTCAAACCAAAATGAAATAAAGGAAGAATATATATATAATTTTTCAGGTAAGTTAGTTAACCTCCATTTTCATTCTTTCATAAACTTTTTTAGGGAAATACATGTATGATTGTTAACAATTTTTATAGGTAGAAATAAGGCACATTAAACAAAGTAAATAATGAAATAAAGAGTAAACAAGTCAATTATTTATAAAAAAAATGCACATTTTTTTACTTCATCCATAACTAGGACAGGCAAACGGTTCAAACCCATACAGCCATGTCTTTGTAAGACAAATTTAAAATGTCAGCCATTGTCTTAGTTCCAGCTAATTTTGTATAAGGTTGGACTGAATTTTACGTGACAGCTACTGCCAGATAGAACGAGGGTGTAAATTATGTGTAAATAAATGCAAGATAGGTAGTGTCTTAGGAAGTGTCCAACAGCTGCTTTCTATATTTCATTTAACATTAGGTCTTTCTTATCTCGTCATTGCTTATCTCATAGAAAAATAATATTTAAAATATCTTGCTAATTTATTAAATTACTATGTATTGTATTCGGTCCACCAAAGTTACCTGAAGAAGTGATCACTGCTCCCATTATTTCTTGTAACCCCAGAGGAATTACATAAGCGGTGCCGTACATTTAGATAATCGTACGCGTTTTTTAAGGTATGTTGTAAGTTATATAATATATATATATATATATATATCTTATATATAAAATTCTCATGTAGCGGGGTTTGTTACTAAACTCCTCCGAAACGGCTAAACCGATTTGTTTGAAAATTTTTGTGTATATCGGATTGGTCTGAGAATCGGCCAACATCTATTTTTCATACCCATTTTTATTTTTATTTTATTAAGATTCATCATTAAAAAATATATACAACTTCATATTTTCACCCGTCTACGATCAACACCTATTTTGTTTCGCGATTTTAATATTATTCTATTCTATCCACAGATACGCAATAGAGTTGCAAGATTGCAATCGAATATAATAATGATTATTGTAGTACGAAAAATTTTATGTACTTACGATACATTTGGTAGGTCTGAGAATCGGTCGTCATCTATTTTGTATACCACAAAAAATTTATTATTGAATTTTTTTTTACCTTAATTGGCAATACAATGTTTGCTGGTTCAACTAGTAATATATTTCCATTAGTAGTATATTTCCATTTTTTTATATATATTTTCAATAACTCTTCTGTTATATTAATTAAATTTTCATTATTTATTTTTTTGACTTACTCGTAAGAGCATTGAGCAGTTGATGTTTGAGTGTTATTGTTGTATCACTATATACATAAATTGTAATTAAAATTATCAGTAAAATAAAGACCCAACAAGAGAGTTCATTTCACAATTTGGACATAGAACAAAGATCCTTAGGATTCGCACTATGGAAGAAACCACACTTCCGGTTAGTTAGGATGGTTGGATTCGCAGCAGGGATCAATCAATTAGACAATCAGATCTTCGGATCAATCGCCGTGAAATTTTGATCATATGATGACAGATAGATGACAGCTGTCAAATAATGCGTTCCGTGCCGTTTATTGTTCCTGCACGCTTCAGTTTATTTTGTGCTTAACTAAATTTTAGCTAAGCACAAGCTAAACACTGTTTTGTAATAGAAAAAGGTAAACTCCATTTTAGACGTCGTTATTGTTAGATCACTGACGTTGTTATGTTAGCTCACTGTCTAACAAAACACGTGCCTAAGCAATGTTTAATTATATTTTTAATAACACCGTTATAATCTCATCATGATTGAATTATCATAACAGATAATCAATGTTAGATTTTCTCAATAATTTTCCGCGTGTATCGAACTGCATTAATTGGTACCGGGGCGGTTATATTAGCATCCGAAGTCATTCACCCATGGCTTAGAAACTAGGAAGTGTTTCTGGAAGGAAGTGTTGAGATAATGCTGTATCTTATCTTTCTTAAACTGACTCTTAATAACATTGAAGTATCTTTTTATATTCT
>CATIXN010000001.1:19107063-19125900 GCA_949711725.1 Leptidea reali
ACCTATGTTATGTATATATTGAACCATTTAATAACTCTTTTTGCAACCTTAAAAAATAGTTAAGTGGAAGTTATTTTATTAAAGTTGGGTTTGTTTTTCAGTTTCATTATGTTTATCTTTTTAGTAGGTACGTAATTGTACCTTTTAATATAATATGCCCGAAGATACAGTTTTAACTAGTTTCGGAGTCAGAATAAAAACATGTTAATAATTATTAATTAAATAAGTTTTATTATTCAAACAAAACAAATCTTATAACAATATTTACAATACTATGACTACATAAAATTAAAACTATCATTACGTGTAAGCATACCAATAATACTGGCAGCATTTCCGCACTTGATAGCTATGCTGATACGTTGACCGAAATAGCTGCCAGCGCTTGGGTTTGCTCTGGGCCCCACGGGCCAAGTGCCAAAAATGTATGACTCACTGAGACCGAGATATTTGCAATAGTAATTTAAGTAATTTGCATTGAGTGTAAAAAAATTAAATAAAGTATCAATATGAGGTACGGTTCGAGAAAATTATTTACTACTAAGTATATAGTGATCAGTGATCTAATATAGGTATATCCCTGCTTCCATGAATAGGCATAACTCGCTATTTTATACTTTTTTAAATATTTTCCAACCTTGCGCTTTATGGAGAGCCGTTTTTTCCTTCGGGTATACTGCAAAAACTACTTAAACAGTGGGAGTAATACTAATACCCTAAGATGCAGCGTGTTTCGGAGAAGGTTTTAATACATAATTTATGGTGATAATATATCCGGAACTTTTTACTTAAAAATATCTATATATTCGCAAAACAAATAATTCATCAATTACATTTCATTTAAGTTTCTTAATATACACCACTAGAGCTCTTTGAATTAGCAATCGAAAGTCAAAAATCACCTCCTAGGTATAAACCTAGGAGGTGATTTTTAATAATGCACCAATGAGAGGAGGAAGGCTTCATACACAGACTGCTAACTACATGGGAACCACAGACTACAAACTCACATTTACCTGCCGCCAAACAGAAATGTAAATATATAGGTACTATGGGTGAGATCTATACAGATTTTGCTAAGACTTTACTTAGATTTAACTTAGCTGAGTGTTACAAAACGCGACCTTGACTTTTCGATTGGACTGTTCTAGTTTAAGCTCAGTATAATTTCGAAATCAAAGACTATGATAAGCTTACTATTAATTAAGATTTAAGTAAGTAAGTCTGAGCAAACTCAGCAAAGTCTAGGTACGCTCTGTAGATATATTACCAGTGGGAGGCTCCTTTGCACAGGATGCCGGCTAGATTATGGGTACCACAACGGCGCCAATTTCTGCCGTGAAGCAGTAATGTGTAAGCATTACTGTGTTCCGGTCTGAAGGGCGCCGTAGCTAGTGTAATTACTAAATGAGACTTAACATCTTATGTCTCAAGGTGACGAGCGCAATTGTAGTGCCGCTCAGTGTTTGGGTTTTTCAAGAATCCTGAAAGGCACTACATTGTAATGGGCAGGGCGACAACCAGTTGAACGTCCTGCTCGTCTCGTCCCGTATTGGCATAAAAATATCTAAGTACGCTCTCTACATATAGCTTTTTGTTTTGGTTTGAAGGACGCCGTAGGTAGTGAAACAACAAAATATTACACATATAAACACTTAGCTGCGTTTAAACGTTGCTTCATTGTTCAGTTGCACCGCATATATCCTAGATTGGGAGTGTTCCAAAGAGATGTTTGACCTGATTTCAACTTCGCGCATCCTCACAATCTGTGGCATTCCTCCACCTTTTTAAGAAAATTTCTACTACATACTTCCAAAATTTTGGGATTAATTCCTTGCGTGATGTTACCAGGACAAGACGAAATGGACAACTCCAACTATGCCATGAACACTTCACATGAGGTGACCCGTATGCTCGTTTGTCATCCAAAACATCCATAACAAACCTAATGTATCCAGGTGACTGGCTCTTTGGGTTTTCAAGCAGTACTACCAAAAAATATATTTGTGTGATGTTATATAGATTTTCTTAGTCTTTTCATCCATCTAGTAAGCTAAATATTCTGTATATGAGCTATTCATAGCATTTTTTGACAAGCACTTGACAGAATTTAAGACATATTGAATTTTATGTGTGCGCTTTTCGTACTTATAAAAGAGTTGATATGTCACATGCGCAACTTGTATTGAATCATTTAAAGTATTTGAAAGAACCAAACAACAACAAACGTCGAATTTATCGACAAATCTCTTTGGATATCGACGTAAAACTTCCAATGTACCAGGCGATCATAAGCCGTACAAAGGTTTACGAAACACGCCGAACATTCAATAAAAACTTCAACTAACCTCGGCGAGTGCGCGAACGAGACGTCTATCTGTTAACTTTTGATGTCCTCCTCTTTCAGTGAGTTGACAAGCAGTGGGTGAACGAACTTCATGAGTTTACTAGGCTAAAAGTTGAATGTACCTCCGTTCGCGGACATTACAAACAAGATAGCAACTTTACCATATACAGATACCTCAATAAACGCCTTAAATATACCATAACAACATTAAAAAGTAAACTATAAATCGTTAGAATAAAGTCGATTATCATTTTTTAACATTGTGGTAGATAAGTTGTTTCGTAATACACGGTCGCGATTCTCACGAGTACAACTACACTGACAGTGGTGTAGCGAGACGAATGTGCGGATATGTTTGTTTGTTTGTGTGCGTAAGGCTGGTGTAGTCTTGAAAATTATTTCGCGGTCACATCGCACTGGTGGGTTCACATAGTTCGAACCACCTGTGTTTGTTGCTTCCCTGGTTATTTATATCCAACAGCGTACTATGTACATAGTATGCGGAGATAGTAGCAGCTATCTAACATACCTAATTGACGTCGTAGATTATACTTCCGCATAATGGAAAATGCAGTCGTTTAAGCGTTTTCTGCAATATTTAATCGACAACATTCTGAGTTAAGTCAATGAACCGAAAATAGGAAATGGTGCTGTTTGGATTGAAATTTCTTTTCACACCTTCTTTAGCATTTAATAAATAAATATTACTTAGTTGATTCGCTGAAATGTAGGTACAAGTAGGTGTTACATTAAATTTAGTGACTTTACACATTCTGCCAGATCCTGGTTTGCAAATATTACTGACTCTTAGTTTTAAGATTATTCTAGAAAACAAGATCACAGTTTGTCAGCGTATATAAATACCCAAATTCAGGGGCGTAGCTACCGCCGTATCTGCTGTATCAATTACTAGCTGATCCGACAGACGTTGTTCTGTTCATAATAAAAAAAACTCTTGCGGATGGAATTTTGGAAAATCCGTTCTTAGCTGACCTCTACTCGGTGGAAAGATTATTCCTACCAAATTTCAAGTCTTTGGCTCTAATGGTTCCAGAGATATCGTGATGAGTGACTATATACGTGGAAATCTCTTATATATAATATATTGATATGGGGCCCCTTCGCTGCTTGTCGAAAAAAGGCACGGAGAGTGTATATTTAATTTGAATTGTTTGTAAAAAATTTGGAAAAAGTAACCGATAGATAATTATGATGAGTTTTTCTTTTAATTTTATGAAAACTTTTTTTTTCTTTTGTGAGAAATCTTTACCCTTCATAAGGGTAAGCAAAAATTTATACGGGGCCCCGCCAAGGCACGCTTCACCACTGCCCAAATTCATCAATAATTATTATATTTTATCCATGAAATGGTCATTAATTTTGTAATACTTTAAGATACATTGTGTAGTTTTCGCTATATTGTAGTTAAATTAAAAAAAAGAACACGACAAAGGGAGTATATTATTACCACAGAGTAGGGATGGAATCTTTCGTATTATTTATTACTCAAAACTTATTGCTTACCAATAGAACAAAAATATACGGCCGTTTTTAATAACCTATCTATCCTTAGTTTAACTTACGAATACATTGCTGTCACCGTTTAATGGCAAGATCTTATCTATCCATAGTTATGTCCAATAGTCCAATGCTATCTGTCAATAGGTTATTGAAATGTAAGTATGCGTAAAAGGAAAGATTTGTCTACCTCTAGGTAGTTAAACTATGGATAGATAGGTTATCGAAAACGGCCGTAATTCTACTTGAGTATGCGTATTATCAATCTCGCTTTCTCGTTTCTGTCGTTGCACATAGGTAGTTATTAAATTTGGTAAATCCTCTCTCTATAGGTTTTTCAAGCTGAAGCCGAGCCTTGGAAATAATAATTTACTCATACAAGCTCTTATGTTCATGATAATATTCACATAACGAATATACACAATACGATATGCTCGTATAGTTATGATAGAATTTCACTTATATATAAGTTGTGGTATAGATAAGTGGTGGCATACAAAAATTCAAAATGCCCTCCATTATCACCATAGCCTGCAGTCTTTTAAATTTTGGCTGTATTACTATAATATGATGATGCAACGGTCGATATGTTTGTTAATTTATAGCTTATAGCTGCCGCTAAACAGATTTTAGACAGCTGTGATAATATATATAATAAGTATCTGACCTGGCACTTGAGGTCTTGGGCCCGAAATCACCAATGACACTTCAAACCGAATTATAAAAACTCAGTTTTACTTAGACCATGCAGTTCAAATGCTAGTCTTGATATCGATTACCGACACAGCGATTTCACCAATACATTTTGATCATGTTCACATAAACTGAGTTTATATGTCATAAACAAAATCAAAATTCTACCATGTCAACTTTATTTTCTGTAGGCCTTAACTGCGAAATGAATCTGATAAATCGTTTACAGGCGTAAACTTAGTTCAAAATGATCTAATTGCGTTCTACTTGAATGGTGAAATCAGCCCTTAAGGTCCGGAATTTAAATTAATTGAATTTACACAACACATCGGATACATATTATATTTAAAAAAATTATTACCATTTCTACACAACGAACTCTCCGAAATTATACTTTTTTCAACCCATTTTTTAAATATTTTTATACTATAGTTCTTTTCTTGGGTACGCCATGAATAGATAGACAGCTATCTATTCATACTTCGTCTAAGACATTTTCCACGCCTTATATTAACAATGTTGCCATTTCTCTCGTAGCAACTAAAGTCATTGATCTCGGAGTAACTGACACAAAAATTTAATTGGCAACATCAAATCGTTTTAATTCCGCCGTGAACTCCAATAAAACTTTTAAATTGATTTATTATCTTTATTTTTCAGGTTGTTTTATTTGACATGAGCTGTAAAGGACGTTGACTCTGTGGTAAAGAAGTGGAACAGATTTTTATCCAGCTATGTAGTGAGAAATAAAGATTTAGACAAATAAAAAGAACCGTCATAGCCCAGATGATTGCGAAACTGAAGTGGCAATGGTCCGGTGGGGCAGTAAAGGACTCGAGTAGCGACCACGTACAGGAAGACATAGTGTTGGTAGGCACACTAGATGGACCGACGATCTGGTCAAGATCGCCGGAATGGGTTGGATGAGGGCAGGGCGGGACCGATGACAATGGAGAGCGTCTTCGAGCTGAAAGTATGATGATGATGATAATTGCCCCGCGATAACATTCAATCATTTTGAAGATGATACCAAAAAACAAATAAGTGTTCAGTTTATTAAGGTTCCGTAGCCAAATGGCAAAAAAGATACCCTTATAGATTCGTCATGTCTGTCTGTGTTCAGCCACTTTTTTCCAAAAAAATTACTTTGGGGGTTCCCTATACTTACACTTAGAACTTCATCAAACCCATACGTGTGGGTTATCTATGGATCTAAAAATGATATTGAGGTTTCTAAACTGAATAGTTTACGCGAGAGACTCTTTCAAAGTAGTAAAATATGCCCCCGCCCCCCCTGTAACTTATAAAGTAAATGATTACCATGCAATTTTCCACCGAAAATTGGTTCGAACGAAATCTAGTAGGTTTTTTTTAATACGTATAAATGATGAGCTAGAAATAAGGGATTGCTTGTAACTAATTCTAGTAGGCTTCATAAGATACATAATAGTTTTAAGGGTAAATGTATACACTTCTACAATAAAGTCCCAGCCACTGTTCAGGCATTATCTATAAATAAATTTAAATGTTTTATAAAAAAATGGCTCTGTTGTGAATCCTATTACTCCACTGCTGAATATCTAAATGATCGGACAGCCTGGGACTAGATTGTGATTATTTTATAGCAATAGAAACGACTGTACCATGTTGTATATTTTTATTGAAAAGAGCACAAAAAAAGTATGCTGGGAGAATTTCTTGCACCGCTTCTTCTCTCTCAGAGCGCCATTTGTTTCCGAAGCGGTAGTAGTATCTAGTAGTTATTAGAAATGACATCAACAAGAATTCTAAAGGAATCAATTATGAGAAAATAAATGCCTTTTATGCCTTTTTATGCCTGAGAGCTCATTTGCACTGTATGATTTTGAGCAAAGATTTTTGCCTTTTCCATTTCAATAATTTAATATCATTTTCCTTCCTTTATAACTTTTATATTATGTTACTTGCTGCTAAGGAACCCTTAATGTGTGAGTCTGACTCGCACTTAGGCGCTTTTTATTTTCATGTTAATGTCTCTTTTTGTATATTTATATACGAGGGGCACACTGAAATGATCGGGAAAGATGAAAAAATGATAAGAAAAAACCACATGCACAGTATAGGTAAATTGTAGTTTATTATTTTTTGAAGTATTCTCCGTTCAACTTAATGCACTTTTCCATTCGTGCAAGCCAATCATTAAAACAGTAATTCCAGTCTGAAGTTGATGTTGACAAAATGGCTGATTTGTACACTTCCACAGCTGCTTCGGGGTCTTCAAACCGTTGACCGCGTAATAAATCTTTCATTCTAGCGAAAGTAAAGAAATCGTTTGGGCTCAGGTCAGGACTGTACGGAGGATGGCCCATCAGCTCAACGTTTCCTGCTTCAAAAAATCATTTGTATTCCGAGCCGTATGGGAGCTTGCATTTTCGTGATGTAAGATGATGCGACGTTTGGGGTTATTTATTCGGAGTTCGGCTATCATTACTAGCAAACAAACCGTGATAAATCACTCAGCGGTAACCGTTCTGCGATCCTGTAAAGGAATTGCAGCAACATGCCCCTTTTTCGAGACAAACGTAGAGACCATTTTTCTTTGACACGCTGCGGGAGCGAACCACTTTCGTTGGTTAGACCTCGTCTTCGAAGACCCAAACTTCTGACTAATGTTTTCTTTCAGGTACGTATGAATAAATCCATGATTCGTCACTTAAGACGATATTATAAACGGCATTTGACTTCCCTCCGTTGAAGCGTTGCAGAGTATTCCGGCACCAATCTACACGAGCAGCCTTTTGCTCTTCGGACAAATTGTGGGGTACCCATCGGGAAACTAGCTTTCTTAGACAAAGTTCATTATGTAATATCGACTAAATTGCTTCAACACCATAAATCGAAACAAGTTCACTGAGACATTTATCTTGAGATAAGCCGCGACGAAAATTGTGATAAATTATGGCATGAAAATGTTCACGCATGAGCTCCATTTCTGTCAACGACGTGTCAACTTTAAACCAACATAGTTTTTGTTTTTGAACTTTTTTTTTAATTATATGAATTTCATTAAGGTTCTAAGAGGCCAGTATTCAAATTCTAAAAAAGGTTTTATTGTAACTCAATCAGAAATATTCTATTACCGATCATTTCAGTGTGCCCCTCGTAGATTCATATACCTGGCTTGCATAATGTCGTTACAAATGAACAATTTTTTTATCAGTTTAAAATACCACTTATTTATTAATACATACAACGTTATTGTCAAATAAATAATAAAAGACTTTTGAACGTGAAAAACAAGTCAAATCAAAGGGAAAGCTTAAAAATATGAAATCGTAAACCTCAATATTAGATATGTTACCGCCAACTTTCATATTTATGAATGAAGTTGTATTACCATGCAAATGGTCAATGACCTCACTGCCATTCTACTTATTTGTCTTGTGAACATGTTAATGAGAAGTTATTTTTAGCTGTTTCTAAATATATTAAACTAGCTGGCCTGGCAAACTTTGTTTATCCATATAAATTATATATGTAAGCCTTCCTTGAGCTTCAACAAATCTATTACAACAGATTTCATTGAGATCGGTCGAATAGTTTAAGAGTTATTAGGGAACATACAAACATACATTCTCTTTTATATAATCTTAATATATATAAATTACGTGATACGTTGTTTGTCCGCGATGGACTCCTAAACTAATAAACGGATTTAAATGGGGATTAGGTACTTCATGAAGTGCAGTTTAGTCCAATTTGAGAGATAGGATAGTTTTTATTTCGATTTGAGATCCATAATTATTTTTATTTCCAATATTTGTTTTGTATGGAGATATTTTCTGTGAGATATTGACGTACGGTTTGACAGTTCTGGTGTGAAACAATTTCATTATAACAACAAGGAGCATATTTTACGAAATAATTCTTGATTTTATGAAAAATTATTGACAAATTTATAAAAAACAGTATTTTATTTATTATGTACAGAACAACGTCTGTCGAGTCAGCTTGTAGATAGATATGTCGTAGGTATATTGTCAAAGCTGTGATATTATAATTTCACGGTAGATTGTCAATCGACATTTCTTACAATGTAACGGCCCGGTTTTAGTGATATTGTAATGTCACGGGTACACTATATTGTAATAGTTCTAGCTATTAGGGAGGTGAGATTAATGGAAAATAATCGATTCAAATATAAAAATCGATTTTTCTTTTTACATGCTTTTCGTAGTCCAATAATAAACCTATGAGATTCATATTAACAATTTATCAGATTAAAAATCAAAAAAACTTATTTGAATAAAAAATAACCAATTTAAAACAAAAATCAAAGGCAATGTTCCTTTAAAATTTCAAGCTAAGTTATTAGGAAACCATAAAATCGATTATTGTTACTATAAAATCTGATCAGAAGATTATAAGAAAATAATAATCGATTTAAATAAAATTCTATTATTTCTTAACATCCCTACTAGGTATATCACGAATAAAGTTTGTAGTGTGGGGCGTCGAGTGATCTGATTGTTTTTTTTTCATACACAGTTTGCAGATCAATAATAGCAAAAATTAAAGCGTATATAGTATGCAATTTTCCGTCTGAAATTCTGTAATTATTGTTGTAATAGTAGTGAACAAGGGCTAACCTGGTTCTGGTACTAGCCAGCCACTGCCGCGGCACGCTACCCTCGAGTGAATTTGGTTTTGGGAACTGCTAGTGACAATTTATTGATTACACTAATGTATAACCAAAATATAATGACTATACAATAAAAACAAGAAACAGACCAATCAGAGACGGCCTCAGAAACGAACGACCACTAAAATTGTCAAATATTATTGCTTTACAATATCACTATAGTGTACCGATAACATTACAATATCACTAGAACCAAGCCGTTAAATTGTAAGAAATGAAGTCGATTGACAATCTGCGGTTTAATTATAATATCAATAGCGAAATTGTAATATCACGGCTTTGACAATATACCTGCAACATGTATACATACACACATTATTGTGGTGATGTTTTCATGCAGAAGTGATGAAAGAAAGTGGATTCAATCATAAGCTTAGAGTGAATGACTGCCCGATAATGCATGGCCAAATAGGGTAGTATGCTCGATTATAATTTTTAACATCTTCAAAGTAATCAAATTATTGATAAAAACATTCATATTGAATTTAAAAAAAATAGAGAAGAAGAAGCTAGATTATGGGTACCACAACGGCGCCTATTTCTAACGTGCAGCAGTAATGTGTAAGCATTACTGTGTTTCGTTCTGAAGGGTGCCGTATCTATTGAAATTACTGTGCAAATGGGACTTAACATCTTATGTCCTGCACGTCTCGTCCCTTATTTTCATATACATAATATATAGAAAAAAACATATTATGAGTGAAAAAATGTTGTGATATGATACAAATGGTCTAATTGACCAGCTAACGTCAGGGTGTATTTGCACGACAGTCTGCGCGCGCATAGTCAAAGTTCAGTCTGATAATTTTTCTCTAAAGCGGCAAAAGAAGAACATATAACTTCAAAAATTTACTCTCGTAATTTTTTCCCATTCTCGAATGCTTAAGTCGCACGTAAAGCAGGCAGACAAATGTAAACAAGCCATGGGTCAGTGTAGCATAGTTCCGCACAATCGATGAACTTGCCAGTGAAAGCGTTTGTAGAAAGCAATGGACACTGACCTCCGCTGCTTAAATATATTTAATTACAGATTACTTTGATGTGGCATTTATAAATAACTCTATCGAATATTAGTATATTTCAGGTAATTTGGCCATGGATGGATGAAAGTGTATACGAATTTCGATGAAACTACTAGAACAGCTATGCCTCAGAGTATATTTTGGCCATGATATTTCAATGGTCTTGGAAAAATATTAACCCCATTTGATTTTGAAATGAAATGAAATGAAATGAAATGATTTATTTGTATGAATCGTGGTAACATAGTTGTTAACAATTAATTGGTGTACAGCACAATTCGCCAATATATCGGCATACAAATATTTGATTGTCAATATTGGAATATCATATTTAATTTATACTTATACGTTCTTAATACACATTACATAGCTTTAATTCAATGAGATAATATAAAATAAACATTAGTTTGTAGGTACCTCTCAAAAATTACATTTGAATACTTTTATTTTTGGCTAAAGAATTCTTTTAAACTATAAAAGCATTTATCTATTAGCCATAATTTTAATTTTTTATGCATTAATGTTTTAGGCATCTCTCTAATATTCTTTGGAAGGTGGTTAAATACCCTAATACACATAACATTTGCGTTATTTTGATGAAGCGCTGTTCTACAGTATGGCATCAGAAGGCGAGTTGGATCTCTTAATCCTAATATGGAATAGTCCTTTGCTGGTTTAAAAAGTTCACCATGTTTTTTAATGAACATACAAATTTCTAATATATATAGACCAGTAAGCGTTAACAGACGGTGCTTTTTGAATAATGGTCTACACGATTCTAGAGGACTGACATTGCATAAAGCTCTTATACATTTTTTTTGTGCCAGAAAAACATTTGAAATATTAGTGGAGTTTCCCCATAGTATTAACCCGTACCGTAAAACTGACGCAATATAACCGTGGTATGCAGTAAGTGCAGCATTAAAGGATACAGTTTGTCTGAGCCTTCTTAAAGCGAAAACGAACTTATTTATTTTGCCTGCCACTGTATCACATTGAGCTTTCCAGTTACAATTGCAATCTAATATAATGCCTAAAAATTTTATTGTGTTTGTTTCTTTAATCGTTAGGTCACTGTGTGTTAGAGATTTATGTATTGTTTTATAATTAGAAAATTGTATATATTTAGTTTTTGTCATATTAGCGAATAAATTATTCTCATTAAACCATGTCAATATAGTTTCTAAATTTTTATTAATAGTCATATTATAATTATTTATCGCTTTATGCTCGTCAGGAATAATTATGGATATGTCATCTGCAAATAATACACAGTTATAGTCAACCACATCGGGTAAATCATTCAAATAAATTAAAAACAGTAAGGGTCCCATAAGACTTCCTTGAGGAACTCCAAATTTACTAATTAAATAGGGTGACTTGTATGTAGTCATCTCCAGTTTCTCATTTATGTTATTTATATCTACAATTTGTTGTCTATCGGCTTAATAACTTTCAATCCATTTTAGAGCAGGGCCTCTTATACCATATTTTTCACATTTATATATTAAGATATGATGATCAACAGAATCGAATGCTTTTGACATATCAAAAAAGGTTGATATTATAGGTACTTTCTTGTTAATACATGTAGTTATTTCTTCTATTAAGTAATAAGCAGCCAAAGTAGTTGATTTGTTAGCTTGAAATCCAGTTTGTTCTTTTTTTATAATATTATGTTTATTTAGAAAATGCATTATTCTTACATACATTGCTTTTTCCATTATCTTTGAGAAAATATAAGAATTAATCTGTTAATTAATCGGCCAATTACTCTTATATCTTTAAGATATAAGAGTAATTGGCCGATAATTATTGATATCGGTTTTAGTACCCTTTTTGAGTGAAGGCTTAATAACAGATAACTTTAAGCTTTCTGGAAAGACACCCTGTGAAAAGGATATATTAATTAAGTAAGTCAAAATATGAGAGATATTGTGCTTGCAGTGTTTGAGTATATGTGTAGATATGGAATCATAACCTGTTGCCTTTGTATTTTTAAGAGAATTTATTATCTTTATTACTTCGTTTTCGGAACATGGAGAGAGAAATATACTATTATTGATTGCATTTATTTTGTATTTATATTGATTATTCCAATTATGATTACAATTTTTAGTCAAATCAATAAAGGAATTATTAAATGTTTTTGCAATGTCTGATGGATTTGTTATATCAACGTCGTTATAATGAATTAGGTCAATACAATTTTTAGCTATCATATTTTTATTGAATATAATGTAAATGATTTCTTTTTAATTTAGATATCTGCAAACAAACAACCCCTTTTAGTTAACTTTTAATAACTATTACAATATTAGTTAGGGATAAATACTTTTTTTTAAATCTTCTATAGGCTTATTCCTAATCGAATCTCATCTGGTTCAAAATTTTCCGAGGATGCTAAAAGCACTTTTTCCTGGAACTATTATTATCTTATAGCAATTTCTATGTAAACCATTTAATAATGGTTGGTTTTTCAATATAGCACAAAAATAAATACTGGCAGATTCTGATGCAGCTTTTGACAGTTGAAACTCTCATCTCGCACCGTTGTAGACTATCATGATGACAAAAATAATTTTGAGATAAGTCAGTGACATGGCAAATGGAGGTATAAATAGCAGCCTTCACCTCTAGAGGTGTAGGAAGACATAAGCGTGATTATATTATGTAGGTATGTATTATACCTAGATAAGCAAGCCTTTAATGGATATATATATCTGCCAGTAGTATCAAGTCAATTTCTGGTGCACATCTGAGCCCATCTTATCATAAATACATATTTAAGTACTTATCAAATTAAATAAACGTTTATTGCTCTAAGTTAAATGTTTACAATTAAATAACTCTTGCCTCCTGAAATGCCTAAAATGTAACTTTTGCACACCTAATGTAAAAATACAGCTACAATTACACGAGTTTAAAATTTTAAGCAGTATTTTGTTTAAATAAATAACTTTCATTAATCATTCGCTATTGTGTATTCGTTTTTCCTTTGAGATAGGCCTCATCTAAAGATTTCTAGCTGTCTATCTCTGTCTTGCTATTTTGACCCATACTGAGCCCACTATTCCTTCTAAACTGTCGTCCCATTATTGATTTGTCGCCCTTTGCTTCTTTTGCGATCTCTTTAGTATTAATTCGATATCAATTGATTAGATTCGAATAATTTATTCAAATCAGGATTTTTGTATCACTTATTGGACATAAAATCTACCCATTTGAAAAGTTAGGCCACAGACCTGCGGACAGTGGACACATTTCTTATCTTTTTGTAACATAGCCTATACATTACTCTTCATTTGTTATCTGTTGTGTTTAACGCATGTTTAAATTAAATAGTAGAACATTTACTTCAAATATTAGACTGTATTCATGTGACAAATTGCCTCATTATACGCTTTATATTAGCTTCACCTGTATGTTTGTAACCAACATTTTTGGGCGCGATTTTGACCCACTTTAAATGGCTAGATTTCGTTCAAACTTTGTAGATTTATCGAGGACCGATGACATTACACTAATTTGACTAAAAAATGAAAAATGAAAAATCAAAATCTGGCACGAGACTCTCTTAGTCTCGTGCCAGAATTTGGCGAGACAACACGTCCTGAGGATGCCTCGTGTAGAGGCGAAACACGTGTCGAATTGGTTTAAAAACAAATATTGGCGGAATTAACACTAAAGAAAACTTAAATCATTTGTATAAATAAATAATAGTTAAAAAAAACTAAAAAGCACGCCTTACATAAAATTCAACTAAAAATAGAAAATAAATTTAAATTGAAAATAGTGTAAAAAAAATATATTTTATTGTAAGAAAAGCGCGTTTTATATATAGCGTGCTTTTTAGTTTATTTTAACTATTATTTTTTTTGTATAGATATATTCGCAGTTCTATGAAAATTTATTTCGAACGTGATTTTCAACTACGCATAAAATACCACATTGCCGTTTCAGAATGGAGGCTTATTTGCAGAGGTTGCAAACTAGATGGATGCTACTGCAGCATGAGTTTCATCCAACAATCGGCACATACCTTGTACATACTTGTTTTTGGCCCCAAGTAAAAGCTTTGGAAACTTCCATTGCCACAGTAAATGCCAATTTGCTCGCTGTCAAGACAAAAAATTAAAAAGCTTTTAAGGTTTTTAAAATTTTCCGTGACTACAAACCACGAAACTGACCTACTAGAATGAATCGCAAACAAACAAAAGTAATATGAAATGACCAAATCACTGGCCTATTTTCGGTATAATTTTAGCCTTATTTCAATGGCATACGGTCGAAATTGTATCCAAAAAAACAAGGGAATTCAAGAGCCTACTTTCACTGATTTCACTGGCCTGCTTCTAGAAATTGGCTGAGGGTCGGTGGCCTTCAGAAATCTGTCCGTCACTTTCGTTAATCTATGCCGAGGTAGGAAGTTATGACGTGGTACTCAGAGGGAGGATTTAGGTCACGGTCTTCTCATTCATCGTTTGTAAATGAAAGTTTACGAGCTTAAAAATAGGCCAAATGTACAACCTCAAGCTGGCAAGTGCATTGTCAGCGATTTCGGCTCAATATTTATATTCAATAAATATATTAAAGCTTCTTTGACAAAGAAGGCTTATTATAGTATAGTAGATTATATAGAGGATAATGATGCATGGTCCTTGTCAGGTTCTGCGCAGGTCACCTAAAATTGTATAACATTTTTTTATGGAAATAAGGGACGAGACGAGCAGGATGTGCAGCTGATGGTTATTGATACGCCCTACCCATTACAATACAGCGCTGCTCACGATTCATGAAAAACCCAGAAATTCTGAGCGGCACTACAGCTATAAACTGTATACATATAAATTATCGTATATTGGATGCATCAATCTTTAGAGCTTGAATTCGTTGTTGGTGTAAGGATGCCTCGTGAACACGATAGTCACTATCACAATTTAGTAATCGCCTCCAACAAAATATACAATATGATATATTTATATATTTAACCATATTTTAGCCAAAAGTAGCTGACCCGATGTCTATTATATTTTTTTTAAAACATACAGATATTATGAATACTATATACATAAAAAATGTTATCCTTCCGTATATAATAAAATATGTACAAACCCCCTTGTGGGTGAAAAGTCGTAAAATCTTTTCCTTCATAGCTGACCTCTACTATCCTACCATTCGAACCTTATCGAATATTTGTTCCTATAACGAAACGTCAAATCGATATGCATAAAGTGGTCGTTAGTAAATTTTTCAAACAAATACATCATGATTCATCTACATAGTAACAGCTACGTAAACCCATAAGTTTTCAATAAGTACTAACCAAAAATCGCTCAAAACGGCGGCATTTATTGCGATGCAGACGATAGTATAGGGTATTCTTACCCATTACTACATCGTCGACTAAAACCGGAATAGTTTCCGCTTTTGCCACTAAAAAAACCCCATTTGCCGTATCACCGCTCTTCGAGAACACTTCCCTTAAAGCCTCGCCTAGTATCGGAATACTGGGTCTCGAAATCTCGAGCAATTGCCAATTCCGTGGCCATCTGGAGGGCAAAGCCAAACTGGCTTCAAAGAAACTGGGCGTCATAAATAGAGCACGGCAATACTTCAAGCCGGCCCACATTCTAGCGCTCTACAAAGCGCAGGTCCGGCCTCACATGGAGTATTGCTGTCATCTCTGGTCTGGCGCACCCCAGTATCAGCTCGATCCATTTGACCGCGTGCAACGCAGAGCAGCTCGAATTGTCGGGGACCCAGTACTTTGTGAACGGCTGGATCACTTGGCGTTGCGTAGAGACATCGCTTCATTGTGTGTCTTCTACCGCATTTATCACGGGGAGTGTTCCGAAGAGCTGTTCAACCTGATTCCTGCCGCCGAATTTCACCTTCGCACGACACGCCACAAGTTACGATGTCATCCCCACCATCTGGATGTGTGGCGGTCACGGGTACCTTCAAGAAAAGCGCGTACACCTTCCTTACAGGCCGGCAACGCTCTTGTGATTCCTCTGGTGTTGCAGGAGAGTGTGGGCGGCGGTGATCACTTAACACCAGGTGACCCGTGCGCTCGTTTGTCCTCCTATTCCATTAAAAAAAAAAAAAAAAAAAAACTAAAAATCGCGACTATCCTATTATGCAAAGTCTGGAAAAACTTACTTTAGTCCAGTTCAACTCTAAGAACACAAAGTTCGTGCGTGCGTTCATTGCTTGAATTTAAAATTAACTTTGCATCCCTTGCGTTCGTGATTACTCCTGTAACTGTCAAAGCTTTTATCTGCTTACTTGGTCTTGGTATATCAAGCGATGTTCAGTTCCTTAAATACTTGGAAGAGAAGACCAAAGTAATAATGGCCACTTAGCTTCTAAAAAGCTTGGTGTCCTGGCTAAGGTGACACAGACTTACAGTACTTCACTTCAAGCCAGCGCAAGTTCGAACTCACATTGACTACTCAATTATCTCTGCTCTACTCAGTTCTCAATTCTGGGCGGGTGGTCCTGACGATTAAGTCATCGCCGATGATTTTTGTTGTAAATTTATTTGTCAGATCTCGAACCAACGACATTAGCGCCTGCAATAAAATAATAGCAAAAGTGATTCCCCACGCGACTAGCCTTTGTACTATATTTTTTCCATCAGGCGTTTTATAATATTTGCGACTCGGGCACACTACTCTTGAAATAGCAAAACAAATGAGCTTGTCAGTCTCTTGGCATTTAGTAATCAAAACAGGCCATGCTTTCTTTAAATTTAAAATACGCGTTTTTTGCAGTCTCTTGTAAGCCGCTATTGGTTTTATATACCTACATAAATTTATTTTTATGCTAAGTACTTATAGACTTATAACAAAAAAATTAAAAACACGTTTTGATTCTTGATATAGCTCCTAAAAATATGAGCGATGACTCGATAAGAAGAGCTCCACGAAGCCAACAATTTAATATACATAGTGTAATAATTAAACTTTTATAATAATATAGTCATTGATGTAGATAATAGGGATTGAAAAAAAAATAGTTAAGTACCTACTCAACAATTATTAGTAAACTCTTATAGTTTTTTGGAAAAGAACATTTTTTTTCAACGGGAATTTATTCTTTCAAGTCCCTGAATGATACAGTTTATTCAAATCCAAATGTATTATTTCATTTTGTTCGAAAACATTTTGTGATACACTTTTTTTAATTTATTTAGTGGCACGGGATGCAAGTCTATAGAAAATAAAATTGATGACGCGCAGTTTGGTTTCCGTCCCAGACTCTCGACAGATGCCGCTATATTTAGTTTAAAGGGAACTGTTAGTTACTACACGTCCAGAAATACTACTGTCTATGCGTGCTTCTTAGACCAAAGCCGCGCAATTGACTTGGTCAACTACAATATCCTTAGGGCCAAGCTATTAGCGTCACAAGTACCCACACAAGTGGTCGAGCTGCTGAGATTCTGGTACGGAAACCCAACGAACTGTGTAAAATGGGGCGACGCAACTTCTAGCAATTATAGGCTAGAGTGTGGAGTTCGTCAGGGGGGGTGACCTCTCCGGATCTGTTTAATCTCTATGTCAATGGGCTGATTGATGAGCTGAGGCGCACCAAGATCGGCTGCCATATAGGGAACGTTTGCGTGAATAACCTAAGCTACGCGGATGACATGGTGCTCCTTAGCCCCTCGATCAAGGGGTTGAGGAAACTGCTTTCGGTCTGTGAGCATTATGGAAATGCGCACGGACTGAAATAAAACGTTTCTAAAACTCAAATGATGGTGTTTAAGGCAAGACAGCCTTCGGAGAGAGTGCCGAGTGTGTTTTTATACGGCACGGTGGTTGGTGTAGTTAAGCAGTTCAGGTACCTAGGACATTTGTTGACGGAACGGTTGTATGACGATGATGACATTGAGCGCGAGCGGAGGACCCTTGCAGTCAGAGGCAACATGCTTGCTCGACGATTTGTAAAATGCAGCAAGGATGTAAAAACCACATTATTCAAGGCATACTGTTTAGGCATGTACACCTGCCAGCTGTGGGTAACGTTTTCTCAGAAAGCTATGAGCAGAATAAGAGTCGAGTACAATGATGCATTCCGGGCTCTTATGCGGCTCCCGCGGTGCTGCAGCGCGTCGGGCATGTTCGCAGACGCTGGGGTCCCCGACTTTTTCGCCATAATTCGGTCTCGCGTTACCTCTTTCTGGCGGAGACTGCAACGTTTCGACAACAAAATACTCGTGGCTGTCTCTGACGATATCAGGAATCAAGTTCACATGGACAAGAACAAAAAATTACTGCGCCAATTCGTGCAATATTTATATAGTTTTAGTTAGTCTAATTTTACTTTTAACTTGGCACCCCTTTACATTGTCCACATTTTTTTGTAACTATGGGTTTTATTATGCCTGAAATAAATACCTTTTATTTTTTTTTATTTTTTAGAGGCCTATGATACACTGTCATTATCGGTAGTTGCCCCATTTTCGCCGTCGAAATGAAATTATCACAAGAGATAGAGTTCAGCGGGTCGGATTTTTTTTAACAGAAATTTCCTGCTCTTTGGATCCTTTTTTTTAAATTCCTCAA
>CATIXN010000001.1:19126400-19147400 GCA_949711725.1 Leptidea reali
ATTCAATATAACCGTATCTTACTTAACCTGAAATAAGTCATCACTCATAAAAATTTCTTAAAATATAAATAGGAAAAAGCAAGCCCTTTAGAAAACAACTTTAATTGTAAATTTAAGAAAACATACCACAGCTTTTAAACTGAACCACTACGAAATACAGTTGAATTTCAAGACACAACCTCTGAAATATAAACGAACAATATGAAATGAAAGCAAAACGGAATTATAGTAATTACAGCAAGCTCCCTTTCCTATTTTATTCCTTTGTCTAATATTGTTCTTTACTTAACTCCGCAGTCATTTTTCCCGAGCACAAATTTGTATTGTAACACAATCTGAGTAGCCCTTAATTTACTTTGTATTAAAAGCTTATACAGACAAACAGCTGCAGACAGTTTCATATAAAGCACTAGAGTTTACTAACGTATTGTATGACCTAGCAGAGACGAAGTGTTTAAATAAATGACGAATGAATACTCTTTAAAGCATTTAAATTCTTTTTAAAAAAATTAATTCGGATTAAGATGGTTTTGTTATTGTTAATATAAATATTATGTTACATTTAAATGAATAGGTAAAACATTTCCACACACAATGTCATTTTACCAGTAGGAGGCTCCTTTGCACAGGTTGCCGGCTAGATTATGAGTACCACAATGGCGCTTACTTCTGCCGTGAAGCAGTAATGTGTAAGCATGATTGCGTTTCTGTATGAAGGGCACCGTAGCTAGTGAAATTACTGGGCAAATTGACTCAACATGTTTTGTTTCAAGGTGACGAGCACAATTCAATCCTGAGTGGCACTGCGTTGTAATGGGCAGGGCGTACCAATACCATCATCTGGACGTCCTGCTCGTATGAAACCTAATTTTCATTTAATAAAAAAGAAAAAAATGTCTAAAAATTCTAAAACAATAAGGAAAAAATTCAACGCAACCCGTTTTTAGCCTAACTTTTTACGGACATATGGTAGATTCAGTAAATCAATAGAGATATTTATAGTGATGATTGAAAAGCGCTTATTTTAAGGCTAATTGAATGAAGATTATTTGACTTTGACTTTAAAATAGTATCAGTAAGAGTAGCTCAAAGTTGGTTTAAGCGATCAATCTGGAAATTTTAATTTGAAAGATGCACCCACTCTGGTCGCCTAGTAACGTATAAAATGGACTGCAATTGGATCAAAACTAATCAAATCAAATCAAAATCACTTTATTCATGTAGGTCACGGAACTGACACTTATGAGTGTTAAAAAATTACTTTTCTTATTGAATCTACTGGCACTTCGTAAAGGGCTGAGCTAATGAGAAGAAGTGGCAAGAAACTTATTGCCACTGATAAATCAACATTACATTTTCATCATTTTACAAATCATTTCAATTACAATATATGTACAGTGATGCAACAAAAAGAATCAAACTTCAAATACTTTTCTGACTTACTCGTGTAAGGCTTAATGCCTTATTAAATGTTTATTATTACAAAACAAAAGCTTTTGGGTACAGTAGTTGCATCATCCACACAGTTACTAGTGTGGTAGTTGTTCAGGTGGGAGGCTCCTTTGCACAGGATGCCAGCTAGATTATGGGTACCACAATGGCGCCTATTTCTGCCGTGAAGCAGTAATGTGTAAGCATTACTGTGTTTCGGTCTGAAGGGCGGCGTAGCTAGTGTAATTACTGGGCAAATGAGACTCAACATCTTATGTCTCAAGGTGATGATGGCAGCTGTAGTGCCGCTCATAATTTTTGGGCATTTTTAAGAATCCTGAGCGGCACTGCATTGTAATGGGTAGGTCGTATCAATTACCGTCAGCTGAGCGTCCTGCTAGTCTGATCCCTTTTCTTAATAAAAAAACACACTGTAAATAAATAAGGTATATTGTGAGCATTTTATAAGCGAATATAAAAAATTTAATAACAGAGTAAGATTTTAAGAATCTGGTAACAGTATCAAAATTAATAATACTAATACTCCCCCTCCTCTCTGGATGACGTGCATCAGTCGCAATACACCAAGGAGCTAAATAATCAAAAATGGGTGAAAGTCGAGTGAAAAAATCTCTGACCATGGATAAGCCGTAAGCTTTACCGCGAGGTGAAGAAACTCACAGGCCCAAGGTAAAAAAACTCATGTGATAGAGGATCACGGCCTTTTTAACAATTTACTGATAAATATTGGTGTCATCGGCAAACACATCGTTCTGAAGTGCAGGTGTGTGGTTAAAAACCTGGTCACCGAGGACTCCCCACGAGGTCATGGGGTTTTATCACTAAAGAAAGGAAGGAGTTGGGACTCCCACCACACCACACAAAATAGGCCATGATGATACCTTATAAGGTATAGGGCACATGTATGAAATTAGTGACAATAAATTTCCAGTCTTCGTAATATCCGAAGTTTTTATAAAATACAAAGCGAAAGAAATAGAATCCTATCAGAACTTTTTTGTTAATCGGACTGTTTGTGTTGAGACATTGTCGCATGTGACTGAACGATTGATTAAAATTGTAATAAGAAATACGTTATATGTTTTGATTTGGATAAACATTTATAAAAAAAGTTAAAAGATTATGGAGATATAAGGAATCAAGCTATCAGAAAGAGATAAATATATTATGTTTAAAAGGACAGCCGATTTGAAGCAATGTAGGATAGTATGGAGTACCATTATAGTAACAATATAAGGTATTTACCAGTGGGAGGCTCCTTTGCACGGGATGTCGGCTAGATTATGGGTATAGGTATCAGAACGGCGCCTATTTGTGCCAAAAAGCAGAAATGTGTAAATATTACTGTGTTTCGGTCTGAAGAACGCCGTAGCCAGCTAAATTACTGGGCAAATGAGACTTAACATCTTATTTTCTCTCAAGGTGACGAGCGCAATTGTAGTGCCACTCAGAATTTTTGGGTTTTTCAACAATCCTGAGCGGCACTGCATTGTAATGGGCAGGGCGTATCAATTACCATCAGCTGGACGTCCTGCTCATCTTCTCGCTTATTTTCATTAAAAAAAATAAGATATTCAAAGTAGATACATTCAAAGAAGCTTAGGTAAGCATTCAGAAAGAGTTAGTTTCATGTCATCCTAACTATTATTATGCATTTTAGTTGACGTTCTGTGTAAAGTTCATACTGAGCATTGCCTAAACAGCTTTTATTAGAACATAAGCATACTTCAATATAATTCACGTGTACAGATTTTCAAACCTTTTATCATTTTATTTATTTCACTGCAACAATAGTATCCTAAATAAGTGTAGTATCTAGTATCCTAAGTAGCAAAGTTTGTTAGCTCAATGTAACTTATATTTATAGGGCTGCCACGCATAACATGTTTCTTTCTTAAGTTATTTAAATCAATAATTTAATTTTTACACACTTCCAAATTAAACCCATAATTTAAAAAAAGAGATCAGTATCTATGATGACTTTCAAGGACCTTCGTTTTGTTGTTTTATAAAAAATATAAATAACTGGTAAATACGGGAGACATGACATTTTTTGTTCCTTTTGTGTAAAATAGGCAGGATGCAACCCTAACTTTTGGAACGAAGTATTTTCGCGAATTTTTTGGTGCAAGCTCTCTGATAGAAATTGTCACGCAAAAACCGTAACATTCGATTTAGTTCACTACAGCGTAGTTCTGATATTATCGTCAAGCACTAGCCAACACGTTTGTTTGTGTTTCAACATGTTTCAACAAATTTGTGTTGCTTTAACGAATTGGCGGGGAACTAGGTATTCATTTATCAAATAAATTTTGAATTCTTTTTAATGTCAGATTCAAAACCTAACACCGCTTTGGAAACAAATGGCGCTCTGAGAGAAAAGAAAGGGTGCAAGGAACTCTCCCAGCATTTTTAAACCTCTTTTCAATAAAATATACAATTACTAAAAAGGTATTGCTATAAATTAATCACAATCTAGTCCCAGGCTGTCGGATTGTCCTTAGTAAGATTTACTGCAGGGCCATTTTTTATGAAACATTTTAATTTATTTATAGGTAATGCCTGAACAGTAGCTGAGACTTTATTATAATTGTGTAATTATTTACCCTTAAAGCTATAATATATCTTATGAAGCCTACTAGAATTAGTTATGTCTAGTATTATAATAATAAAAATCACTATTTAGAGCAGAAAGGATCCTCAGAGCGAAAGTTTTAAATTTTTCAATATTTTATTCTGCCACTTTATTAAAAAATATAATAGGCGAAATTAATGTATACACTATTCTACTTTTCTACTGGTAAGAGTAGCTCTACCAAGCTAAGGAGACAGACATGCAGGCAGACAGACACAATGAAAGTAAAATAAAGGGTTTCGTATTAAATACTAAGCCCAAGAATAGCGATGATAATATTATAAATAAATATAACTTTAAAAAACCAACAAAATCACTTTTTATAGAATACCGAACTAAAAACGATAGATGAAAACTATAAATTAAAAAAAAAATATTATGCAAATTGAAAAATTTAATAATTTTATAATGAGTCCTAAATTAGTCGGTAACAAACAAACATACATACAGGTGAAGCTAATAAAAGCGTGTAAAAAAGAACTTAACTGAAATAAGTTTGGCTAAACAATTACTTCCACTTAACCGGCATCTCATACAGTTACTCGAATGAATTAATGAAAGTTGTAAGTTTGAATCTTAAATGTGAAACTTTGCACTTTAAACCCTGAAATAATATTGTGGTTAAAAGTTAACATATATCATTTGATTTGAAACGTATAATGATCAAATAGTAATTTTTGTTGTCTATAGTAACGACTATTAACATTAAATATATTTTAATAGCAAGTGATTTTCTTGTAGAATCCCTTATGATGTATTGCGGTACCAAGTTGACCCATTTTGTAAATTATATATGTTAAATATTTTATGAACTATAAAAAACTCCCTTCCCCCATTGACTCTACTAATTTCCACGTTTGAAGGATTATTTGAAAGGACCATTCGATGATAATGAAGCCGTAATCACTGTAGTACAGGACTTTTGAGGTGTGCAGGATGAAGAGTTTTTAAAGAAAGCTAAGTTACCAGTGGAACCCTCCTTTGCACAGGATGCCGGCTAGATTATGGGTACCACAACGGTGACTATTTCTGCCGTGAAGAAGTAATATGTAAGCATTAGTGTGTTTTGGTCTGAAAGGCACCGTAGCTAGTGAAATTACTGGGCAAATGAGGCTTAACATCTCAAGTCTCAAGGTGACGGTGATGTAGTGCCGCTCAGAGTTATTTAAGTTTTTCAATAATCCTGAGCGGCACTGCATTGAAATGGGCACGGCGCATCAATTACCATCAGTTTCCAACGTCTTGCTAGTCTCGTCCCTTATTGTCATAAAAAAATTGTTAGTTTAGAAAAAAGATATTTCAAGAAGGTATTTAATGCTAATAGGCGACTATGTCGAATATTAAGAATTCAGAATAAAATTAAAAAAGTTATAAACAATTTACTAAAGAAAAGGTTTGATTTTTGCAAATATATCAAAAAACTAATGAAGGTTGTTGAAAGACGAAGAAGGTTCCTAAATAAAGTCTCGACTCCTAGAACCATAGAAACAATATTTATATCGTTCCCAGCGGGTCAAATGAACGGCCAAAATGGGCACTCTCGCTTCCGCAAGGCGTCGCCACGGGTAGTTGAATCCATGAAAGAATATAAATAAAGAAACAAAATTCATTTTATAGTATAGATATAAAATGATATGTGATGAAATTAGTGAGACAACCCTATTTTAGAGTAAACCTTTACATGGTCACAGAGAAATGAGCTCAAATTGTACGTTCACGAACCGTAAATAAAACGTACCTAAACTCGGCTTTTAGTGGCGTGTTCCTTTCTATTTAGTAGCCTCACATAAATTTACTCTAAAGAATAAGTTGGAACTAGTTCATTCTAAATTATTATAATGGACGTAAATATAATCGGGTATATCTTCATAACATGATCGTATCTAATGTTATCCCAGTACCAAACATAAGCTTGATATGCCTACTACTCGGTTAAGGCTTTTGGTGGACGTTGTACACGCTTTTACATATTATTATGTTAATATTCTATTAATATATTATTACCATTTAAAACTAAAACTACATAAAATTAAAACTATCATTACGTGGAAGCGTACCAAGATTACTGGCAGCATTTCCGCGTTGCATAGCTAGGCTTATCCGTTGACCGAAATAGCTGCCAGCACTTGGGTTTCCAATAGCGTTATTGAGGTGCGTAAATAGTATTTTTTACATTCTCCGCACCTCTGGGCCCCACGGGCCAAGTGTCTCGACACCAAACGGCACAAAGATGTATGACTCACTGAACCCACATATTTGCGACGCTTGCTGTCTTCGGCAGTCGAAGCAGCAGCCCCAGCACCAACTGACGTAACTTGGACATGAGAAGGAGCCAGTGTGTCGACGCAAGTCAAGACGCCTTACATGATCACAATATACAGAACAAATGTGTTACGTAATTCAAAAGTATTTTTATTTAATTAGTTAGTATTTCTATTTAGTAAGTAAAAAGTTTATAATTACATTATAGCAAAAAAGGTGCCGGCTGTTTCTTGCTTTCTTCTTCTCAGGTCTGAGGCATATATTTTCAGATACGTGGTACATTGTTTGTTCAATAAATGTTTTATGCTTTAAACTAGGATCCTATGTGACGAATAAAATCATTCAAATAAACCGTCCCGAATATCGGTAGTATTACAAACGCCACGATTGCAGGTTGACTTGTTAAATTTTATAATAGAATCCGATATAATACAATTTAGAATAAAATAGAATAAATAACTTTATTAGCATCAAAAAGTACATAACACCCTTCAACTTACAATATTAATTAAAAACTAAAAAACCTTATTAAATAAGACAGTAAAAACTATTAAAATAATAAAAAATAAATAAAAATGCTGCTTCTCATTATTACTGATTTATTAGCTCTAAATTCTTGATATTGTATTTTTTTAATGAAAATAAGGGAGGACACGAACAGGACGTTCAGCTAAAAGTAATTAATAAACCCTGTCCATTACAATGCAGTGCCACTCAGGATTCTAGAAAAAACCCAAAATTTCTAAGCGGCACTACAATTGCGCTCGTCACCTTGAGACATAAGATGTTAATTCTCATTTACCCAGTAATTTCACTAGCTTCTATTGTTGTAATTAGTTTAATTGATACGGTTGATTTATAAGCATAAAGCATGACTGTTTGAGTGATAAAAATATTATTCCCTTACTATATGAAACAGGAATACCTACCTTGCTTCATGGGAATATACCAGTAAAATAAAAAAAATTGTCATTTATTCGAACAAAACAAATCTTATACCTACATTTATTTATTTATTCATAAAGGCTTACCAACTAAATACAATTTATTAACTTATGCACTAAGAATTAAATAAATATAATAAAATAGTTTAAATGTACTTAAATTATAGGTAGGCACAACATTACTATAAGAAATACATGTGATATTTTAAAATCTAAAATCTATAAATTTTGGAGAGCAATATAAATTTGTTTTTTTTTTAATTAAGAAAGTTTGAAATGAAGATACCATATACATTAACAATACTACTCGTATGATTACATTAAATTAAAACTATTATAACGGGGAACTGTACCAACAATACCAAGAATAGTATATCCACGTTGGTTTCATAGTTAGGCTGATCCGTTGACCGAAACAAAAATAAACAAATTAAAAGTAATTTGCTCATTACTTTCTTCAACTCGGTTCCCATAGCTTAAGGGTGCCCGTTCAATCTTCTCTGTCCTATAAAATATTCTATAAGTCAACAATTTTCCAAAAAAAAACCAAACATAAACGTTGAAAGCTCTAATAACACCAAAAATTAATCTTGCGGATTTTCACGCGGGGCTTCTCAAATTGTATTTTTATACCTATTGTATCTTTTACGGGTCTGTAGAATGAGTTACGGCTTGCAAGGGGACCACTATGGTTACCGGAACAAAAACTGTGATGTGAGAAATTGGGCAATCATGGTCCCTGTAAAGGGCACTTTGAAATAATGGCTTCGTGGTTCTATTCAATTTATTTACGTCTACGAGGGAATTATCGGTTCAGTTACACTTACATCTCTTTTACTTTTGATCTTGATATGCCGGGCGTGGGGTTACTTTGTACATTGAAGTCTGCGACATCTTGTTAAAGGAATAGGATGACAATCGAGTTTGTGGCTTATCTCGTGATAAATTTAGCAGCTAATGCTCCTTTGTAATTCTAGAACTGTTTCCGAACTTTAAAGACACAGTGTATTATTTCACAATTAGTTTACGATATTACGTACGATAGTATAATTTTGAAATACTATTTTCGCAAGAGATTAATCTTAGATTAAGAATTGCTCTCCGCTGCGCTCGAACTAGATAGGCGTAGTCGTAAAGTGCGGCAACTGATCTTCCGGTACGTGGTCGCCATTCGAGGACATTACTGCCCCAACGACCATCGGTCCGTCGAGCTATGTACCCTGTACATTGCCACTTCAGTTTCGCAACCATCTTTGCTATGTCATGCTCATTTCTGATTCGATCTCGCAGGGAAATACCAAGCATATCTCTCTCCATTGCCCTCTGAGAGATAATGAGCTTCCTCATAATCTGTCACAATAAAAAATAAGAAACAATTGAAGTTTAGTTTTATTATACAAATTAATAAACTATTTTATATATTAAGTCATTATAACATGCCTCATAAATCTATGTTAATTTTATGTTGTTTCTTTTGGTAATAATTTAGAGACAATACTTCGCTGTTGAAAAATCAGTGCTTTATATTTTTTCATTATTTCAAATATAAACATATATGTACGTAATGTGGAGCCAAAACTCAACTCACTCACTTAACTTGGACAAACTCAATTAAGAAAAATAATTCAAATGGAAATTTGGCTGTTGCTTACGAATAAAATTTGAATACAAAATTATATGAACGATGCGTCACTCGAACCCACGACCTTTCGCGTTCCGTGCGAGTGCTCTGCCAACTGAGGTAACCGTTCGAGTGACGTATTGTCATTAAATCTTGTATGCTTTGTTCAACTCTCAGATTGTGGCTTCATCCACAGGATCTACTTTACACCCGCATCATTAGTCCCGCATCGTTCATAAAATTTTGTTTTCAAATATTATTTGTGTTTTAATCCTTTATGTGAGGGTTATCACTTTAAAAATAACAAATCGTGTAGTTCACGTGCAAGGCAAAAATTTACTCTTAAAATAATTGGAAGTCGTGGGAGTGTCAACATCAATAAGCAAAACATAAAGGTATTTTTTACAACATATTGAAATAGATTTGTACGAAATCTTAAGATATCTCGACTGCTTGCACTGAAATCAATATCGGATATACGATACGCGTCAGTCGGAATATTACTGCAATAACTTGAATTAGTTTCACCCACATAACTTAGGGTGCGACCTCTATAAATCCACATGGAACCCTAAGTCGAAACTAAGATTTATGTTATATATTGGCCATAATATTTTTATATAAGCTACTAATAACTTTTATTGTGTTTTAGCAACATGTCATAATTTCTAGATTATTCCCTTTAGTGAGAAAAGTGACGCGACCATCAAATCGTTCCATTTAATGGTGATAATACACCCATTACCACCAGTTCCACTCTGGATTCAGGATTGAACTTATTATTTCAAGCAACATAAGCTGAGCCCCCCTTTGTCTAAACATGTATTTATAATAAGTTGATTTTGTATGTTTAAATTAATTTTAAGGCAAATATTTAAATTATTTTCATTATTAAAATATACTGGCATTCGAACGCGTGAGCGACGGCTTCTTTATCCGTGGTATGAGGAAATACTATCTAAGTCTTATTTTCTATTATTTTATAGATATTATAATATGAGTTAGTAAGGGAAAGCACTAGGCTAGGCCGGCAATGCTCTTGTGATTCCTCTGGTGTTGCAAGAGAATGTGGGCAGCTCTGATCTCTTAACACCAGGTGACCCTCTCGAGGTACGCTCGTTTGTCCTCCTTTTCCATAAAAAAAAGCTATACTAATATCGACTATGACATGTTCACGTATTCACGTAAAACACAGCCGTGTCAGTGACAGATTTTCAATTATTTTTTTTTTATTTGACACTATCCTAGCACGGCCATGGTGATATTAATTGTAATGGGCAGACGCCTAAAGAAATACATTTCACTTCACAAACGCTCCAATATGTTTCAAAAAATGCACTTTAATATTTTATCATAGTTTATCTGAAGGCAGTTCGTACATTGTATTATGTTTCTCTATCCATCCAAAACAATAGCTCTCTCTGTGATACATTAAATTAAACACCTAGAGAACAATGCTCATAGAAATAAATCATTGCGCTGCATAATATTCCGTCGGATCGCGGGAACGCAATTTCACGGCGGCATTCAAAAAGCGATATACTAGCAGAACAACTACTGCTGTTGTATGATCAAAGAGTATTTTATCAGAAGCGGCGAAATTTTTTTTTAATAGTGTGCCTATTTTTTTAGCAGCAGGTGCACGATAAATAAAATATTGACCTGAATGCAACGGCATGTTTTATATTTGAGGTGTCACCTAATGTAAATTAGCCCAAGGGAACGGTGTAGATCGGTGCGATTTTGGCGCTAACGCAGCGTCCAGTCAATGCGTATTATTTTACGTGAAGTAATAGATTGCTTATAATTAGGATGATTTGAGTAAATGTATGTGAAATCTATTGAAACAAGCTATAAGACCATGCAAAATAAACTATCTTATAAACAAAATAAGGGTCAGAACTTGGTGAGGGAATAGGGTGCCGTACCGCACACTCTGTTTTGATGTATCTGAAAAATCTAGTCCCTGGCATTTCGATTTGGGAAAATTAAAATCAAATGCTAATGGATATCACAGTACTTGTGGTCAAGAGATGCTTTACACCTGAAGGTGCATAAGTTGTGTCGGTTCGAGGTGTTCCCAACAGATATTTCACACTTAGTGATTGTGTTGTGTAGTTATAAATATCAACGTTATGCGCTTGAAGCTTTAAGGAATACAATATAGTATGCTGTATAATTACTGACTATATATCGAAACTTTTCGAATAGTAGTGATTATAGCAACATTGAAAATTCAATATTTTAAAAACATCTATTATATGAAGAATAATAATGATTGATATTTTTAAATAGAGCTGTTTGAACTCTATTGTTAATTAAAGGAGTACTTATTTATGTACCTGCAAATACATTTAAATAGAACGTCTAACGGCAAACATCTCTGGGCTTAAAGCTCTGAAAATACACACTCACATCAACTTACACAGATTCCGACAGGTCGCGGGTCGTCCCGCATCGTTCATAAATATTGGTTAAAATTTAATTTGTTTAGTTAATCCCAGAAGCAAGGGTTAAAGTTAATCCACTTTAAAACTTGAACAAATTGTTTACACACTCACAGACAAAACAGCTGGGTCGATGAAAAATTTACTTATTAATTCAATATTTACACATTATTAGAGAAAAAACAAAAGTTGTAATGATATAAATTCAGTAGTTTGCAAATAGTACAGATAGAAGAACAATGGATAGCATGTTTCTTAAAATAATTTAAAATTTATTTATTTATTCTTGAAATAGATTAATAGCAATCCAATAATTACTAATACTTGTTAGTTCTACGAAATTAAATAATAATCTTTGTCGAATACCGAGCTGCATTTTACGTTTGCTTTCTGCGATTCAATTTTTAGAAATAGTGCAATATTTTAAGGAATTTTACTATTACCTCCGACGTAAGTTATTGAAGAGTCATTTTTCTTCTGTAGCATTTTAAACGGGTCTGTTACGTTTTGAATATAAAACTTTATGTTAAAACAGTTATTCTACGCCTTTATCAAGAAAATATTATAAATAAAAAATATTAGCAAAAATATTTTGACTTTAAAAATGCGTATTACTAAAAAAGTTATAATATTCAAATATTTTTATTCAAAATGTGACTTTAAATCACTTTTTGAACATCAAAAACCCATTAGAAAATTTATGCTTCAGACCTAATAAGAACGGGCAAATTAAAATTTCGTTATAATAAAACTTAACATTTAAACAGTCTCACGACGGTCTGTGGTAATTAGAAAGTTATTTAAGTTATAGTAACCTTAACCACACAAACGTTTTTTAACAATATTTTTTTTGAATATCGTAACACATTTGTATATTTTTTTTTTGGTCTTTTTATAATAGTATAGATACAAGTGAGCTAGGTGGCTCATTATACTCGAGGCTGTGGGTTGCAGCCCGAGCCGTAGCTGAGGGCGTTAATCACCCTAGAGTTTCTCAAGAGTTTCATACGCACTTTTTCAACAAGTACTTTTCTCTAGATTTTGCTGGTATGTTTTCTTTCGTTTGCATTTTGTATTTCTATCAGGGTTAAAACAACCTTCTTGTATTGTTCATCTTCTGTATTAAAAATTAACTTTTTTACATTTATTTACCACGACGCAACAAATGTGATACAAACAAAACATGGAAATTATGGAAATGGCGCGCAGGTTTTTTTTTTGCACGGGTCAAATGTAAATAAGAATGATTACGTATAGCCATACAAAATACTTCAAAATTATAATTTCATAGATAAAATGCATATTTTTTATAACAAATTATTGTGAATTATAAATACACTATAATAACTTGATAATAATTTTAATAAATGTTTTATTTTCTTTATTAAGGATGTAACAAGGCGCAATTTACAAGCAAGTGTGTTGGAAAAGCATATCCATCGCCACAAATTTAGACTTATTAATTCGACTTACCAATATAAGCCATAAGAACTTTATGTTTATTTATTTAAGCACACCACATCATATACAATTCTAGTCTCTGTTACAAATTGTTATTCTAAAGTATAAGACTATTATGGTGAACAGAAAATAATAAAAAATAATCCCTAATTACTTTAAAAAAACTAATACTATGGCTACTATAAAAAAAAAACAAAATAAGAAATAAAAGAACAAATTATAAACTTAACCTGTTAATTGAAATGAAAGAGAGAAACTAGAAAAACTACTTATGTTCCTGAAGTACACAAAATTCGCTAGGCCGCCGGGTGTCACTTGATAATTTAATTTATATATCTAGGAAGCATCTTCACAAAACATTGCAGCCTGAAGAAAACGCCAAAAAGGGCTAATTGGCTTTGGGGGCTTATTGTTATTTGACATCAAGAGTAATGATAAAGTGACGAAGTAGATGAGAACCGTGATGTATGATTTGTCGACAAATCAAATTTAAACAGATCCAAATACCATTGAACCCTTAAAACCATGTGTTTCACGCCCTTTAACGTGGCGACCATTACCGGAAATCCAGAAATCCACCATAAATCACACAGAAACATTTGAAGCAAGAAAAGGTAAACTGGGTTCGGATAAATCGCATTTCCAACGAAGTGAGGAGGCCAATTATTAAGATAGATGGCTCCGGTGGGCAGACGATTCTCTCGCGGTATAGTAATAATATGAAGTAAATTTTATATAATTTTAAACTGATTACGGGACGCATACGACTTACTGTCTATTACTTGTTGTGATTTAATTTGTTATTGACATATCAAATAATCTTAATAATATTTAATTTCATATTAATTCGTGAAGAAATCTCGAGCGATTGCTAATTCCGTGGCCATCTCGAGGGAAAGCCAAATTGGCTTCGAAGAAGCTGGGCGTCATTAATAGAGCCCGGCAATACTTCAAGCCGACCCATATTCTAGCGCTCTACAAAGCGCAGGTCTGGCCACACATGGAGTATTGCTGTCATCTCTGGTCTGGGCACCCCAGTATCAGCTCGATCCATTTGACCGCGTGCAACGCAGAGCAGCTCGATTTGTCGGGGACCCAGTGCTCTTCGAACGGCTGGATCACTTGGCGTTGCGTAGAGACGTCGCTTCATTGTGTGTCTTCTACCGCATTTATCACGGGGAGTGTTCCGAAGAGCTGTTTAACCTGATTCCTGCCACGGAATTGCACCTTCGCACGACACGCCACAAGTTAGAATATCATCCTCACCATCTGGATGTGTGGCGGTCCTCCACAGTGCGGTTTTCAAGGAGCTTTCTTCCACGTACCACAAAGCTGTGGAATGAACTTCCTTGTGCGATGTTTCCGGGACGATACGACATGGGTACCTTCAAAAAAAGCGCGTACACCTTCCTTAAAGGCCGGCAACGCTCCTGTGATTCCTCTGGTGTTGCAAGAGATTGTGTTATTTTAATATAAATATCATCTCAGTAAATATCTACATATTTACTAAAACACAATACAAAAATTAAATAAAATTTTCTACATTTTTAAATGTATTTAAGAAAGGTATATAAAAATTTAAAGAATTTTGTGATACATGATAACCTCGAGCACTTCCTTTTGAAGTTGGCATTGAATGTTTCAATTCAAAGAAAGTACTAGAACCGAATTGCAAGTGTCGATATTGTATTTGAAACGGAATGCGTTTGAAATACAGTCGACTACAAAAGTTGTTTAATAATAATAATAGATAAATCATTTATTTCAGGCTACAAGGCCCATGATATAATTCCCTTATATATCTAACATACTATCTAACATACATATTTATATAACTTATAATCAACGTGACATTTTCGCTACGATGTGAGGCGCGGGTTGAGTAACTTCCGGCGGTCGGCGACGTCCGCGATACTTGCGGCACACGACCCCCTTCGGCCACAGCTTCACGTCCAAGACGATCGATATAATATGTTCTGTCGGGACGCAAACAACAAAAGAGTTAAAGTCAAGTAATGCGACGGACGTAGACATACGTCGCTGGGGACTACGGGACGCAGGAACTGGTGCTGTCTACTTGGTGCTGTGCTTCATTGATTAAGACCAGGAGGCCTCCACCTTAATGAAGCCATCCTTGTTGGTCTAGCCCATAGACACAGTTCTACAAGCGGGTTCGTTGCGGTCGTGCCCGATTCCACTTTCTGTCCTCAGCACTGTCCGCTTTCTGGGTTGCTGGCGGATAGCAGCAGCATAGTCATGAATCACTGATGAATGACTGATTGAATATAAATTATTGTATTCGTAAATTCAGTGAGCATGTACATTACCACGCGCCCTTATAACTGAACTGAAAAACAAAATATTTTCTGACAGTAATAACTCACACATCCAAGATTTTGCCACGCCAGAGACGAGGTAAGTTTAAATCTATTTTTTATACATAATCCTTTGTGTTTTCTCGAAATGAATGTATATATTTAACGATTAGTTTAATCTATAACTTGTTTGATTTTAGCATTCTGTTTGAAAAATTGCTAATATTTGTTTTTTAGGGTACTACTCTCGGTCTAAATTTTTCGGAGACTACTCTCCGAAAAATTTATGTCATTTAAAAATCACATTGGATATTTTCTTCACAGAATCGAGGTTTACGAACATTGAAATAGAAGAAGTCTTAGGAGATGATGACCCGAAGTTTATTCCGGAGCGCAGGGGAGAATCGCTAAGCGATATTAACACTACTAATTCCGAGCCTGAAGAAGAAAGAAATCTTAACTTGACAAGTTGTACTAAATAAACAATGATTGGTCATCATGGTCGGTCCGCGACAATTCGAGCTATTCTACGTTGTACGAGGTCAAATGGTTCGAGCTGATACTGGGGTGTGCCAGACCAGTGATGACAGCAATACTCCATCTGTGGCTGGACCTGCGCTTTGTAGAGCGCTAGTATGTGGGGAGATATTGCTGTGCTCTATGTGTGACGACCAGCTGCGAAGCCAATTTGGCTTTGCTAGATGACCGCGGAATTGGCAATCGCCCGAGATTTCGAGATCCAATTTATATTTCAGTTTTTAGTTTTTTAATTAGTTGACTTACAAGTATTGTGAAACTGATTTTAAGATTAAAGGTTGTTTTAAATAAATATCCTTTCATTTAAATGTACCCTATGTCTTTCAATAAGGACGAATACTGCTTAGGTAATTTATGTAATTTTTTTTTATGAAAATAAGGGACGAGACGTGCTGGTGTTCATCTGATGGTAATTGATACGCCCTGCCCATTACAATGCAGTGCCGCTCAGGATTCTTGGAAAACCCCAATAATTCTGAACGGCACTACAACTGCGCTCGTCACCTTGAGACTTAAGATGTTAAGTCTCATTTGCCCAGTATTTTCACTAGCTACGGCGCCCTTCAGACCGAAACACAGTAATGCTTACACATTACTGCTTCACGGCAGAAATAGGCACCATTGTGGTACCCGAATTCTAGCCGGCATCCTGTGCAAAGGAGCCTCCCCAATGTGCTTACAAAGGGACACAATATATCAGACTTTGGAATTACCCCAATATTATTATAGTATTAAGTATTTAGTATTACGGATTGTCCAAGGGTATCCGAAAAAATAGTTTAAAAAATCTACATACTCATGAGACAAAAATATAGTCTTTATTTGTCTTACGCAGGAAGAACGTGAATATTAATGTCTTTTATAAATGACACCGGGCCAAATTACAAAGCATTTGGTTAAACACCTGGGCAGGAGGAGGTTAGGGCATGTTCCTTTACATAAAGTAATAAAGTATCTACCATCATATTCAAACTTATAAAACATTTATATATCAATTTTGCAGATGACTGTACAAAATGTTCGACCAAGCCGGAAAAGCCATTTCAATACCACCCGAGGTCATTGAACTTCAATGTTTTAAAATTTTATACGTGGCTAGGAAATTGGTTCTATAGAACGATTGCTTGTTACGATCGCTGTGAATTAAATACTTATTGGTTCGGAATATACTGCTGTAGTATTTGTTTTGGAACGGTAATTGTATAAACGCTACTCTATAAATAAAATTCATGTTTATTGATAGATATTTTTATTGTTATGCCAATACGGGACGACACGAGCAGGACGTTCAACTAATGGTAATTGATACATCCTGCCCATTACAATGCAGTGCCGCTCAGGTTTCTGAAAAAACCAAGAACTCTAAGCGGCACTACAATTGCGCTTCTTATCTTCAGAAATAAGATGTTAAGTCTCATTTGCCCGGTAATTTCACCAGCTACAACGCCATTCAGAGTAATGCTGACACATTACTGTTTCGCAGCAGAAATAGGCACCGTTGTGGTACTAATAATATAGCCGGCATCCAGTGCAAAGGAGCCTCCCACTGGTATCTTTGATACGCTATGGCAACAAGCAACAAAATAAATGAATAATTATTGCGTTTCAATGATAGGCTTTCTTTTATTAAAGTTATATTTTTTTAATCATTTATTTCTGATATAACATTACAAAGCGATATATACATATTATTCTGCCAAACTGCGCAGCAGTCATGTATATATGTAAGGCAGATTTAGTGCGATGACTAATGATGATACATATTATATTAATACTACTTTCAGTTTTTTGTTTTTAAGTTATTTTACATGCGTAAAAATTCTTATATTTAAAAGAATACAAAGAAAAAGTGTGTGTATACTTATGTATGCACGCAAGCAATTTGGTCTAACAAAGCAAAAATCCTTAAAATTATTTATTCCTCATGCTTTTCTACGTTTGTATAAAGAACAATATTGTAAAAATCTTGCAACGATGGCTTTGACAATTAATTTTTTTGTAACGAATATTGGTTGTACGGGCTTGAACCCTTTGGCAATCCTAAGAATGGACGAAGAAATCAAAAAAAAAATAACGAATGTCGTAATCGTCAAAAAATTTTATAACCAATCTCAGCCTGATATTTGTGTAACAGTGATGCGCGTGCATCTTAAAATTTCACTCTCATCATTTATTCATAACGCGCCTAAAGAAGTATAACTTCAAAAAATTTTTGTTCTGAATTTGGACGTATATATATTTTCTACAGCTTTGACATTACAATAACTAAAAAAATGGTCCCACAAAATCATCTTCTTGGTTTGCCTGTGAGGTCAGCGATGTTGGCTCAAAAGTTAGTCACCACCACCACACCATTCGCAACCAGCTCACACGCATGCACAGAATGTTACTGGTCACGCCACCACTAATTACTATAGAGCTGTATGGTGTCTCACCCACACGGCCGCCATTGACGCTTCCACCTCTTCCATCCTTCTACTTCTCTTCCTATCTCAGTGCACGAACTGAGGTGAATGAGAAATTTGAAAGAGGTAAATTGCATACTATGGATAATTTCGATTCAGAAAGGTTTATTATCGAAATTCAAATTAAACCATCAGTTTAGAATAATTCTTGATTAGATATTTCTGATAGAGATTTAAAAATGAAATGCTTAGGCTTTAATAAAGATGAGGCCACCACTGTTTCCTTTTTTCTTAAACTTTCTTTTCCTATTTACATACAGAAGGAGTGCAGTATCTCTTTGAGCCTGGAGGTCCATTTTGGTACTGTCTCGGTGTGGTGTCGCGACTCTGGTGTCTGTATGGTGTCTAGTTTGGTAGCTGACGGACACCATGGTGGCGTAACTGGTTGCGTAATAAATTGGGGTACATAAATTAATATTTATAGTTGTGTGCGAAAGGTAGTTGATTAATATTCAAAATATTAAGTAGCAAATGTGGCTGACTTTTTTTTTTTTATGGAATAGGAGGACAAACGAGCGTACGGGTCATCTGGTGTTAAGTGATCACCACCGCCCACATTCTCTTGCAACACCAGAGGAATCAAAAGAGCGTTGCTGGCATTTAAGGAAGGTGTACGCGCTTTTTTTGAAGGTACCCATGTCGTATTGTCCCGGAAACACCGCACAAGGAAGCTCATTCCATAGCTTTGTAGTACAAGGGAGAAAGCTCCTTGAAAACCGCACTATGGAGGACCGCCACACATCCAGATGGTGGGGATGAAATCCTAACTAGTGGCGTGTCGTGCGAAGGTGGAATGGTGTGACTGTTTACGACCTGTCAATCAAAATCGGTTACAGTAGCAATACTATATGCGTCTTCTTATTCTATCTTGCTGTATTTCTGTTAGAGATGTTCTTCTTCTTTTACACGCTTTGTTTGTCTATTCGCTAATATATAATGTTTTAAATAATTTATTCAAACCACGAATCAGATAGGCTCCAAGTAAGCTGTTCGTAGTATCAACGTTAAATGAGGAGAATTATAAAGGACAATGTAAATAAAATAATTGAAAATAAATGAATTTGAGGACCGTTGAATAGTGAACCAAATTAATACGTTCAAAGTTCGTAGTATCAGTATAAAATTCCCTCCACTATATTATGTTACATGAGTGACTGAAGTTAATTTCATCCAAAACATCAAGCAGTCTTTACGATAAGCATAATAAAAATTTATTCGACATGATTTTAAATTCCTCTTCAGTAATTACTTATTCTTCTTCTCTTGTTCTAAAACCTTTAATTCAGCAACATAATATATACCAGTGGGAGGCTCCTTTGCACAGGATGCCGACTAGGTTATGGGTATTATTACGGTGCCTATTTCTGCCGTGAAGCAGTAATGTGTCAACATTACTGTGTTTCGGTCTGAAGGGCGCCGTAGCTAGTGAAATTAATGGGCAAATGAGACTTAATATATAATATCTCAGGGTGGCGAGCGCAATTGTAGCGCCACTCAGAAATTTTGGGCTTTTCAAGAATCCGGAGCGGCACTGCATTATAATGGGCAGGGCGTATGAATTACCATCAGCTGAACATCTTGCCCGGCTTATCCCGTATTTTTACAACAAAAAATTTATGAGCTGTAACGCACATCTTAACATAAACATGAACACAATTCAAATATTCCAAGAATACTCTCAGAACGTCTTGAACATTACATTTGAACTATTTTATATGAAAGGTGTTCGTAAGTGTTGCTTTTCCTTGATACATTGTTACTATAAGCTCCCCTTTCAAGCTGGCATTAATGTATCGGTTTTCTCGAACAAGTGCTTTCATATTGATGTGGACAAAGTCTAGAGTGCTCCTGGAAATATCTTTATTACACTAAGTTTATTATTGCTGTATCTTTTCATTTATTTCATGAGTTATATTGTATGAAAGTAAAAACTTATAACGCAATGATTTATTTAATCGATTGGTATAAATGTAACTTAAGATTGGTCTGGTATATTATTGGCTTCTGATGTTGATTCTGTTTTTGTGCTGTAGAAAACGCTATTTATCTATATATATAAATAAAATTGGAGTGTCTGTTGTTGTTGTTATTTTGCAATATTGCAATAACTGTTTTTTAACTGTATCGATATGAATATATATACATGTAGTAATACCAAAATATCATTTTGTACAGTTTTTATCTGTCTGTTTGTTCCGGCTAATCTGTGAAATGGCTGGACCGATTTTATTGGCAGGTAGCTCATGTAATAAGGAATAAGCCTACGTTTATTTTAGAAACATTCTATTATCTTAGAAAAATAAAATAATGTTGCAATGTACAAGAAACGGTTAAACTCTAAAAATAATTTATATGGCAAAACAACGTTTGCCGGGTCAGCTAGTGTTAAATAAAATAAGTGAAAACAATTATTTTTTTGATCTATAGTAAAAGATTTTAAAATTATGACTGTTTACTTTCAATATGAATATGAATATTTCGTTTTTACCAATTTCAATAACTTAGGAAAGCACGTGAAAAACTTGATAATATGAATATCAGAAACAAAAACGACTGTTGCTGCCCACTTTTTGGCTAATTAAAATTAATAAGCGAGTTATCGGCAATGGTATTAGATTTTATTTTAAGCTGTATGAAAGCACATTGCAATTGTCTTTAAATAAATTCAAGGCTTGTATAAAATAAAAACCAATAGAAACATCTTATTATAAATATAAGTACAATAGTTTAGTACAATATTAGTATTTATATAATAGTATAAAAAAATAAAAGAATAAATATTCCTGTAAAAGGCTTCGATGGTTGTAATTTTTACTGATTAAATTACTTTTATCTGTTAAATAATATAGTATTTATAATAG
>CATIXN010000001.1:19147900-19165900 GCA_949711725.1 Leptidea reali
TAAGCAATCTCCAGGCTCAACTACGACAAATTAGATCTTCAGTGCCTACTTTGCTAGAAAACCAAGGCACGCCCCTGAGTATACTCGACCTAACAGCTTGATAATGTGTGATGAATTCATTTGTCAATGTGTCAGTTAACTAGTTATATAATATTTAAAATTATTGTTGTTTGACTTTTCTTTTCTATCTTGCATCTCCTTCATGGGTGTTCTTCTCTCTCAAACACTTCGTTCATCTATACGGTATTTTATTGCAAGTCTATGATTTTGATTGCTATAAGAAAGTTTAGATTCAAACAAATTTTGTATATTTTTCAAACTGCCTATTCAATCTACTTTTGTAAGTTCACATGTACATGTGACTAAATATTTTTTTTATTACTTTAGAGGAATAAAATTAGCCTTAATTATTACTTGTATTAGCTGTCAGTGTCTTTGTGAAATGTCTTCTCTTGGTTCACAAATATTTTTAAAATGACTTATGCAACCTGAACATCTACCACCCAATATATGAGTCAGACCAGAGAAAATTCACTCCTTAGAACCTCATGTGGACTCTTTTTTTTTGTTTATAAATTTTCATTAAATAAATCTGGGTATGGTCATAATATTTATAGTCTTTTATATTAAAGTAACTTTACCATATAAATGTTTTTATCAATTCTATTGAATTTCATAACACTACATTACTGTTGTACGTTTTCTGGGACCATCTTGTAAAAGCTATTCATTTATGTTTGCATAATAGTGAGTGATACAACTAGCGGCCGCATCATGTGCCATGTTTCTTCCTTCTCTTTTTCCGAAAATATGGTATTCAGTAATTTAAAAGAAATATTTATAGTAACAATTCAAAAGTGCTTGGCTTCTAAGCCTAATTGAACGAAGTTTATTTGACTTTAAAACTCTCTTGAAATATTGGAAGAAAAGAGGAGTATTGCCAGTCTTTTTAATTGGTGTAGGAGCTTGATTTGATGCTTATCAAAAGTACAACAGAGATTGTATTGACAGATGCTTAAAATCAGATCGTTTTTTGTTCCTTAGCTTGCTTCATTCCTAAGTAAGAAAGGAGTATAATTCAGAGTGAGTAAATTTCCCTTTGAAACTTAAATGCCCTTTTTTTTTGGTATAGTAATTGTTTAAAAAAACAATTCAAAGTTATGGTAACAAACACAGCTCAACTGTTCAGTTTCACTCACTTTACATTGTTTGCAAAAATTACCTCATTTTCACTGTTTTCTCAACTAATGTAAATAATTCATATTGTCCATCAATTTGTTGTACATCTAGTGGTTTCCCTGGTGATGGGTACAGGAATTCACTGCAAATATTATAATATACATAAAAAATTACTGTCAACTAAATTCACATGAGTAAAGACAATGTCAAAGATTGAGAGGGAGATGTCAAAAAACAAATCTTGAGAAAGAAAGATTAAAAATAAGAGATTTTTATCCAACTAGGATACTACAGTACTCAATATCTCTATTATAAATAATAATATCATATAATCTTTACACAGCACCAAATGAATGGGCTGCACACAATCTCCATTTTTTTATAACAAAAAGGGATGAGACAGGACTTCAGCTGATGGGAATTGATATGCCTATTAGAATGCAGTGCTTTTGAATTCTAAGCGGCACTACTACTGAGCTCATAACCTTGAGACATAAGATGTTAAGTCTCATTTGCCATTAGTTTCACTATCTGTGGCGCCCTTCAGACTGATACACAATAATGCTTACACATTATTGCTTGGTACCCATAATCTAGCCGGCATTATGTAAAAAATAGCCTCCCACTGGTACAACATATGAGGCAAACAAAGTATTAAGGCATTAATATAAGAAATAAAAACTCATTTTTCTGATTTGAGATAAGCACTTGATTTAATTACTTACCTTTTATGGAAGTGACAACCTATAAGTGCCAATTGTTTTCTTGTTTTCTGCATCAAATGTGAATTGGCAAAAGCAATTACTGCATCTAAGCATCCTGTTAGTATTTTAGGGTCTTCAGTAATATAGCGTTGATTTGGGTTTGTATCAATAATTATCGCCAGCACACTACTGTCTGAAGGAGCTGTAATATAAATATTGATAAATAAAGAACAGATTGCAGAAAACTTAGACTAATTTTTATAAATATTAATTTTTGAGTTACAATAATTATTGCCAGTGATTATTGAAGAGGTATTCTGTGAGAATGTAGAATACTAACATTCATCGTCAGCCATTTCATTCACTTAAATCGTATAGTTCTTAAAATAAGATGTTTGAAGAGATATTTAAAATTATAAGTGAATTATTTTAATTAACAACTCAGAAAGTTAATTGAAAGAAAAAACAAATAAAGTGAGAAAGTAAACAAATAAAACGAAACACGGTTTCCACTGTGTTCTGTCAACTGTCAATGTCAAATTTGATAATTTTTTAATTTGTCCAGTGGCACGCGATGCCAGTTGATAGGCCAATAATTTGTCATGGTATTTTTCCAATTACAGCACTAGAGTGCATTATGCGGCATAATTCTCAACGTTGTTTGTTCCAACTACAGCAACGCTTCGCACAATCAAGCACTCTCAAAAGTACTGCTTTCGTGTGATGCGTGATGATAAGAACTCAGTGGCAAAAAATTAAAGTGTGTTTTTTCTATAAGTTGGCATTGATCTAAATTTTATTTACTATCGGTAGTAATATTGTTTTATGTTGAAAAAATTTTAAAAGCTTTCGTTTCGTCATAGTTTTTTAGAAATAATAAAACTTAATTCAGACTGTGTAAAAAAATGTAAGAGGAGGTACAAATTTACCGAAAAATGACTAAAGTATTCGTTTATTGTATTTTGGTTTGAGCTGATGGTCTTATTACCAATGCTCTAAATAAATAAAACTAAAACTAATGAAGGTACAAACATTGACTATTTAATTTTATATACCACATTTAAAATGTGTATACAATTTCATTTTAGAATTCTAAAGTATACACAAATTTATTGAACAGAAATATACTTTTGTCAATATTGCAATGGCTTGATCGAATCATTTAATGAAGCAGACAGATAAATGTTTTCGTGGGAATGAAAATAAAACGAAATGAAGAAGACAACATTTTATTTTCTTAATAGATTGCTAACTCTATGAATATTTCAATTTTTCAACACTGAACTTAGTACACACGTTCTCTGCTGGTGCATTTATTATAAAACTAATTCATGTTCCAATTAAGCATCAGCTCAATTATTCGGCATTGTGCGGCACTGAGTAGTCGCATTATGCTCTGTAATTGGAAAGCTACCAAGTAGGCGTTGCCAAGGATGTGAAGAAACATAAGCTTGTTATGTTGGTCGATGTAAACTCCTTTTAGAACAGGATCTCAGAAAATTTATGTATCCCACAAGTATGGCGCCGTTGCACATGAGGAATGACAGCCTGGCCCATACGGCAAAACCGCCGACCATCCCGCGGTGTCAGAGCTCTATGCTTGAAGTACAGTTCAGACAGAAAACTGTTAGGCGAGCTCTGTTTTTGTTGAAAGTCAGGAAATCGAGCGGGCCGGATGGCATTTCTCCAATCGTGCTTAGAACGTGTGCCCCTGAGTTGAAGCAGGTGCTAACGCGTTTATTCCGACACTCTTATTCCAAGGCGTAGTCCCGGACTCATGGGAGTCAGCCCTTGTCCATCCGATCCAAAAAAAGGAGACAGTTCGTATCCGGCAAACTACAGGCCTATTGCTATTACCTCCCTGCTCTCCAAAATCATGGAGAGACCTCCAGCTTCCTCACTGGGCGCAGCATACAGGTCGTTGTCAACGAACATTGCTCGAACCCGAAGCCCGTGAATGCTGGAGTTCCCCAAAGCTGTGTACTATCTCCTACGCTGTTTCTTCTGCATATCAATGATATGTTGGACACCTCCAACAATCATTGCTATGCAGATGACAGCACTGGTGATGCCGTATACACGGGCCATGCAGGTCTCTCTCAGGAAATCGTCGATCAGTGCCGGGAGAAACTTGTGTCTTCTATCGAGTCCTCTCTTGAGAAGGTCGCGGAATGGGGTAAATTGAACCTTGTCCAATTTAACCCCCAGAAGACTCAAGTTTGCGCGTTTATCACTAAAAAAACCCCATTTGTCGTATCACTGCTCTTCGACAACACTTCCCTTAAAGCCTCGCCTAGTATCGGAATACTGGGTCTCGAAATCTCGAGCGATTGCCAATTTCGTGGCCATCTGGAGGGCAAAGCCAAATATAGAGCCATTAATAGAGCACGGCAATACTTCAAGCCGGCCCATATTCTAGCGCTGTACAAAGCGCAGGTCCACCCACACATGGAGTATTGCTGTCATCTCTGGTCTGGTGCAACCCAGTATCAGCTTGATCCATTTGACCGCGTGAGACGCAGAGCAGCTCGAATTGTCGGGGACCCAGTGCTCTGTGAACGGCTGGATCACTTGGCGTTGCGTAGAGACGTCCCTTCACTGTGTCTTCTACCGCATTTTGCACGTACCTACACACATAAATTCTTGCAAATATATATACTTAAAAGTAGTAATTGTTCCAAATGACAATACCATAAGAATTTAACAAAGGGTATTTACTTAAATAATATACTATAAAAATAGAAAGACTAGGTACGTTTGTTGAAAATTCTAAAAAGCTCAACAATACATAGGTAGTTGGAGTTCCGATCCCTGTCTTTCAGCTTTATCACCATGATCAGTTCGACAGTAGGTACTATTTCGGGATAGGAATTGCCCTTTAACTTGATAAGTTATAGATAGTCAATTAACTATCGTGTCACGTGTCGTGTCGAAGTCGTTTGTATGGAAAAATGGCCACCAATTTTTCCTCTGTGAGTAAAAAAGAATACTCGGAAACTATTTATTTCCTAGAGAAAAAAATGATATTAATAATTTATCCCTATGTTCTAGACGTCACCGCAGCCTAACAAATTACAAGATTCAATAAAGTATGGCTGACCACTGTAGAAGTTGCATTGACCCAATAGCCCAAAAAATACAGGGAAAACGATTTCAAATAGGTACATTAGGAAAATAGATATAATAAAATTCACAGTAGCCATTAGCGCGATTGTTAACGGTATGTTATGAACATTACCTGACTAATTACGACATGTTCTGATCGTTACCAAACCAATCAGCATTAAGTACTCCGCTCCCGCTCACCTCAGTTTGTTGAGGGAATTGTTTGCATTACGAATATGAGGTCGATGAGTAGTTGCAAGTCTTTTATATCGTAATCGTGGATATATAGGTACTGCGCATTAAAACGATGTCCATTCTATGGTTTGTTTGCGTTTATTTCATTATTTAACATTATGTGTATGATATTATTACAGTAAAAAACTTTCTACATTTGCGATCAATGCGAAGTGAATGCGTTCGGAACTTGTGAACTTTTGTATTTTGTTTTTTAATTGCGTTTATTAATTGCATTCGATCGATAATTTCGATACAGAATGGTGTACTACCGAAATTCAAAGAAGACCATCAATTTAAGATAATTACTCATCAGATTATTCCGATAGAGATTTAAAAATGAAATACTAAGGCCAAATAAGGATTAACCCACTGTTTCCTTTTGCCTCTTAAACTTTCTTTTCTTACTAATTACATATAGCAATCTATCTCTTCGAGATACACTTTGATACCGTCTCAGTGTGGTGTGGTGTCTAGTTTGGTAGCTTACAGACACAACGGTGATATACCGGTGAAGTATACCCCTAAAAGAGTCGAATAAACGTATATATATTCGGATAGCCGACAACACATATACGCTTATTAGTGGCAGATACCGAACGGGAACGATCTTAAAAAATCATAAGGTTTTTCGACGATTTATTTATTTGTATGGTTTCGAAAATGTGATACAGGATTTCAAATTCAAATTAGCATACCCTTTTTGTTCCGAGACCGATTGGAATAAAACAATCACTACTTGATATAAAGTACGAAAGCGAAAGCTTTTTGCAGTTAGCTTAATTCGGACCAACTACGGCAAACGCGCGCCTCTGCAGCGCCTTGTTAGCACATTATATGAAATCTTTTTCGATATTGACATATTAGGTGTATCTGAACATAACAACATCAATGTAATTGATGTTATTTATCCCATTGATATTAAATTAAGTATTCTCAATGGAGATTATATATTATATCTAAACTCATAATAAAATTATGAGCAATATAATGTGTTTGTAATAATTTCTTGATTCCTGTGTATTTAGTCTTCTTTTCTTTCTTGTAATTTAACACTTAAGTTTTAACCCGTGGACATTGTCGTAGGATGCACTTAGTTGGTAGGTACTTAAGCAATTCTTAATACTTTTGTTATTTCTTTTTCTAATGTTATCATGTAGTGTGTAATTGTTTTCTGAACCAAATAAAATAAAATATCAAGTAAGGGGATCTTGCCACAAGACATCATTGAGATTTGCTAAGTTTTTTTTGGATTAGCGTGCACAAACAAACCGATAAACAGAAAAAATTGTAAAAGGTGAAAATAGTATATGAATATTGTTATATTGAATCTATTGCCTACATTTAAAAAAAGTTTGGAAAGTCCAAAAGTGCACGTCTCGTATCACTTTCCACAATATTCTAAGGTGAAGAACATAAAAAAAAAACACAGTCGTATCGTAGTTTTTTATAAATAATAATTAAACGACAGTGAATTGAACGCTCATATTAATTGATAAATACCGCAGTGGTTTATATTTTATGTATCTCACAGATTATTTGACTTGATATAAATGCAACCATATTAACATTTAAGTGCGATAGAAACAATAAAAAATCATATTCTGATTCGAGAATAATGCTTTTTTGACATGTCGAGAGCACTACCTTATGCTTTGCTTATGAGGCATGTAACATCCATTAAATATATTATCTAGTTACGAGATTGCCACTATTGCATCATTTCTGTTGTAACAGAACTAAGTTAATTAACATATTATGCTCCTTTATAGACCCGAGTTAAAAAAATGAACCAGTTTCTTAAGAATATTTTTTTAATTTTAATTAATTGAGGTATGCTTATGCGTAGACAGATGTCAGTACGGCCCAGATTCGTATTTGTCAAAAGAGCATTCCACACATAATCGCCTACGCATCACCTACTATAATATACTATATAGTGTAGGGCTGTCAAACGTAGCTATAAATATAACAATCTCCGTTAATCAAATAAAAAAAAATTGGTAATAATTTAGTATTATAATTATATTTAATTTCCTCGTTTTAGCTTGTTGATGAAATCTAGTATAATTAACAACATAATGATAAAATATTTTTATACAAATGATTTAGTACGGTAAAGTTTTATTGCCAAGCAGGTATTTTCACTTCTAGTAATAAATATAATTAAATATATTGTGGTTCAAATTATAATCAAGACTTCATCCTACTTTTATTTAATATAAAATTATTTTAAATAAATCACCATTTAAATCAAATCAAATCAAAATAACTATATTCATGAAGTCAAGGAAATGACACTTATGAATGTCAAAAAAATATTTTTCTTATTGAATCTACCGCTACTTCGTAAAGAGTTGAGCTAATGAGAAGAAGTAGCAGGAAACTCGTTGCCACTCATTTATATCAAGATTTACATTTCCATCGATTTACAATTACTTACTTTTCATTTCAATTGCAATATAATATGTAAAATGACGCAACAAACATACTCAAACGTCAAATAGTCAATGCCTTCAGTATGTCCTGTAAGCAAATTTTAATTATATATATTAATATTATAATATAATGTAGTATTTGTCAAGCACGCTCTCAAATTTTGTGCCGAAAAGTTTTTATATCATGTTCAGTGCCGGATTAACCACATAGTAAAAGTAGCAAATGCTACGGGCCCCGCGCAAAAGGGGGCCCCGCATATTTAAACCATCTCTCTCTAACTCATCTCTGCTTTAGCGTAATATTTGAATGAAACTTATTAAGATGTGGTTTATGGAATTTACTTGAAGTCACAAAAACGTGAAACTTTTACAACTAAGGCATTCCACGTCAGACACTCGGTAACAGACTATTTCCAATATAGACCAAGGGCTCTCTGAACGAATTTGCTACGGGCCCCGCGTTTGCTTAATCCAGCACTGATCATATTATAATATCAATATGATCAGCACTGATCATATATATATCAATAAATTATAATAAGTTAATATCATAATTAAGACCTTTAAAATAAATAAAAAAAGGCTCTTAACATATTACTGCTAATATAAACTAATCAAATATGAGAGCCATTAAAATGCCTTTTATTTTTTCTGAATTTGTAAATGAGCCTTATCTAGCCGATAACTGTTATTACTGGTAACTTTATTAATGATGCTCATTAGTAACTGGGTTAAATCGACTTCTTATTCAAATGTTTTAACAACTTAACTGATTGAGATATCACAGTTGGAATTAGTTCTGACTACTTTTAATACCGAACTTAAAACTGTGATTCCATTGTAGTCACTAGTGTATAATGCACGTGAAACTTAGTTCTGAATCTGCTCTTAATTGTTATTTCGCTTTCTAGATAACAGCATACATTTTTTCTGGAGAGAAGCATCTCAAGTTTAGCAAAACTTGGAAGCACCCAGTGTTTTGTCGAATATTAAGTGGCACACATTACATAGGGAGATAGGTAGTGGGAGGCTTTTTATACCAGTGGGAAGCTTTTTATACCAGTTGTAAGCTTCTCAGCACAGGATGCTGGCTAGATGGGTACGACAGTCGTGTTTTCTTCCAAGAAGCAGTAATTTGCGAGACCTATTTTTATTTTGGTTGGAAGGTAGCTTGTGCGAAGTAAATCCATCGAACAGCATTATATTACAAATATTGCTTAGTAGATAAAATTAATTGTAATAAAACCATGTGTTGCCTTTTGTAAGGGGGGGGGGGCGGGGACCATTGATCGGGCCGGTCCTAGTTACCACTAACCATTACAGGACCGGCCCGAGTAACCATTTTAACCATTATTATTTATTACCAATGCATAGTAGAGATGCAGTACGCGAGTAATCATTGATCGGTCCGATCCTAGTCACCATTAACCATTTGCCTATAACCATTACAGGACTGGTCCGAGTAACCAATTTAACTATTTTAACCAATTAATAGTAGAGATCCACGTACTCACCAGTAGAACCATTAATTATAGTTATTTAGCAAATGTCATAGATAAGTTTAGTACCTTAAGTAAATAAATACTTTTACCATAAAACCAATATATATATCTACCCCTAAGTGCACCCCTTTTCATAGCTAGTTAAATTATTGGATGTTCTTTGTCTTGAAATAAGTGATGATAATAATAATAATACTAGTTGCAAGAGAATGTGGGCGGCGGTGATCACTTAACTCCAGGTGACCCGTACGCTCGTTTGTCCTCCTATTCCATAAAAAAAAAGTTAAGAATGTTAATTCATTGAAGTGACAACCCTAAGAACATCTCAATGAGTCAAACAGTGGCACAGAATCAATCATCAGGGATGTCGCGGCTAGACGCGTGCTTGGCTGTGATAAGATCCTGTAGCAACTTGTAGCATTAAAAATTAATAATTGCGCTCTACAATACATTATGAGACGATAACATGTTTATTTATTAAATTATTATGAACTGTATATCTTACATCTATACTCTTGGAGGAGAAAGACAAATGAGGTAACATATTATAATCTGATCCGTTAGTAAACACGTAACCCTTTTCAACGCCAGAGTTTAAAAAAAAAGTTGTCTGCTGCTGCAGCTGATTATTTATTTGTATGAAGGAGTGTACCGTATAAAAAAATTTTGGCGCTTCATTTCCCCCGATATGTACACTTGCTTTGGAGTTCACGCGTTAATTCCAAGGCATTAACTGGACGCAACAAGACGACTCCATTATAACGACTCGCGCGAGTCAAGGAATAACTGAATGGTTACTTTATAAAAAAATAACTTTATTCAATAAACCCGATTTACAATGTTTACGGAGCTAAGACTAACCACAGAATACTTAATTTTACGGAAACTTACATTATATAGCTTATTCTAACAAAGAGAGTCATATTTCTGTGGGAAAGTAATTTGGTACATCAGCAATAATTTCTGTGGGAAAGTAATTTGGTACATCAGCAATATTGTTTCCAGAAGGTTCTACACGTGTAAAGTAAATGTACCTACGACTTGTTGCTATGCTCTACTGAGGCTGACAAAGCATAAATCTATAGGGTTAGCACCCTTAACTCGCGCAATACGCGCGATTAAGGCGCGAGGCCGAGTCTGACGAAGTGGTATGCGATTAATGCGCGTATTTTGATTTTGAAATTGCTTATGGACGCGATTTATTGGCGCAATTTATCTCGCTAACACGCGTGGTGAATAAGGAAACAAATCGCGGCGGATTCGCCCCTTCTGGTCAAGCTCTAGAAGACATTAATCGAACTACGATATCACCCAAGTGAACAAATGCATCTCTGAAGTAAGCGGTCGAGTCTACAATTCGCATTCTCTGGTCAAATGCTTGATTACTTGGTCACAGAGCAGTTTAGAGAGTTCATATCATTTTCTCCATTAATTTAAGTTTGGCTCCACTGGTAAAGTCGTTATTAGAGAATAAGAATTTGATTCTCATGAGATTGAATCTCAGCGCTGAATTCGCGTTTGGGACTCAAAATGGTCTTGCCGAATGTGCTTAGAGGCCTTGTCCAAATAGTGGAAGTAGTTGAGTTCTCGTGACAGGCTTCGTCGTATACATGCCACTGCTTGTGGCGGCGACGTGGGGTAGGTCATTCCCTTCCCTAAACATTATGTTGCAGGGAGGCGATGGCTCGTCCATACGTCATGGTCTAGTATATTTCTTATAATCGCTAATACAACGCTAGCATAATTTTAGTTTAACACCTTTATTTATTTTCGGTGTGTGTAGATTGATGCAGCTACTGTACTCAATAACTCTTGTTTTTTATGTATTAATTTACATTTACTTTTTTTTACTTAATCATGAAAGGCATTGAATATTTGACGTTTTGAGTGACTGTTGCATCACTTAATATTTATTATTGTAATTGAAATAATCTGTGACACGATGAAGCTGTAAATGTTGTTTTAGAAGAGTGATAATGAATTTTTGCCACCTCTTCTCATTAAAACTCAGCCTTTTCCAAAAAGGTGATAAATGTAAAAATAAAAGAAAACTTTTAACATTCTTATGTGTCATTTCATTGATCAAACTAGACAAATAAAGTGATTTTAATTTGAGTATCCATCCATACTCTGTGGTACAACAACGAACAAAAACCCGCGACAGCTCAACCCTCTCTTTCACTCATCTCACTACACACACTCTATCTCTTTCATTTCTTACCTTTCTTTCGCCTTCGTTCGCTACATCAGGATCCGGCCTCATGTATAATTTATTATGTTTCGCTAATGATGCTACATATACATTACAATAAAATACACATAAAGCAGCACCTTGTCTTGATTTACAATAACAACTTTATCATCGCAGCAGAGTCTTATTGAACCAATTGTTTTGTAATGTGACAAGGCTGGCATACTTAACGGGACATGTTTTTTTTATGAGAAAAAGTGACGAGATGATAGGAACCTAAAAGGGTCCGTAGCTACTACGTAAGTCGGTACTGGCAAGGAGCCGATCTAATTCCTAGCCAACAGATATGTTTGAAGCGTCTAAGCAAAAAGCAATCATATATTGTGAACTTATAATGTCAAATACTGAGCGGAATCCCGCTCGTCACTTTGAAACATAAGATTTTAATGCTCAATAACCCAGAAATATTAATGGCTTCGGTGCCCTTCACACTGAAATACAATAATGCTTGCAATTATACATTACAATTTTGCTCTGTGCTTCCCTGGGGCATAAAAAGAATAGGTAAAGTCCTAGGTCCAAGGGTGTCGACTAAGGGCATTTATCAGCGGGAGGCTCCTTTTCACAGAATGCCGACTAGAGTATGGGTATCACAACGGCGCCTATTTCTACCATAAAGCAGTAATGTGTAAATATTACTGTATCTCGGTGCTAGGCTGTATTTCACTAGCTGCAGCATCCTGTGCAAAGGAGCTTTCCACTGGTTTTGGTTTGAAGGGCTTGGTACGGTCTTCCGTATAGACAATAGTTAGTAAATCGCTGGGCTAAATCTTATGTCTCATCACAAGCGCAATCACGGTGCCGCTTAGAAATTTGGGCTCAATCGAGAACCCTGAGCGACACTGCATTGTAATGGGCACGGCGTATTACTCACCATTAGGTAATTTTCTTTTTTCTCATATAATACCCGTACACTCGTTTATACATTCCTCAACTGGATCGTAGAATGTCTGCGTTGGTGGACGTTTCTTGACTCCCATCTATTGAAGCAATCAATCTACTTGCTTGTAAATCATCATCGTTACCAGCTACTAGTTAATGATAAATCAACATTCAACGCAATAGTAACAAATAAAAACATTTCAAAACTACCAGCAAACTTTGAAAGCCTCCTCACTCTATTGTCTATAGATACGTCAAACAAGATAATATGACAAACTTATGTCATGTGTCAAAATACATGTTAACAGTACGAAATGAGATAAGTTGCCGAGATAAATTTGAATAATGTTATGATCTGTGTCAACGCACGCTACCAGCCATTTTACTAAGTTTTAATGATACATCCGTTTTGAAGACGTTGGTGGTCTATAGGGGATGCTTTGTTTTGTTGTTTACCAATTCATTACGCGGTTTTCGTTGTGTACTACTACCTACTGTTTATTGATTGAATAATAAGAGGGAATCGTTGTATGTTTTTATAATATATCAGCCAAGTACGGAAAGGATGGCTTACTTGATGACCATTGCAACAACTGTGCGCGACTGACTCAATGATATTAATTAATATTAAATTATTAAAAAAAAATCAATACCACATTTTGTACACCTAATTTCAATGCAGTTTTACTACTTTATAGCTTTAACTACATGAACTCATGAATGAATCTTAACTTAGGCATAAATCACGGTGTACGGTAAAAAATCATATCTGATGAATTAACTGTATTTTTTCTATACAAATACGGAGCAATTAGCAAATTAGATTTATCTCTTTTTCTCTTGCGATAATTGCATTTACTATACTTCTTTGACGTGTAATCGTAATGTAGTATGCTATTGCGATGTTAAATTATTCATGTGTGCGCTAGTGTATCATTTTCAAACACCGAATGTTGTCTACGTAACCTATCTATACTTTTAAATATCATTGGACTGACTGAGGAGATATGCAACTAAATAAATTTGTACCCTCGTCAGGAATCGCCAACATTCGTCCCTTGGTGAAACTACTATTATATTGTAGTTTAAGTAGGTTGATGAACTCATTACTATTTAGATGATTGTAATGTAAATACTACGTAATAAGAGGCAGGACGGTCTAATTAAAAATTAATATTTAATTTAGTATGAAACGTGCACTGAGATTTGACATAAGTTTGAAATAATAGGGGTTAACGTATGAAATTGCCGTTTTTTTTTGTAATGGATACTTTATATTGACATAGAACCTTCATGGTTTGAGATTTTTGAGTTAAGCTTTTTTCACATGGTACCTGTGTAGTTTTTCTTTTAAAAAATGTGCAACTTTCGATTTCAGTTGTTTTTTAATTCAGCTTAAACAAGAAAGATCGAGTTTCCAAAATTCGAGTGATTTTTAAATACGAGTTCCGACGCGGAACTAACGCGGCAGAAACAGCTCGCCATATCAATGTTGTGTTTGGAGAGGGGACTGCTAATGAAAACACCGTGCGATTATGGTTTAAGCGCTTTCGTGATGGAAACTTTGATTTGAAGAACTAAAAACGTTACCTTACTAACAACATTGACCCATTTGCGTCAAATCAATAAAATAAAAAAAGTATGAAAAATGGGTGCCTCATGAAAAGTGAATTCTTTAATCGTCAGCGAAAAGTGCAATGGCTGACCCCAGGTCAAACGCCACAAGTGTCCTAAAGCAAAGCTTACCAATAAAAAAGTAATGGTTACTTGTTGGTGGTCTCAGCATGGTGTTATATATATACTATAGCTTTCTCCGATCGAGTCAAGCAATAACGGCAGATGTCAACAGCTGCGCTGAACTCCAAACAGTGATAGCAAAACTAGCAGTGAAACAGCCCGGTCTCATGCATCGAACTCCACCATTACTGCTCCATGATAACGCGACACCTCTTAGAACACGAGGAAAGCGTTTTTACTCTGCAGGAATTAGAATACATTCGTCACCCTCCGTATTTGCCAGACTCCACGGACGTTCCAACGGACTCACATTTTTTCCTGATTTGGACAATTTTCTACTTCATAAAAAGTTTTCTTCTCAGGAGACAGTACAAAATGTTATGTACTTTGACTGTGCGAAAGCTCAACTTTCCGAAGTCCGTGCATATTCCCTACTCATTTTAAACTTACCTATGTGTAGCCTATAGGTAAACAATTTGTTATTTTATAGTGATATCCCATACTTCTCGACTCGAACCCGCGCGTCCTGGGTTCCGTCCGAGCGCTCTTCGTTTATAAATTTTGGTTACAAATTTAATAAGCCTAAAGGTGTTTTAAGTTTTTGTGCGATTCTAAAGATTGCTACAATGACAACATTAACTATTGTAGGCCGTAGGTGTAATATTATTCTCAACAATCTGTACTAATTATCTCTTATTAATAAATTATAGCAACAAGATTACCTTTGCCATTATAATTGCTATAATTAACAGTTCAAGAATACAGGAGATCAGAAGTAAAATTCCATAATTGAAATAGGATTTTACGAGAACATTGTTTACAACGCTTCGTGCCGCAGAACGGCAACGCCACATTAGCGCGGGCACTCGAAATTTAAAATTGGAAAAAGAAAAAGGCGGGAACGAAATAATTATGCACGTTCCGTTTCGTAATGGCGTCGCGCTACTGGTATGCTCGTTCTCAGAATTTAATTACGGAACGCACCCAGATTAGCGAGCCACGTTCCGTTTTAGTAATAACAGTGGTTGTAATTGATGACTTCGGACTATTGAACAAATGCAATTTAATTAACCAACCAAATTTCTAGGTACAGGCGTTCTAAAACATAGATACATAGCACACTTTGCAATACGATATTTTTTCGATGTAGAATTTCGTCAAATGTCACTTTTAAAAAATGCACTGAACCTCGTTTCTTTCAGATATTTTTTATTCTAAGTGAAGAAAATAACTAAAGATTCTGCAAGGCGTATCATATGTACAATATATACGAATTAAATTAAATATATACGATTTACTATTTCTCAAAGGAGAAAGTAATGGTACTTACATGTACTTACCTACTTACTTTGATGGTTTTCTGCTAGTTGTTTTATCATACCATAGTTGTAGGAGTAGATGATTAAAATAGGGTTAAATGATAATCATTTACTACTATTAAATGATTGATACCTGGGTACTCTTTATGATAAAGTATGGTTATCTAAAGCACTTTTATGATAATGTTTTAATTAAAGTCTAATCTCTAAGTTATTTCGAAGCAAACTCGAAAGTATAATTAATAATATGATGTCTTATTATAATACAAGTCTAACCCTTGTTAGAAATAATTCAGTACGACCTAATAAAAATGATTTATTAATTTAGTAAAGAGCGCTACAAAACAAATTGGGTTGAACGATAAAACATTTGACACAACAAACAAAACATATTAAAAACTCATCCTTAATAAGGACCGGGCCCAAGATGAACACAAAAGAAAAGATAACGGTCCATTGTTTTTTATCATGTTGTCAATATCTCGCGGCCAAATTTTCAATATTGGAATGCCACGATCCGCCAATAACAAGCGGGCAAGAATTGATTTATTGTCCAATTAGCGTCGGTCAGGTGTGCCAACTGCCAAGATAGCATCAAGCTGGCCAACGTACCGTAGCTACTATTTCTTTTGGCGCGTTCAGTAAATGGCATATTGGAATCAAAAAAGGACCTTTACACGCTGCCAGTTTGCTCGGAAGGTCACTTAAAATTCTGATCGTTGTCCAGTCGAAATCGATTTGAATTTAATTGTAACTGAACGACTTTTTTGCTGAGTAAGAACGTTAATTTGATAGAAATTGTCGTTGGTTTATTGAATAAACATTGGTTCATTTGGCATTTGCCTTTACATTATAAATTCAAATGACAATCTTTATATAAATTATAAACCTCTTTTTTAACGAACACATTTTACTTTAAGCCGTATTATGTACATAAGTAGGAACCTACAGAATTGTAAAAATGGTTGGCTCATAAAAATAGTAACAGTGAACTGATCTAGTGGTGAAGCCAAAACAAAGCCATTGATACTTTTATTAAGGAAATTTTGAACTGAAAACCGACTAAGCCGCCTCGCTCGATTTTGTAACGCTCGTTACGGTAAAGTTCGAAGCTCGAGTCAATATAATAATCAAATAGATAATAAATGTTTATTACTATATTCACGGACTAGTAAAAAATGATTTATTTTATTATAAATTTTTTTTCTCGTCCGTGACTATATTATGTTATTTGTTATAAGTATGTATATTGTTATTTTATAAATATAAAAATTTAAAAAAATTTTTTTTTTTAACCTCGCATTGATGAAGTCTTCTCTTCCGTTGTGTATTCTTAAGCAAACACCATCTTATTAAAGAAATATAATAAAAAAAAGGCAACTAAAAATAAAATAAGTGGAATATTTTGAAGTACCCACTTACTGAGGGATATTGAGGCCAGAGGAATACTGATATGAAGAAATACTGTAATATATTTTAATCTATCAAACAACCAGATATATAAATAATATAAATATAAAATCTTTCCTTGTCTAACATCGATAAGTCGAAATAGGGTTGTCAAATATAGGAAGCCCGAGATCTTGTATGATTGTTTACATAAGAATAGAAATCAAATGCCACAAAATTTACTGAAGTGAAACTTTCTCATCGACGTATGAGAGAAATTTTTACGATTTTCGGTTACGCGCCTTCATGTTTAAATCCAATATGGCCGCCGCGCAAAATTTTGATTTCAACATTATGGATATCGTATCCGAGGTTCTGGAGGGTGCAGAGAACTAATTTGGGATCATTTTTGAAATCCAAGATGACCGCCGCGCAAATTCATGATTTCAACAATATCGATATCGAATCTGAGGTTCTCGGGGGTGCAGAGAACGAATGTTTGGTTCATTTTTGAAATCCAAGATGGCCGCCGCGCAAATTCATGATTTCAACAATATGGATATCGAATCCGAGATTCTCGAGGGTATAGAGAACGAATTTGGGATCATTTTTTTAAATCCAGTGTCTATTATGTGCCAATAAAGTGTGACAAATATGTGGAACGTTTTTATCCAGGAAGAGACGATTGAGATAGAGTGAGAAAGGGAAAGGGAAAATAAGGGAAATTAAGTATTTTAAACACATTTACAGTAAAATTATCTTCTTAGGATCAAAATTTGAGAAATAGCTCAATTTTTTTTATGAATTTTCATGCTGCAACCCTAACAAAAATCAACCGCAACTATAATAGGTGATTGCAAATATTGTCCCACCGTATTAGCAATGGCAAGGGACACCCCTATCAATTAAAGACTGACGGGATAATCGGCCACTGATTTCATTTAGGGTGTTAATGGCTTTTGCTTCGCCATATTACATTACTAGCTAAATGGAATATAATCGATAACAGATTTTGTTTTTTTTTTATATAAAAATAAGGGACCAGACGAGCAGGACGTTCAGCTAATGGTAATATTGATACGCCTTGCCCATTACAATGCAGTGCCGCTCAGGATTCTTGAAAAAACCCAAAAATTCTGAGCGGGACTACAATTCTGCTCGTCATCTTGAGACATAAGATATTAAGTCTCATTTGCCCAGTAATTTCACTAGCTACGGCGCCATTCAGACCAAAACACAGCAATGTTTACACATTACTGC
>CATIXN010000001.1:19166400-19189475 GCA_949711725.1 Leptidea reali
TCTAGGATTAATACACAAATAAAATTTGAAAAACAACAAAATTTTATGAACGATGCGGGACTCGAACCCCCTACCTCCGCTCTCAGGTTGTAGATGAAGCCACAACCTGAGAGTTGAACAAAGCATACAAGATTTTATAACGATACGACACTTGAACGGTTAGCTCAGTTGGTTAGAGCACCGGCACGGAACGCCGGAGGTAGGGAGTTCGAGTCCCGCATCGTTCATAAAATTTTGTTGTTTTTCTAATTTTATTTGTGTATGGAATGGTTATTTATTAATAACAATTCTAACGTATGTACATTATTAGTATCATTATTTAATCCTATAAAAGTAACAATTGGTTAGAGTGAGATAGGAGGAGCCTGCCTACCGTTGCCGTATGCGTGAAAGAAAGGGAAGTCAGATAGACTGGAGCCGTAACGCGTTACTTTACGAAGCGGTTTACCCGCCCATAATTTTGTCATTAGACATAAGTGTCATTTCCATGACCTACAAGAATTACGGGAATTTGATTTGATTTGATATACCTAACCTAAGCTTTTCTCAAGTTAAACAATTTCAATATTAAATACTTCAACTCAGATTAATTTAAGTTATCACTTCTGTCGGGCGTCCCGTGACGCACATGTTTTTTTCTCACAAATGTGTAATGGTATCTGGTAAAACAGATTTCTTTATAATTATAAAATAACTGTGTATAAAGTAAATAGTTTGTGTAAACTCGTATCGTGTTTTCTATTAAAATGGCATTAAGAAGGCCTTTTTACCGATGTTAATATAAAAGAACAATAAATACCATTAAATATTTGGTTAAGGTCGCAATGGTTTAATAAATAAATAGGCTAGTTACACTAAGATCGCTTGAAGAGCGCTTTTACACTAGGTCCGATCCGTATCCGTAAAATTACGATCCTTAGTAGTCGTAGAACCACATATTTCTACGATTGACGGAATGAAATCGGATGACGGAAGCCGGATCTAGTGCGTAAACTACCATAGAAATAGTTGTACGACTACTTCGGACCGTAATTTCACGGACACGGATCGGACGTAGTGCTAAAGCGCTCTAAGACAACACTAAAAGTTCATGTCACTGTAAATGATACGACTCGACCAGAGATTCGTTATGTCTTTAAAAGTATTCATGTCATATCGGTCTTGAAAAATGTCGGAAGGAGCTAGTTTTACAGTTTATTTCTGTGATAACGAAGTTACTTGTAAAGGACTCATTGGATGAATACCACACTTAGATTAAGAATCACTCTCCGCTGCACTCTAACTAGATACCGCAGGCATAGTCGCAAAGTGCGAAAAGTATACGCCCGTAAGTAGGCGTACTCGAGCCGTCTCGAATAATGTGTGACGTTGACGTTCCACATGATTTGTCGAACTTAGCTATCAGACTAAAATGCCGAGTTGCGTAGTAAAACTTTGCAAAAATAATACTACTAGAAATAAGAAAGACACTGGGATCACATATCATCAGTAAGTATTTTGTATTTTATTAAATTAAATGTAAAATAACACGAAACGTATGGTACAAAATTTGTAAGATGCCATTGAGTGTCAAGATGCCGCACACAAGCATCTAATTGCCGTAATAAAAAAGCTATTGTTTTTAGATACTGCAGTATCTAGTTGGAACGCAGCGAATACCAATCCTTATTCTAAGACACCGCATATCTGGATGATTTTAAACATAACTGTGACAATTTTAAAATAACTAGTTTCTGTAAACTCGTTTCGCGTATTCTATTAACCCGGTTGAGCAGTAATCAATCAAATTGATCTACGATTCAATAGCAATATTATCCAATTAGCACATACAATAACTCCAGCACGCCACCTGCCACCTTGATGTCTCAAAAACAATAAAAAGCCTTCCCTCTTTGTCCACATATCAACTGTGTCGACATCTTATCTCCTCTCCGATACGATCTGCCCCTTTGTTTGTTAATGTTCTTTAGACAATTGCTCCTATAGCGGTATTGCAGAGATTTCCTACAAATGTAAGATTTTGATATAAAGAGGTTTATTTGCTAATTAGTCTCTTCCTTGTTAGCGCTGTCGACATTCAGCTTAAAACGAAAATAATATATTTTTTTAATTAATACTTAGGTCACACTAAAAGTTTTGCATAACTTAAAAAAACAACATGTTATATCCAAAATATTACGCTTATTGCTTTTAAAATATTCTTCTTTACATTTTAAACATTTTTTCATACGATCGCACCATTTTTAAAACAGGAGGACCACATATCTAAAGGCATTTTTTCTACGTGCTGATTGAATGCTATCACTGCCTCTTCGGAATTGGTAAAAGTGGAACCTCTTATCAAATCTTTGATTTTGTGGAAAATACAGAATCACTTTTTTGGAGCTAAAAACTTCTCAGTTTTGTTGGTCGTGTGTGAAGAAGCGTTGTCATGAAGAGGAGATCACGACTTTTTGGTCGTCTTTCGCGAACTTTTTTTAACACCCTGGGTAAACAAATGGTAGAATACCACTCGGCATTAACACTCTTTTGATCATCAAGTGGAATTGTGTATATGGGTTCTGTTCTCATTTTCAAACACCCATTCACAAGATTGCTGTTTTTTTTGGGTTCATTAAATCCATGTTTCGTCTACTGTGATAATGTCATAAACAGCATTAGAATGTCCGTGGTCGTACTTCGTTAGCATCTGTGAGCACCATTCCACGCGAGCTCGCTTCTGCTCCGCAGTCAGTTCATGAGAACAAAGTTTCCGAACTTGCAATTCTTCGTGTAAAATTTTCTAAATTTGGCTTATACCAATCCCCAATAGTCCTCGAATTGTCTCATAGAAAATCTGCGGGTTTTCTTCAATTAACCGCTTAACAGTAGCCACATTATTTTCGTTGACGGCAGATGAAGGCCGCCCTTCACGAAATTCGTCAAGTAAAGAAACCCGACATCTCTCAAATTCAGCAAACTATCGCCTCACGGTGCTCAAGCAAGGTGCTTCTCTCCCAAAAGCATCTTGAAGACCAACGGCACAGTATTGCGGAGAGAGAGAACTTTTAAAATCATAAATTATTAATCATCGCTCTAAAATCTTCTCGACTTAATTCCATTTTCGTTGAAGATGTTAAGTCTCATTTACCCAGTAATTTCACTAGCTACGGCGTCCTTCAGACCGAAACACAGTAATGCTAACACATTACTGCTTCACGGCAGAAATAGGTGCCGTTGCGGTACCCATAATCTAGTCGGCATCCTGTGAAAAGGAGCCTCCCACTGGTATGTTTAATGAATTCTCTTTAAAAAAAGGCATCGCCATGCAAGTTTTTAACCGACAAAATTTTCGTACATTAGCTGGTATTGGTTATATAAAACATACGAATCGCATTAGCAGTGCCTCCATTTTGATGAAGTTTTTCTTGGAGCCCATATGTAAAACAGGAGAATTTGCATCTACCAAAAGTCGTCCTAATTTGGGTAGTCGTCGTTCCTGCATCATTAAAACACGCGCAGTAACGACAGAAAAACAATCAACAAATGTAAATATAACCAATTATGGATTTAATGCAAAGTATATATTTTTTTTAAATAAATATCATGTCTGCAGATGTTTTTGTTACAGTACATTTTTTTTTATGAAAATAAGCGACGAGACGAGCAGGACGTTCAGTTGGTGGTACTTGACACCCTGCCTATTACAATGCAGTGCCGCTCAGGATTGTTGAACAACACAAAAATTCTAACCGGCACTACAATCGCGATCGTCACCTTGAGACTTCGCACCATGCTCTCATGGGACTCTTCCCGCATTCCCGTTAGATATTGCAAAAATTTTCCGTCTTTCCACTTCTTCTTTCATTCAAGGTTAGTTTTATATCTAAACAATGGGGGTTTACAGAGAAGTGAATGGCAATACAAGGCCGGTCTTCACAAATCAAAACATCACAAAGTGGATATGGAACCGTGGTTATTTGTGAGTTACTTCATAAGCTATTAGGTATTTGTCGTAGCCCGTAGGTATTTTCGTTTGGAACGAAAAAGTCCGTCACGCCTTTTCTTCAGCTCCGAATAATTTATTATTGTATAACTATTGTATAATATAATTTGCAGTACCATATTAATTACATAGATTTACAAAATATCTGTTACAAAGTATACGTTGGTTTCAAGTAAGTAACTTTAATTTTACAAGTATTCTGGCCTCACACTAGGATTCCCTGTGTGGTGAGGTCCAGTCTCTTCCCGTACAAAATAAAAATAAAATAAATTGGCGTGTATGTGTGTGTATGTGTTTGTGCTTAGTAAGAAAAGAAAATTGCTAACGTTGGTATAATAATTAAAATTATTGTTTTTTAGTTTAGTACATTTATAAGTTTTTCTGTATCATTGTAATTTAAAACTTTTAACCAATCAAATATTACTTTTTTACAACTGCGTTTGGTCTTATCTATAGAACTCCTATTTTGTTTGTATAATTTACTGTACAGGTAAGGCCCCCGGAAATAATATGTTCTTCGAGCAAAGGAGAAAAACACTCTTGGGCGATCCCATATTAGCGCCCTATGAGAAACACGTGCCTGTTTTTTTGTTTTTATTAAAAGATAAGATTATTTTTCTAATGTTGTATCTAAATCCGTTTGTCCTTTATATCGCGACTAGAGCTTGTAGTGACGAGGCTTTGAAAGATCAATTATAAAGCTTAATTGAAACCACCACATACACTTCCCCTGACAGAACAGTTGATCTAAGTCATCTTTGTGTCGAGACACTTGGCCCGTGGGGCCCAAGGGCGCGGAGAATGTACAAAGTACTATCTAGGCCCCCAGCAAGATGGACCGATGATATGTCAAGACCGGAGTAGGTTGGATGAGGGCAGCGCAGAACCGTTCGTCGTGGCGATCTTTGGGGGACGCCTGTGTCCAGCAGTGAATTTCTTCCGGCTCATAGTATTGTAAATATAGTGTATTATAAGTGTTGTTTTGTATAAATAAATAAATATTATTTTAGATATAAAAAATCAATTAAACTTATAATTTTAATTGGTATCTCAATCTTTACATTTTTAAATTAATTATATTCGATAGATAACCATAACTTCTAGGATTCAATTTGATATAGGTATTTCTCACAGCGGAACGAATTATTATGAAAAAGTTTTTTAAATTTGAAATAATCTGTACATGACATTATTTAGATATAAACGTTTCTTTTTTAATGCGTTTCAGCGTAAAATTTTAGTAGGTAGTCAGTATTATTCATGTCGCTCGATAAACTCTTTACATTCTTAAATAAGAGAGAAATGTTATCATTTACTTACATACGTCTCTTTTGTTCTTTTTTTTTAATTGGTTGAGTGCGTAGGACTTAGCTACATAGAGTTCGGCCAGATTTAAATTTATTGCACCAATTAGTTGTAGCTCCTTGAATGGGTTTATCATTCACTCCCATCGCACTATTTGGGAGGTAGCTCTTCTAATGGTCGAAATTCGGAGAACTCGTCTTTGATTCCACGTTTCCTTTACGTAATATATGGTATTTTCGGAAGCGAGAATACTTATTTAGATTGGGGTAAGGTATTTGATGTCGGCACTCACGAAACCGATAATTAAAGACACAGATTAATTGGAATTGTTCGTCGCTTTTGGAATACAAGATCAAGTCAATTAAGGGTTTAATGAGCATTATAAGGCTGTAATATCTTTAAGATGTTATTTCAACAACGCAATACAAATTAAGTTTAATTATAGGAAATTTATTTCTCAAAAAGTTTGCCGTGCCAACGCGGAGACAACAAAATTCACGAATTTTAATTTGGGCACACAGGTTTAACTGATACTTTTTCTTGATACGTCCAGTGTTGTGTTGTAGTTAAATTAACATTTGAGACAGATTCAGAAATGGGCAGCAGGACTCAGATCAAAACATACTACCCGAGCATTATAATAATAATATTGACACACTTTTACACAATTTATCATGCTCCAAACTAGACATAGAGTGTACTATGGGTACAAGACAACGATATATTTAATATAAAATACTTACTTAAACATTCATATTAAATACACATAAAAATCCATAACTCCGAAAAAATCATCATATAAATGATTTCACCTACCGGGATTCGAACCCGGGACCTCTAGCTTAGTAGTCAGGGTCACTAACCATTCGGCTATATGGGTCGTCATTATGTCTGGACCTTATGTCGATGACGGTGTGCAACACAAGCATCACTAGAATATTATTATGAATAAATAAACAAGAGAATGGGGAACGGGTGGAGTTAAGCATATTGTATAATTAGCCTGTGTTATGGGTTACAAGACAATGATATATTTAATACAATATACTTACTTAAACATACATAAATTCATATAAACATACATGACTCTGAAACAAACATCCATATTCATCATATAAATGCTTGCACCAACCGGGATTCGAACCCGGGACCTCTAGCTTAGTAGGTAGGATCGCTAACCACTCGGCAATACAGGTCGTCAATTAATTTCTGGCCACTAATTTTAATATGGCACACCAAGAAAAGGTCCCGTCCCCGTTTCAACCAGCGGGGATTACACAGTGGTACAGATCAAACCATGCATTGAGTACTACTAAAATTACACCTTTTATAAATTCTCAATAATGTGCAATTTTGGCCCATATTCTTTCATAACTGTGCATAAAAGTAGCATAGAAGCTATCGCTTTACCTGCGTGAATCAGCGCTAGGAGGGAAATGTTCTACTTATTATGGGCCGCGTGCTTCAAGCAGATACTTTGCATGTATGATTATTCTCTGTAAGCACGTTGTCTGAAACGTTCATATCAATTTTTATTGAAATATTTATAGAAATTCAATATAGTATAATTTTCCTCATTCATAATGATTATAAAAATAAAATTAAGATTATATATAAATGATTATTTTTGGCTAAAACTTCAGAACATTATACATAATAAATAAAAACGATAATTGCAACTGACTACAACATCAAGCTGTAGGCTGTTGGGGACAGTATGTTCTTCGTTTTTTGTCTACCAATACATTAAGAACCTTGTCGAATCAAGTCTCCGCACGCAACCACATACAATCTCGGAAACAAACTAACTGTGACAAAGTTCCACTAACGTCGATCTTGAAATCCGGTAGCTAAAAGTAATTTGTGAAATTACGTTCTTAGAATCGGAGGCAATTAAGGGTCGTGTAGGAACGGGCGGGTTGACCGTTTTATTTGCTTTAGTTCGGTCTGAATGACCATTTTTGGTGTGATAACTTGCCGAATAATTAGGGTTAGCCATGCTTTTCTGCACGGAATGAATTTATTTAGACTACATATTGGGCGCGGCTTTGTTCGCTAGAAGTTCGTTAGTTTCTCAAAACCTGACCAGAGCCGACATTTCACTTAATACTTCACCTATTGCATTATTATTATTTGAAGAGGGTGGCTATTTGGCTAGTCCTGATAGTCCTAGTAACATCACGTTCGGAATTGAACTATTGTGTTAGCCAATCAAACTTATAGCTCGTCGTTAAACCCTGCCGCATTTACGAACTACAGTATCTTATTGACGCGAGTATTACAAACAGCATCTGGGAGTAGGGTATAGTCGCCAAGGATGGTGTTACGCTTATGCAATAGTGGGCCGCAATTGCAGAAAAGATGAAGAGGCGTTTCATCTGCCTCAAGGAACATTCTAAGAGTTCTTTCGATTTTTATTCCGACTACACTGTCGCCTAAATAAGCATATTTAGGCGACAGTTTTCTTGCTCAATGATAGGGTTTCATTCGCGTTTCTGCAGTTGAATGCCTTTATCGGTGCTTTGGAATGGTTTTAATCTGTTGATTTGCTATAGCGTTTAAGTGCTTCTAATTGACATTGGTTCCTCAGGGTGTGTTGAATGGCGGTCTTAGGCAGTCCACAAATAGGTTCCGGACCGTATTGGACTGCTTTATCTCCAGCTCTTACGACCTCATCGACCATTTCATTGCCTATGATCCCGGCATGTCCTGGGACCTATTTGAGAATCACTCTATTTTTTATGCCTAATGTGTACTTAGGCAGTCAGTACAGTTTTTGACTAATTTCGACGGCGTTAAGTCTGCAAAGGAGCCCTCCTGCCACGCTTTCAAACAATTTTTTCGCAGTACAACCGAAGGAAAAAGCGGCTCTTCATTTATTAGCACAGACTATCTTATAATTTATTTCAAAACCAAATTCTCAAACTGATTTCATACACAAGCAATACTAACTTGCTTTTTTATCCAAAACATCTCGCTGTTAATGGTATTAAACGTTTCGAAGAAGCGTTTAAATCAGTCATACTCATTAGTGAAGCGAATATGATGACAAACTTGTTCGTTAATTGGTTTTCATTTTTTACTTTTCCCACTTAATTAGCATGCGTGTTTTAGGCTTGTGTTAGCAGCCATTTTGTTGACGTCACCAATTACTGAATGCGAATTTGAATATTGATAAAGATAAAGATATTTATTCGGCTCGAGAAACTATTTTTACTTTACAGGACCTAATGTAGAAACTCTCTCAAGAAAGACATTAAAAGTCAAAGTCAAAGTCAAATTGAAATTAAGCGCTTTTGAATCTTCACTATAAATATGTTTTAATTTTATATTGATTGCATTAACCTTTCGAGATTGAATTCATTGTTTGTGTAAGGATGCTTCGTGAACATGATGGTGGTGATTACTGTCATAATTACTAATCGCATTCAACAAATACAATGATTTATTAACTATATCAGGTCGACCTGGCACCAGACAACGGGTGGGCTTAGCCGTTCACGAGTTGACGTATCGACCAGCCACCGTTCCCTTCGCACATAATATTTGAAGGAAGGAGTCGACCCGGCACTTGACGCCGCCGCAAGCAATGCCTTTTTATTCAGCATGATGAATCGTATTATAGATTACACAGGCTGGCCAGATCTGGCTCCAACCTAGCGTGGCTTTATCCATATTGGACATATTTTACATGGTAAAAAATTTGCTGCTCAAGAAGAAATACCAAAGTACCATGTGCCTATAAATAGTTTGTTGATTCGAGATCCATTTTCCAAAAAAAAATCGCAAATAGTACTTTAAACTCTAAAAATAATATGTATATACGATAACCTGCCTAAAAAAATAAAGTACAAAAATATACATATCGAACCTTATATATGTAGTGAATAAATATATCTAGATGGGTAAACCAAAGTTTGCATGGTGATAAGAAATAGGTATATTTTACACAAATATATGGTTGTAATGTTAGTTGGTCCCTTAAGTTTCATCTATAAGAGAATGCCCTGGGACCCATCTGTATTTTTGATATACCTTATTTTTATGACAAAAAGGGACGAGACGAACAGGACTTTCAGCTGATGCTAATTGATACGCCCTGCCCATTGCAATGTAGTACCGCTCAGGATTTTTGAAAAACCAAAAAATTCTGAGCGGCACTACAGCTAACTGCGGTACGAACATTTTAAGAAGAGTCAAATCGATCGCGAACGAGAAGTAGAAGAATTAGAATTAATAGCGTTATACCTTATATCAAAACATAAATTTCGTGTTCTTGTCACATAAATTGATGGTTCAGTTCCAATAATGTAATGAAGTTACGTCCTGATTTAGGGAAATCGTGTGGTGCGTATTCTTGTAACAAGATGAATGTCAATTATTGGGATGTTCTGCAAAATTTTGACGTTTGACATAAAACATCACAATACAAATGAGCATAGATAACCCTTTCAATAGTAGTAGCTTAGATTAAGGATTGGTCTCCGCTGCGCTCTAACTACTTACCGCACTACCTAAGAACAATAGCTTTTTTATTACGGCAACTATTAGATGCCGATTGTGTGCGTGGCATTTTGACACTCAATGGCATCTTTCAAATTTTGTAACATACGCTTCGTGTTATTTTACACTTAATTATTAAAATATAAGACTTCTTTTTTATGGAATAGGAGCGTACGGGTCACCTGGTGTTAAGAGATCACCGCCGCCCACATTCTCTTGCAACACCAGAGGAATCACAAGAGCGTTGCCGGCTTTTAAGGAAGGTGTATGCGCTTTTTTTGAAGGTACCCATGCCGTATCGTCCCGGAAACATCGCATAAGGAAGCTCATTCCACAGCTTTGTAGTACGTGGAAGAAAGCTCCTTGAAAACCGCACTGTGGAGGACCGACACACATCCAGATGGTGGGGATGATATCCTGTGGCGTGTGGTGTCGGCGGCAGGAATCAGGTTAAATAGCTCTTCGGAACACTCCCCGTGGTAAATGCGGTAGAAGCCGCACAATGAAGCGACGCCTCTCTACGCAACGCCAAGTGATCCAGCCGTTCACAGAGCACTGAGTCCCCGACAATTCGGGCTGCTCTGCGTTGTACGCGGTCAAATGGATCGAGCTGATACTGGGGTGCGCCAGACTAGAGATGACTGTAATACTCCGGGTGTAGCCGGACCTGCGCCTTTATTTATTATTTTTACAAAGTTTTAACACGCAACCAATTTTAATCATTCAATTATCAGCAAAGTTTAACAGAACATGTGGCACGTCAACGTCACACAATTCTCGAGACTTCTTCGATTACTTGGGCGTAGTATTAATTGCCGCATTTTGCGACTACGCCTGTGGTATCTATTTGGAGCGCAGCGGAGACAATTCTAAATCTAAGAGTAGTAGAAATATTTTAGATGGTAGAACAATATTGAAAAGATCGAGCGAGCTTGTAGATTAAATGTCGTTAACGCGCGGCTCCGATCCAGTTATGTTTCAATTAAAATCCTTGGGAAATAATAGAATACAAATCTAGAGCAAAACGTTGATAGGATCGGAACTTCTGAATTTACGAGCATAGGACTGCTGTATGTGCAAATTATTGTCCTCCGCGTTCGATTGGATATTGCACTGTGCAATATCACTGCAGGCGACTGTACTCGTGTCGTTAATTATTTAAATATTTTTTGTGCTTATGGAAGAGGATGATAAACGAGAGTACGGATCACCTGATATTAAGTAGTCACCGCCTACATTGTCCTGCAGCACCAGAGGAATCGCATGAGCTGAACGACAATATTTTGTAGGTGTCGTATCAAAATCTGGTAACATTGTTTGGTTGTAAATTGAAATAAAGTTCTTTGAAAACTGTGAAGGAATGCCACACACCCGCGATGTCCAAGTTAGTGGCATCCGATGGTAGATTTCGATAGAAGCAATCAAGTCAATTAGCTCTTAAGAACACTCCACGTAAGAAGACACACAATGAAGCGACGTGACTTCCACTTATTGAAGATAAGAATTTAATAAATTACATGAATAAACATTTAGACTAGTCTAATACGAGCATAGGGTAGAAACGTGGACAATTTCGGGCCGAGAAAGGCATAGGATTGATGCATTTGAAATGTGCTGTTGGAAGTGAATCTTAAGACCACCTTGGACGGCGAAATGCACCAATGCTGAACCAGCTCCGAATAAAGACTTGTTGGCCACCATATACAGACAACGTATTCTTTCATATTTTGGCAACACAGTGCGCAGAGGCGACGAAAGTTTGGAAAAAATAATTATTGGAAATATCGAAGGCAAAAGCTCGCGCAGTGGTTCTTCAACGAGATGGATCGACCAAATTAAAGACTTCCAAATTCTCCACTGGACAGAAATCGGTGGAGGCAGATCATCCGCTCTAGATGCAAACCTAATGCGAACCATGATCCTCAGAAATGAGGGACCGACGCCAGACAGAAACTATAAATGATTCAGTCTTTAAAATATCCTTCAATATATTTATCACACAACTCTTAATAATTAAACAATCTTAATAAGAATTCGCCACTTCCGAAAACAAATATACATAAATCATTGGCTTTTCGCTCGTCGATAATTAAGAATTTTGCAAATGTAATCGATTATGGCGCGCCCAGTTAACTACAATTCGAGTATTAATCGTTTTGTCGAATTGAAATATGGCTTGAAAACTTTAAGATGTGTTCATATTTAAATTTCATTTTTAATCACGTGTGAGTGTGTAGGTATTTGCAAAGCATTGCTTCTTTGCACAGGGTGCCGGCCAGATTATGAGTACCACAACGGCGCCTTTTTCTGCTGTGAAGCAGATATGTGTAAGTATTATTCTGAAGTCTGAAGGCTAGTGATATTACTAGGCAAATGAGACTTAACATTTCATGTTTCAAGATGACGAGCGCAATTGTAGTGCCACCCAGAAGTTTTGGGATTTTCAAGAATCCTGTGTGGCATTGCATTGAAATGGGTATCAATTACCATCTGATGAACGTACGGCTAGTCTCGTCCCTTATTTCATAAAAAAAATTGCCGCGTGCTTTAAACATACTTGCAGCGGTACTTAGTAATTACCTATGTGTGGTGTTCTTCTGGGGCCGTAAGTCAGTAAGTTTGACTAGGTTGTTTGCACACATAGCCGCTTGATTGACGCGATTGTGCGAGTCAGTTAAACTTGTTACTCCAACCAAGCCAGACTACTGCAGATATCCAGGAGCGGAGTTGTGGATCGGAGGATTTGTGCCCGTTATTCACCCATACTCCTACACTCTATAAGTGGCATTTGTTCTGCCTCAATGCATCCCCTGCACAACGGACTATCCGTAACACCTATTGAAAATAGATGCTTGTTTAAGGGACATTTGTTATAATACCTAGAATTTTGGGTATTTCGTCTCTGTGTAGTCTGGTCAGGTCGCCAGCAAACCTTTTTAATGCCACTGGAACTGCATTCCTTTTTTGCCTGCATCCTACACGGTTTCTCCATTCTTTTAAGTGAGGTACCCCAGTTACTATGCTATGAATTGGGCATGAGTTATGGGTAGCAGTGGTTTCAGTCCATATACTACTGCCGCAGATTCCCGTCTAGATAGTTCGTCTCCAGAATCATTACCCAATCAATTATTGTGCCTTTTAATCCCATTGCAGGGGGACTGTGTCCATTCAGCAGAATGAACAGAGTCAGTAGACTTGGCAATGACTCACCATTAATGATTAGTTTGCGAATCTGAGTGTACCCAAAATTAAAATCCAATCGATAGCAGATTTTAAAGATATCATAAAATCATTGACAGCGGACACAAATCTCTTTTTTCTACTATCAATTGAGTCCTCTCGTTTGTATATCGTAATAAAAAAAGAAAGTATCTCAATAAAATGTGCATGCAATTTTAAAACATCGGAATAAGCTATTAATTTGCCGCAGCAAATGAAGAGATTCACCGACACTGGATGGGCGTTAAACAATTTCCACTGCCTCTTAGCAGTAACTAACAAACCTTAGATTAGGGCTGGCGCGTGTAGTATTTTAAGTTTAAGAAAGGTGTTGATTAAATATTTTCAAACTGTCACGATTTTGAACATTATTAACAGTAAATCAGCGATATATTATGTTAAATGAGCATTTTTGCCAATACATAATTTTGTATCTTTATTTTACATATCAATCGGCTCTATCGATTTGAATGAAATTGACTTCAGGGTAGGCGAAAAACAGATAAGCAGCATTATCTGCACCTAGCTGTCTAATTCAATAATGAATTTAGTTTAATGAGATACCTAGATATTGCTTAGATATAATCTATTTTTATTTATTGTACATTCAACTGTTGACACAAACAAGTTAAAACAAACTTATTTATCAATGAGTACTCGAAGTCCATGTACTCATGATGTGGTCCATTTAAAAAAAAACGTAAATAAAAAGCACCGACTGCCTGCTGATGTGCCGCAGATATGACGTAGGTATTATGAATGAATGAAGACTTTATTAATAACAAACACAAACTACACAGAAGTAAAAAAAGAGTTACAAAGGTTAGAGAAAAATAAAAAAACACTACATAAAAAATAAAACCCCAAAAAATTTACAAAAGCAAAAAATTTCAACAATATATATGCATAATATTATTCCTGCATTACTTTCGCTTTCATTTTCTATCTTGCTTTAGCTCTTGCACGCTTTATCTGTCTATATATGCTATTATATACTATATTATATACTATATGTATACAGGGTGTCCCAAAGTTATGGGACATGAAGGGAAAGTACCTTAAATATCGTAGAAAGGGTATATTTCTGAAAGAAAACTTTATGTTATTTTTAAAAGTAAGTAATTCTGCATTCAAAGATTTTCCAAAAATTACTTACCTCGTCTGCGAATTGAACCGACTTAAATGTAAAAAAAAACACTCCTACTTTTATGATATGTAGATATGAGAAAGTAGTCAATTAAGTGGATATTTTTTTGTAAATTAACTAATGAAATGCTCAAAATGTGATTCCTCTTGTGACTCTCTGGTGAAAATAGTGCCTCCATCGTGAACATCACCAATCGACGGCCCACGGTGGCAGAGATAAAATGCTGTGTATTTTGAAATACTGATATTTAATTCCCATTTCAGTTTTATTGGAATTTTCAAAACTGTGTACGGAGTGTCAATCCAAAAAGATATTCCCAAAAAATGCATCGTTGTTTGTCGAATTGTATCTAGTGATTTTAACCACCGCGGTCAGGCTGATTAACTTACAGTCAACACCCGACAAAAGTTATAAATGGCTTTTGCATTACCAGGATGACAGAACAAAATTCAGTTTACTCCGACTAATGATTTCAAAAAGAACGGCTGAAGTAGCAATTGAACTATTAAAAATTTTCCTGGAAGTTGGTTGTCCTCATATTCTACAACGTAGCTTTAATGATAAAAATTATGTCTTAGTTTTACCAGATAATTCTTTTAAAATATACCAAAGAAAAGATTTTTATCATTTCACGGAACCAATTCTGGTATTTGATCAAATCACTAGATTTGTTTAGAGAAATGACAAAATCCTGTTGTTATTTTAACATCTTCCGTGATTTGACTAAATCACTAAGGGCATTGACCAAATCTCTGTTTTTATTATATGCCTGTGACGACTCAAAAGAGTGAGATATGGCGTTCTTACAAAATAACGGAATGCACTGCGGGAGTGCAGGCAGAACTAAAAACTTGAACATTAACGTTGTGCATTTTTGATTATTTTGGAATGGTTAGGGATTCATTTCCCACGAATTGCTTTTTTTATAAGTGGAAAAGTTCTACCATTTATGTTAAATAAAATATCCATTTATTGCGCCTTCTATCGTACACAAAGATGATAATTTATATTATATTAAGAAATTTACATTTCAGAACTATTACAATTATTTTACATTAAAAAGTTTATCTCTCAGAAAAATAAACTTTTATCCATAATTTAACAACTGTCTTACGAATTTTCGATCAAGTCACGTATGCTGACGCGAGTTTAACATTTTATACCCATCCCAAGAAAAGTGCTCAACGTCTCTAAAGAAGTTTTTACATTTGAGAAATAATATATAGATATTGATAATCTATAGATCCGTGTGACAACCCTGCCAAACGTAGTACCATTGGCAGAATCGCTAAATGCCGTTGCCTGTGGGCTAATTAAAACATCAGCGCCAGGCAGCGGCCATTTTACTGCCGACAGATAATCTTTCATATTTTGTCTTAGCAGTCTTAACTGTCGGTTATTGCCTCCGGACATTAATGCACACATAAAATATAGTATGCAAGAGAACTTTATTAAAAAATGTTTTAATTGTTATCTGTGCTTTCTATTACTAATTAGATTATATCGAAGTTATTTCTCAGGGAAAAAATGGAAAATGAAAAGAGAACATAATTCATTTTAAACAACATGTTATGTTTTTAAAGTGATAACCCTCACTTCTAGGATTAATACACAAATAAAATTTGAAAAACAAAATTTTATTATAATTAGGCCCGCATCGTTCATAAAATTTTGTTTTTCAAATTTTATTTGTGTATAATTCATTTTATTACTTAGATAATTTATGTCTAAATAGAGCCTCTTGCTGCTAGACAACCGATGAAAACTGGCCAGGTTTATTATTTTAGTGTATGTGATAATCTACGTCTTACACTCGCGATTTGTATGTTATTTTCTGTTAGTTTGCGTGCGTTGCTCAAAATAGGGGTTAACAGTCAACCTCAATTTTTTTCGACGTTTTCACAGCTGTCACAGTCTATCTAGACGTATAAATTAAGTATTAATATTATAAAGAGAAACGATTTGCATTTTTGTATAAAATTAATAAACTATATTGTAGAAGTTCTATAGAAACTCGTTCCAGAGTTTGGCGAATCAACAGCTTCTAAAGATGCTACGTGTTTTTTTAGCAAGAAAAGGAAAAACGAGGGTACGGGTCCACTTGATGTTAAGTGATCACCGCAACTTACATTCTCCTGTCACACGGGAGGAATCACAGGAGTGTGCGCCGTGTCGATGGAGACAATTGAGGTGGTCAGCACAAATGTCATCAAAGCCCACATTGTTTTGTATTCGAAGATGGAATGTAAACAAATAGATTCCTGATTACACTCAAAAAAATCTGTAGCAAAACTCTACGTACGCGTCTATTAGGCAGTTTTCGTTCAGTTCAATTCAGTCGTGTTAAGACCGCGCTTTAAATACAACGTCACGCAATTACAAAGAGTTCAGTGAGAAAGTGTCCCAATATTATCCAAACTTCAACAGGATGGAGCGTCGTATTTCAGATAAGTATTACTGTAAATTAACAAAATTGTATAACTAACTTGACATTTACAATCATTTTGGTAAATAATTACATTTTAATTGCTAAAACAAAATGTTCTTGCCTTGTGTTCGCTTCAATCTCGCGCGCGACGTACTGTAACTACTTCTAATGAGCGTATACAATAGATTTTCAACATTACTTGAACAATGTTGCCTGATCGAAAATTCGTAATACAGAAAGATGATTTTCACTTCTGGCGGCACTCCCGGAGTGCAACTCGTATTTTTTTTTATCTAGTTACACCGCGTCCAAAATTTAACTATTGTGTTCGCGTAAAGAACGAATCTTAACTCCTTTGTCACGAGTCGAGTGAGAGTAAAATAAAATAATTTTTGTTTTTACTCTCAATTCTCCCCAATATTCAATATTTAAACAAAAATGTCTCTTCATCAGTTATTATTGGCCGAGTGTTATGATGGTCCATTGAAATAAAACTTAAGCTAACTTTATCTTTTTTACCTTCTTGGGTACCAGCTGCTGCAGCTTGAGCATTTATTTCTATTGATTTCAATATTTCCTCAGGGATCGGGGGAGATGTAAGTAAATGGTTTCCCTGAGGACGATATCAGTTTTCATCAGCAATGTAAGTAATAGAATAATCATCACCCGTATAAGTAAATTGTCCTTAATCTTTAACACCACCTGCTGCTACGCTTAATTCTTCAGCAGATATAGCATTGGATGTTTCAAAGCTATATGCGAATCTATCTCCATCAATTTCATCATATCTTAATATCTCTCTATAAGCTGGAAAAAAATCTGGGATTTAAAAGAAATTTTAAAAGGGTCATTCCCTCTGCATCTCAACAAGATTGTTATTGGACACCTGCATTCTACCAACTCTCTCATACGGCTGTCATACGTGGACATACAATACAAAAACAAAACTAGTGACCTGCCAGAAAGCGATGGAAAGGAGTTCAAAAGATTAGAAGTGGCAGCATTAGGAAGAGGATTTTCCTCTTCCTATACTGATAGATGCTCTTGAGTACGCTGTAACACAAAATTGGCTCTGGGCAGGTCATGTGGCGAGATTCATAGACAAAAGATGGGCAGTTGAAACGACAATTTGGAAAGGTCCATCTGGCAATAGAAAAAGAGGCAGCCCAAGAAACAGATGGGTAGATGATATAATAAAATGGCAGGAAAAGAATGGAGAGGAGAAGCACAGAAAAGGGGTACGTGGAGTAAGCTGTAGGAGGCTCAGACTTGGGTTCCAATAACATAACTTTTATATTATATTTTATATAGACGCGTAGTCTTAAGATTATATTATGTGTTTGAAGGTTGTTGGAATTAATTGGCTTATTATTATTAATATATCAGTGTTTCGGTTTGCAGCTCCTTGAGCTCTTTCTGGCCGGAACGATTCAAGTGCTAGGGAAGCAGTTTGGCAAAAAGCTTCAATCAATAAATCCGTATTCACACTATGCGCTTTTTGCGTGTTCGCGCCGCTAATGTGAAACCGTCATAAGATATATCATATAATAGTTTATATTCCGAATCCGGGTTTTACGATAAAGTCAGCCCCACGCCCATTATAAAACTGTAGATTACTTTTATTTGAAAAATCATTTTGATTAAGAAATAATTGAGATATCACAAAACAACTATTATGGTTTTATTTCCAATCATCGGCTTTATTCGCTTGTTATACGGTAAGAGACAGTCAAAACGATATATTATTGACAAATGGTTAAGTGGATATTCGTAAAATGGTCCCAGGGCTGTCACGGAATAAAAAAACTAATATTTAAGTTTTTTTTTATATATTTCTACAACAACATATAACATTTCTATTTCTTTATGTTATGTATATTTTTTAATGGAAGAGAAGAACAAACGTATGCACTGGTGACCTGGATTTTTAAATAAGGTGATTCTTTATATATTTTTTTAGAAGGAGCTAGACATGTAATATTATTTAGAATTTTATTGAGCAACTGCACATTGAGACATTCAAATGAGTTTAATATTTTTCCTAGTCTATTTTCTGGAATAGTGATTTTATTTTTATTGCTTTTATTAATTTTTGTTATATAAAATTTGTAAGAAACTTTGATAATCTCTAAATAAAACTTGAAAAACAAAAAAAATTTATGAGCGATGCGGGACTCGAACCCACGTTACAAGAGCGACATCCCATGTGAAATTCCTAATATGCAAATATTGGGGTTTAGCAGGTTATCAACTGTAAAGTAGATCCTGTAGATGAAGCCACAACCTGAGAGTCGAACAAAGCACACAAGATTTTATAATGAGACGTCGCTCGAACCGTTGGCTCAGTTGGTTAGAGCACCGGCACGGAACGCCGGTGGTCGTGGGTCGAGTTCATAAAATTTTGTTGTTTTTCAAATTTTATTTGTGTCTCAATGTAGTAACTTGGAACAAGCATAAACTTATTAAGCCTACTACTCGGTTAAATGGGGCTAGTAAGTCTTTTGTTGGTGACTTATATGCTTTGACAACATGATCCTAGAAATGTACAAAGCAAATGTGTTACGAACTTTTAAAGAAATGTTAAAAACATTTCCGTGGTAAATGTTACTATAACGTAAATGACTTTCTTAATGATATCACAGATTGGGAATGGAGCGACCGCCCTCTGACTGTTTAGTAATAAATTTTATTGTAATTAATATAATGACGAAATTTTTATAAAAAATAAATAAAAAAGAAACCTGCTGAGTTTCTTACGTCAGTTCATCTCTTTTTTAAGCTCTACTGATCCGTTAAGGCATACAAAATATATTACTGTACAGTAGTAATAAAAAACTTGTACATTGACAGCCCTATTCTTCTTCGTTTAATTGTTTGCGTGTTGATATTAGTTATAGGTGGTGTGCAATTACTTTGCCACACCCATTCTCAGACATTAACTTAATGTTTAATCGCAACCAAAGATATTTAATTTGATTAGTTTTCTGATAATTAGCTATGAATAAATTATTTTAAAATTGTATTGGAAGCTGAACAACAAAATACTTTTTTGTTTATATTTAACTAGCTGACCCGACAGACGTTGTTCTGTACATAATAAATAAAATACTGTTCTTATGAATTTGTCAATAATATTTTAGAAAATCAAGAATTATTTCGTAAAATATGCTCCCTGTTGTTATGATGAAATTGTTACACAGCGGAACTGTCAAACCGTGCGTCACTAAATTCTCTCATAGAAAATATGTCCATACAAAACAAATATTGAAAATAAAAATAATTATGCGTCCCAAATCGAAATAAAAACTATACTATCTCTCAAGTTGCACCAAACTGCACTCCATGAAGTAATCCCCATTTAAATCCGTTCATTAGTTTAGGAGTCCATCGCGGACAAACAGCGTGTCACGTAATTTATATATATTAAGATATTGAAATATCTTCGCAAGTGTACGTCTAGACGTAAAAATAGATAGACTGTGACAGCTATGAAAGAGTACAAAAATAGCGGCTCACAGTTCGCCGCTCAGCAACGTAAACGTACGTAAGACGTAGCTTGTCACGCACACTAAAGTAAAGAACCTGGCCTGTTGTCATGCGTTATAATGTAACAAGAGGCTCTATCTATACGTATAAATTAAGAAATAAATAAATAAATAATCTTTTAAAATCAATATATCATAATCATCTTGAAATATTACATTTTAAACTTACAATATAGGTATGCAAAGTACAACAAAATAAATAAAACCTCAGAAAGGTTATTGATATGTAACTTCATCAATACACACACTAAAAAAAAAACATTTAAGGTCTGCTCTTGGTGGACAACTGAACGGGTCACCTGATGTTAAGTGATCACCGCCGCCCATATTCTGTTGTCCAGAGGAATTACAGGAGCGTTACCGGCCTTAAAGAAAGGTGTATGCACTTTTATTGAAGGTACCCATGTCGTATCATGCTTGAAACACCGCACAAGGAAGATCATTCCACAGCTTGGTTGTACGTGGAAGAGAGTTCCTCGAAAACCGTGCTGTGGAGGAACGCCACACATCCAGATGGTGGAGAAGACTAGCAGGACGTTCAGGTGATTGATGCGCCCTTCCCATTACAATGCAGTGCCACTCAGGATTCTTGAAAAACCCAAAAATTCTGAGCGGCACTACAATTGCGCTCTTCACCTTGAGACATAAGATGTCACAAAGTCTGCCCAGTAATTTCACTGGCTACGGCGCCCTTCAGACCGAAACACAGTAATGTTTACACATTACTGCTTCACGGCAGAAAAAGGCGCCGTTGTTACTAACTTAGCCGGCATCCTGTGCAAAGGAGCCTCCCACTGGTAAGTCATATACAGTTAGTTTGTTGCATGAACGAAAAAATGGAAGTTCCTATATTGTTCCGGTACAAACCTACTATGCTATCAGACGGTCTGGTCGTCCGTGTCCCTCGGAAACCCTTTGACTCCATCTGAGAAGTATCTGAGTCCTCCTGACTATATATCGTCTATCTATTCAACAATATTGACTGTCTTAGAGAGGAGTGGAAGGTCAGTGAAGGAGCTCTTAAAAATAAACTAAAGGAGGTTTTTATTAAGGATTTTTTCACAGGTTATCTATTGAATATTGTTAATTTTTAGTTAATTTTTTTTCCAAAATTATAATTAGGTGCATTAGGTTTTAATTTTTGTTTAAGAGCGCCAGCTGATCAGCGCACTCCAACTGGCTGTTTGATGGCGAGCTGATCAGTTTGGCAAGGCATTAATTTTAAGCTTATTAACACATCCAAATTTAACAATAAATTTAAAAAAGAACTGAGACTGTCTGATATCTTGTAGATTACTTCTGGCAGTAGACCTGTCAGTCTTCGATATATAATATAATATGGCGAGAACAAAGTGGGATTGTCGAAACAGGCGCGTCAAGATACCCCAAGCTGCGCCCGTTAGCATGCTCGCTAATGGGATCAGCCATCGCTTTAGAGAAGGGAATAAATAGCCCACTCTACGACGCTGCCTCAAGCAGTTTCAATAGATAATAAAACTTATTTATATTATAACAATCACAAACAAAATACTGCAGTGCTTACGTAGGCCACTGATTTGATGCTATCATGGCTTCTGAAATAGAAACTGATCAACGCAATATTAGAATTTAAATTGTTGGTTTTGTCTTGCGTCCAACGTAACTTTTACAAAATCCTTTACATTTTATTTATTTAATACCAAACTGTCTAGTATTGTTGGTATCCCATTCACAAGGGGATTTCCTTCTGTATAGTTATCCCATTTAGGATCAAAATAATGAAAATAGTTAATGTAATTGCTTACTAAATAATCTATGTAAAAATTTAATTTCTTTTTTATATTATGTATAAGAGGGGGTAAACGGGCATCTGGCTCACGTGATCGGACATAGTAAGGCAACCATCCATGGACATCCGCCACACCAGGGTAAAAGATGCGTAGATAATTGAATCCTCAAAGTTGCTGTGCGAGCCAAGAAGTTTTTCGCAGGCGCATTTGTAGAATGCCAGATACAACTGCTCTGAGCAAATGAAAGTTTCCTTGATAAATACGATGCAGAGAGAACCCACATCAATCAAGCCAATCGGAGATGACTTGATCGTTGCTGATTCGAGCCGCAAATGGAAGAAACTGGTACTGTAGAGCGCCCGCCCAGAGGTGACAGTATTCCAGGTGAGGCCGAATATGCGCCTTAATGTTGCAGGTTGAAGTAATGAAGTACTGTCTTGCCTTACTTTTATAAGCCAATTTGACCTCTAAAAAGTTATATTATCACACTAGACATACATGTAATGCTAGTATGTATAAAATTTTAATTAGTAACTTTGTGATGCAAGCGAATTTATTAGAACAGATGTAATTGATTGTAACTGTTTAGACGTTTGATGTAAAAAATACCCTCATAATACGTTTCACGCATTGCCATAATAGGAACTAAATACATTGAACTATGTACATACAATGTAAACATGTAAAAACTTCATAAAGGTAAAACAATAGTCGAATAATTATGGTTGGTATTAACTCCATTGGTTGAAGAGGTGGAAGAGAATGGTGGTTAAACCATAAAGGGACAATAATAAAAATTAATTAAGTCTTTAGCAATTCATTTTATGAAATAGCAACTCAAAGGTGACCCTAGAAAAAGGCGAAATTGCTTCGTTTAATTCGCAAAAAATACATCGAAGAGGTCAAATATAACTGGACACGTTAAGCCCTTAATCGACGCACGAGTGTAAGATCCACACCGTTCATCTGTTGTGACGTTTTTCCGCAGTGTGGCTGTTTATAAAAAAATATTTCACGTATCATCGGTGGTCGATACGACATTGGTATCTTGGGGTTCAATAAGATCTGCAATGATGATTCAAAAGATGAATCATTTTAAACTTAAATTTTTAATTTTCATTTAAGGTTAAAGAAAAATTGCTTTGATTGAGCTGAATCTCTATAACATTCAGCT
>CATIXN010000001.1:19189975-19206040 GCA_949711725.1 Leptidea reali
GATAATTAAGAGGATTGTTTTTCGGAAACTCCCGAGATTACAAATGAGAATTTTACTTTGCTTCAATTATCTTGCTGAATATTATTTTAATATTTTTGTTCTCATTTCTGAGTTTCCTGCAAAAATAATATATAGCTGGAAAAAGGTTATTATAATATTATTATTAGGTTATTTTTGTTAATAGCTAGTGAAATTACTGGGCAAATGAGACATAACATCTTATGTCTCAAGCTGACAAGCGCAATTGTCGTGCCGCTCAGAAGCTTAGGGTTTTTCAGGAATACTGAACGGCACTGCATTGTAATGGGCAAAGCGTATCAACTACGATCAGCTGTAGGTCTTGCTCGTCTCGTCCCTTGTTGTAATAAAAAAGTAGGATAATAAAAAAAAAACATGAATATCTGTGTTTCTCCTTTAAAAACTGGTACTTATACTAAATTCAAAAATAATTGGTGTTTCAGGTAATTTTCAGAGAAACCAAATTATACAATAAAACTTTTTAACAATTAAAATAGTAGTTATTTTCCATAAACTTGCAACGCTCAAGCGGAAATAATTTTAATATTTCCTCAACTAAATGAGAGAAGATAACTATAGCGTTATTTATATGCAAATAATATTCGTCTGCATTTGCATCATCATTCTAAGCTTTAAAATGGAGATTGTTCTTAAAATTGTTCCAAAGATACAATGTTCACAGTGGTATGAATGACCGCTGTGCAATTTTTATATTATTCTTTTTAAATTATCATTTAAAAAATGACCAGTACGTCTCTTATAGATTGCAAGTCCTTAGTCATCTTTTAAAATACGCAACATGGTTCTAGGTGCTATCTTCATCTCCTAAAGGTAAAATCTTTTGCTTTCGGACAGGATTTCTTCGAATTCTTTCGCTTATTGCTTTGACCACCTTATTCGTACGTAAACTACGTGGACGGCCAGATCATTTTCTGTCACAAACAGAGGAGGTCTCATTGTACACATTAATAGCCCGGTACTCAAACATTTTACTAATACCAAGCATATGGAGAGTTTTAAAAATTACTATTGGCTCCGTACCTATTTTGTGTAAGCAATTTGTTATGTTTTTGGTTCTAGGTGCTATCTTCATATCCCGAGGTGTCACGCCATGTAACGTATTTTAAAAGATGTCTTAGGACTTGCAGCCTATAAGAGACGTACTGGTCATTTCTTAACTGCTAATTTAAAACAGAATAGGTTGGTAAAATTGAAATAACTACTGAAGTGGTACACAAAGGGAGGTCATAGAAAATTATTGTTTACGCATGAATGAAATTATATAAAAAAAAAAATGAAATTTGTAACAATTGAGCAACATTTAAACAAACAAAATGACTGTATGCTCAAAGCTTTAAAGAAGCTATTAGTCGACAGAGTGCAATGTGGCCACTATCCGACTTCAGTGAGGGTTTGGTGGGGTATTAGCTGTGAAGGAGTGACTGAGCCATACTTTTGTGAGAAAGGTATCAAGACATCGGCACAAGTGTATCAAGATACCATTCTTGAGAAGATAGTGAAGAATGGTGTTATTAACCATGTTCAATAACCAAGAATGGTTCTTCCAGCAAGACTCGGCGCCGGGTCATAAAGCTCGGTCTACGCAGTCTTGGTTGGAAACGAACATTTCGGACTTCATGAGAGCTGAAGACTGGCCGTCGTCTAGCCCCGATCTTAATCCGCTGGATTATAATTTATGGTAAGTTTTAGAGAGTACGGCTTGCTCTAAACGCCATGATAATAGGAGTCCCTAAAACAATTCGTACGTTTGGAAGTAAAGATTTTTCCCATGGAAAGAGTGCGTGCTTCTGTTGATAACTGATCTCAACGTTAAAAGACTTTATTGCAGCCAATGGTGACCACTTCGAATGAACTTTGTTTTATATTTATGTATTTAACCAACACAATGTAAAAGTTATAATTGTTTCAATATTTATGGCAAGACTAGGTATTATAAAGAGGAAAGCTTTGATAGTTTGTTTGTTTGCATTGAATAGGCTCCGAAACTACTGAACCGATTCGGTAAATTCTTTCACTGTTGGGAAGTTACACTATCGGCGGGTAACATAGGCTATATTATAACATTTAAAAAAAATTGGGATCCTTACTAGGAGTCTAAAAAAGTAGCCAAAGTGTAAAAAAATGTACGCGGACGCCGTCACGGGGGACCTCGCTTTAATACTAGCTGATAAACTAGTATTAAATATTTTGAGTTCTAATTTGTACTCTTCATATCATACCCTTATTTACCTTATGATTTACCTTAGAAGGTTCCTAAAACATAATATGTCAAGAACTAAAATTTGCCATGACTGTTCGTTAAAAAAGAGATTTTAGTCACGTTGTACTTTTGTTACCGAGGCCAAACAATTTTTTTTTATCTAAATAGACGCACCTATTAATATTTTAATGACAAGCAATTTGGCTTTCACATTCACCTAATTTCACCAGTTAAATGACAAAACATAATTTAATTAAGTGTGTTTTAAATATTATATTTAGTAAAGATTACTCCTTGACTTTTACTTGTGTTTGGAGAAATTAAAACAGTGTCTCAATAAACATGAAAGCAATTTAAAAAACGCAGCAATCAAAAACGTGCTATTGCTACAAACGCGTAGCATTGTCTAAGTCAGTTGACTACATCCGACCACAACTCATAATCAATCAAGTTGTAAATAAAAATGACACATATTCATTTAATTGTATAAAGAGTAAGTAAATAAATAAAACAACATCAAATAAACCAAACTCCTCAAAAACATAACATCATCAAACAACATTACAGTGTAAAATGTAATTTGGCAACTTTTTATGTCCTCCCTTCTTATAATGTCATCCAATAAAATATTAATGTCGACTTTGGACTTTTAAATTGGAGGTAATGAAGAAGACTGTGTTCCCGTAACTCCCGAGATTACAAACGAGAAATATACTTTTCTTCAAGTTCCGTACCGTGAATAATTTTATTATTTCTTGTTTTCATTTTTGTATTTTACTTTTAAAATAATTGCGTAGAGACATACATATTGTTTTGTGCTAGAGTATTAACGCTTATGAATTCGCGTGTTGTCAATTTCATATTTTTTTATATTAATTACCAACCTCTAATATGCAGTGAAATTTTATGAGTATTTATATGCTATTCAAAAGAGGACAATAGTACTCTTTTTAGTGCCTTTTTTAAGTATCATTTTACGCGTGAATCACGTGCCCTTAGAGTTTGGGCACTATTGTTTATTAAAATATATATAATTGAAATATATTGTTGTTTAGTTTTACTACTTGTACACAACCTTCTCGTCCCTCACATGCGTCCTGCCCGAGTATACATTTACGAAATGTTTGAACCTGACGGAAGCTTTTGATCCCGACGAAACCCAAACTCTACGATCTTAACGTTTTCTCATTAAGAACTTTCCAACGATAATACTGGAGTCTGTCCCTATTGTGGTTGCTGGTGAATTAAATTTCCAACGCCATTTTCGTGCTTTTACATGTACAAAGACAATTCCGTGTCTAGTTTGATATGACAGAGATTATCACATTCCAGCGCTTTAGGGATGTTCGCAGAAGTGTGAGTCGATAGTTTTAAGGGAAAAACTGAAAAAGGCACGCTTCTTCTAAAGGTATGCTCTTATCCTCGAAATAAGAAATAGAAGAAAAAATCTCAAGTATTTTTGATTGCTCATGTTTAACTATCATACCATTTTAAAGGCGTAGATTTTAGGAATGGTGATAAAATAACTACAGTACTAAAGATATTATATAACCAACATAGTTTTAAGAAGCACTGAAATTATATTTAAGACTGATAAACATTTATATATATTCATTAATTTATTCAATAGTAGCAATGGATAGACAGCAGTGATATTTTTTTATAAATATATTTAAATAAGGGACGTTCAGCTGATGGTAATTGATACGCCCTGCCCATTCAAATGCAGTGCCGCTCAGGATTCTTGAAAAACCCGAAAAATTCTGAACGGCACTACAACTGCGCTCGTCACTTTGAGACGTAAGATGGTAAGTCTCGTTTGCCCAGTAATTTCATTAGCTACGGCGCCCTTCAGACCGAAACACAGTAATGCTTACAAATTACTGCTTCAAGGCAGAAAGCCGTGCATTCTGTGCAAAGGAGCCTCCCACTGGTAATTAGATTTGAGGTAATTTTTTGACCTCATCTTGTTAGTTCAAATAATTATTATCACTTGTGACATACCAGACGCTTTGACTAATAATACTAATTCTACCCATGAAATATATAAATATAACTAGAGATAGGTATTTTGCTAAGTTGAACAGTTTAAGTAATTGAAAAACACCCTATAATTTTATCTTAATGTGTAAAACCTACCGCATGTAATGTTGGAAGATTTTATGGAAGCCGCTGGATAAAACTGCCACAGCATTAATTTGGGTTTCATTCCAATTTGCCCCATCCACAAATGCTGTATGTCATAACCATACGTATTATTATTATTGAAGTTTTTATTAGTCAATTGGCAAATGTAGTCGATATAAATTAAGAACAGGATAGGTCCTAGGATATTACCCCGGGGCATTCTAAAAGGCACAGATTTTTATGGCCGTTAATAATATTGACGGCACAGAGTACAATGTTCTGTTAATGCATGCTATAACATATCACTTATTTTAAAGAATTTTGTTTTAATATTGCATCAGTAAAATCAGTAAATCTGTACACTGATCCAATTCAAAATAATTTGAAGTGATCTGTTCTGATTACCTGCTGGAGTAATATTAAAACAAAATGCTATTTCGATGTACGAATTTTATTTTTAATTCAAATTATTCTTAAATAACATAGATTAACTAATCGATCAGAAGGCAATCGATTGATCATTACAGAAAAGTATTATTCATCTTTGTTTCGACTTGTTAATGAAGACCAAACAAGAAGCTGTCACTTAACGAGCAGCTAAATAATTCAAACATCAAAACTTTCCCCATCGAACGTTATTGGAACTCATGTTTATCAGAAGACTGAAAACAATTGGGTGAAGTCACCTGCTGCTGAAGACGCTGAATAAAACATCTGTGAATATTTATTTAGTAATTAGGTCAAAGAATAACACATGATTGTTTTATTAATAATAATGATGAAACTAAGCATAGCCTTTACTATTGGTACAAGACAACGATATATTTAATACAATATACTTACTTAAACATACATAAATACATATAAATATCCATGACTCGGAAACAAACATCCATATTCACCATATGAATGATTACACCTACCGGGATTCAAAATATCTAGTATAATCTAAAGGGATCCCGGGACCTCTACCTTAGTAGTCAGGGTCTCTAACCATTCGGCTATATGGATCGTCAAATATTAATATATAATACTAGCTGACTCGACAGACGTTGTTCTGTACATAGTAAAAAATACTGTTTTATAGGAATTTGCCAATAATATTTTATTTCGTATAAAATGCTACCTGTTGTTATAATGAAATTGTTTCACAGCAGAACTGTCAAATCGTGCGTCACTAACTTCCCTCATAGAAAATATGTCCATACAAAACAAATATTGAAAATAAAAATAATTATGGGTCCCAAATCGAAATAAAAAGTATCCTATCTCTCAAGTTGGACCAAACAAGAGCGCGTACACCTTCCTTAAAGGCCGGCAACGCTCTTGTGATTCCTCTGGTGTTGCAAGAGAATGTGGGCGGCGGTGATCACTTAACACCAGGTGACCCGTACGCTCGTTTGTCCTCCTATTCCATAAAAAAAAAACTGCACTCCATGAAGTAATCCTTATTAAAATCCGTTCATTAGTTTAGGAGTCCATCGAGGACAAACAACGTATCACGTAATTTATATATATTAAGATTTATAAAAATAAAATAATAATAAGATTGGTCACTTTGCAAAGTTAATTTCCTAATTATTTTTTTTATAAATAATAAAATATAATAAAAAGTTAAGTATGTAATAATCAAACCAGTTTTTTTCTCATCAATTTTTTTTATGATAAGCATTATTATTACTATCATCTTTTTCTCCTATACAAAAGTATTGACATAAAATTAAAATAACTAGTGTGCCGACTTAACACATTATAAATATCCTTTGGAGAGTTTTTACTTAGTTTTTTATTTTTGTAAAAAAGTCTCGCCTACTCTTTATAGGAAAGACATAAGAAAGAAATCAATAATAACAGTTACTGTCAATTTATTGCAAAGGGAAATATTCTTTCAAGTCCTTAGGAAATTACCCTTGTGTAAACGGATCGTTGAACAAAAGGTTTTGAGCATTTTACAACGTGGTTCTGTTACGATTTATATATAATTTATTGATCAGAAATTTTTTTTTATCTTAAAAGTATAAAACATACAGATTTCAAACATATATAGGACGAAGTCTTAACTGGATATGCTATACACGTACACACCAACGGAACATATTTCTCATGTTGTGGAATTATTTATCACGCACTCATATGCAACTGCTGTTATGTTTTATGATTTCCGTCCCGTACAGCCTTCACCATGGTTATTGAGATGAGTTTGATGCAACCACGACGACTTGAGACGAGCAGGACGTTCAGCTGATAGTAATTGGTACGCCCTGCCCATTACAATGCAGCGCTACTCAGGATTCTTGAAAAACCTAAAAATTCCGAGCTTCACTACAACTGCGCCCGTCACCTTGAGTCATAATATGTTAAGTCTGGGCAAACCCAGTAATTTCAGTTGCCATTCAGACTGACAGAACAACAACAGACACGGCAGAATAAGGGTGGTACCCATAATCTAGCCGGCACCCTGTGCAAAGGAACCTCCCACTTAACTTCAACACTTAAATAACTGGCATCAATATGAATTACGAACACAACCGACTGCTGGTTGTAAGTGAAGTTAATGAACAACAAACAAAACAGTAACTCTGAGAGTATGATGTGATCTCATTCATACACGGTATTTATATAAACTTGTCATATCTAGGTGTATACTTTATTCTAGAATAAATATCTTTTTATTTTCTATTTATTTATAAATTGTTTTCCAAACAACCTACATGTGTGACTTACTAACTTTACTAAATAACGCTATTTTAAGTAGATCATGATTAACATAATATACGTCAATTAAATGGAAATACTTATGATGACGTTATATATAACTAAAATAAATGTAGAATTATAAAATACAATAGGTTATTTTATTAATAGCCTGTGGGCGGTCGTTCCATTCCATTTATGTTATATTAACCTTTACTACATAAACGTTTTCTAACAATTCTTTTGAATACATTTGTTTTGATCATTTTTTGGGATCTTCATATAAAAGCATATACAAAACCCTGCAAAAGACGTAACTCGACTTAAACGAGTAGTAGGCATTATAAGTTTATGTTTGTGCCTGGTGTTAACGTACCTTGAATGTTTTAGTCTTCCGATAGTAAAAACGCTACTAAATATTCCATCAAATATGTACATAGCACCATAATTCTCTTATTTATAATATATTATACAATGGCAATAATATTTCCCTATAACAATCGTAAATCCATCGAAGTAAAAAAATAAAAATTCTTTAGCAAATTCCCATAGTCGAGAATCGATTTGTTTATTATCCCCATAGGCAATCTCAGCTTAGGAAAACATTTCGATAAAATCACACTATTTTAGACCTTAATGCTTTATGAATAGAACTTACAGTTGATGTTTATGTCATTCGTGTAATTGATAATCGTCCACAACTGTGTATTTTAAGATGTTAAATTACGTCTTAAGGGAATGGGTCTTGCGTTTAGGTTTAATTAAAGTAATTAATATATTCTAGGAAATAAGATCAAAAGGATTTTTAATATTACAAATTTTAATACCACTATTCCGAATAATTAACTGTAAAATTAAAGAGAATAATTTGTTTTGCTTCCAAGAATCAATTTCAAATAATACAATGACTAATATTCGTACAGAAATTGAGCAGAGTACCGCCCTTCCTCCGCTGCAACCGTACTCGTCAACGGTTGCAGCGGAAGTGCAGCCTAGCGAAACTCTCAAAGTAAAAAGTGAATTAACTGATTGTATAAAACGTACAGTCATTGGCAAAAACGGAGATAACCGAAATTTACTACGTTTTAAGCAACTTTTCGCTTTCAAACTAAGCCAGATTTTACCTCGTCGCCAATCGCTCTACTGTAATTATTACTACGTGGGTAACACTGAAAATGTTTAGAACTGGCCAGTTAGAAACATTGCTAATGAAAACTTTTTTTGAATTTCAATTGTAGAAGTCTTTGTTAACCTAATGTGTGTGAATTGGTGGCAAATCTAATACTTAGATATATAAAACCATTTCAAATCCTTCTGACACTTACCTCTAGCAAAAGGACTTAAATAGACTCACCGACTATTGCAACAAAATAAATTGTTCCTGAGCATTCCACTGCCAAGTGCCACTCTATAACGTTTTCTAAAAACAGAAATATTATTACCTCCCAATATTCCCTTTGCAGTTCAAATCTAGCTAAAATGTGCAGTGTCCGTGATCTTGGCATACAGCTTGACTCTAAACTACATTTAGACCAGAACATCAACAATATTGTAAACAATGCATATAAGATGTTTGGATTTGTCATGCGCGTATCTCGCCAGTTTAAACAACATACAACATACATAACACGTTACAAATCACTAATACGTCTTCAACTTGAATGCGCTGTACAGGTCTCTGTACAGTATCCTCCTTTGTACAGTAGATATACCGATATGATTGAGACTATACAGCGTAAATTTCTAAAATCCATTCATTATAGATGTTAGCGATCTAAATTATCATACCCCGATCAGCTACAAAAATATAACTTACAGACTTAACCTAAAGTCCAGAACGAAACTTCTTGGGGCTAAAACATTATTTGGGTTGTGTAACAACAAATATGAATGCAGTGATTTAGTACGTAATCTAAACTTCCAGGTCCCAAAAGATCAGCGCAGTATACGAAAGCGTCCCCTTTTTGCAGTTAGTCCAACTCGGACCAGCTCCGGCAAACGCGCGCCTCTGCAAGGCCTAGTAGCACATACAATGAAATCTTTTCAGATATTGACATATACCTAATATGGCATATCGGAATTACAATTCAAATTAGCAATTAATAGCACATTGAAACAACATGAATTTAATTAATGTTATTAAATTAAATTTAAACTTTAATCTCATTGTTATTAAATTAAGTATTCTCATTGGAGACTTATATATTATGTCTAACCTCATAATAATATTGTAAGCAACATCTGTTTGTAATAATCTCTTGATTACTGCGTTATAAGAGTTTTCTTTTCTTGTAATCTAACACTTATACAGTAACCCGTGGACGTTGTCGTTGGTTATGCACTTAGTACTACTTATGTTATTTCTTCCTCTAATGTAATCATCTAGTGTGTAATTGTTTTGTGTCCCAAATTAAATAAAAACTCCTGTTACACGTGAAAATGAGCCTATCGCGAGACAATTTTCGGTCAATGATTTATAATGACTTCGTTGTGGGCTTACTCAACAACAAAGATTTTCTTAGTGAAGTCCAATCTCGTGCCACTATTTACGATTATATTACGATCGGTTTAACGAGTTTAAGCGTGGATGTAGCAATCTCAATGATGGTGCGCGTGAGGGACGTCCTTTAACAGCGACTACTGAAGATAAGAGAGTGACCTATCAGCAGATACAGACAAGCCTAGGCATTGGTATGAGTCAAGTTCAAAAAATATTTCACGAACATTTAGGTGTCAGGAAGCTTTGTACCAGATGAATTCCCCATACTTTAACCGACGACCAGAAACACGTTTGCATGGACTGGTGTCGCCAAATGTTAGGTAAGTTCAACGGCGGTGATTCAAATGCTGTATTTGACATCGTCACAGTTGATGAAAGCTATATTACTACGAACCCGAAACCAAAAGACAATCAGCTCAGTGGGTGTTTCCTTTCGAGGATTGGTCAACTAAGGTAAAGAAAGGAAGAAGTCAAGGAAAAAAGATGATTGCCTCATTCTTTGGTCTGAAAGGTCATTTCGCGACAGTTGTGCTAGAAGATGGAAGGACAGTTACAGCAGACTGGTATCTCAATCGCTATTTGCCTGTTGTCTTGGAAAAAATTCGACATCAGCTACCTTGAAGCAGGATTCTCCTTCACCACGGCAATGCGGACGCAAAACGGACTGTTGAATATTTGACTATGGCAGGTGTCGAGATAATGAGTAATCCGCCATACAGTACTAACCTGGTGCTCTGCAACTTCTATTTATTCCCAAGAACTAAAGATAAAATTCGAGATATGCGCTTTAGGAGCCCTGAAGGTGCGGTGAAAGCGTACAAAAATGCCATAGAAGAGACCCCTAAGGAAGAATGGGCCCACTGCTTTTCTCAGTGGTTCCATCAAATGCGACTATGTGTAGAGAGAAACGGAGATTACTTCAAGAAACAATAAAAGTATTGGCAACTTTCTACATTAAGCCGTTTTTCATTTTCTAAACATTTTCAGTGTTATCTAGGTATGCAACGAATGTCAAATCACTGCACGATTCATACTAAACTAAATTAAAAAAAAATATTCAGGCAGTTCCGCCTCTTATTACGTAGTATTTACTATCTATTATCCTCTTATCTTTTTATTGAAAAGAGCGCAGAAAAAAGAGCGCAGAAAAAAGAATGCTGGGAGAGTTTCTTGCGCCCCTTCTTCTCTCTCAGAGCGCCATTTGTTTCCGAAGCGGTAGTAGTATCTAGTAGTATAAGAAATGACATCAAAAAGAATTCTAAAGGAATCAATTTTGAGAAAATAAATGCCTTTTATGCCTTTATGCCTTTTTATCGAAAGTGTGTCGACGCTAGGGAAACATCGCCTTTTATACACATCTTTCACTCTGTCCATCTGTCAGTGTCAACAATATATATATATATATCAAATAATTTAACATGGAATAAGGTTAGTCAATATTCAATATTGATTCAAGCTAATCTTATCTTTTGCCGTTTTATATTTTAGTGAACTTACAATTTATCGCACATGGTGAACTCCGTCCAACAACAAATATAATGCAGTATGATGATAGATCACATTTAAGTTATCCTTACTTTATGGTAATAGTGAACTTTGGATTTTGAGTAATCTGATGAAAATAATCAGAAGATTATTTTCAAAAGTCACACTAATATTATAAAGGCGAAAGTTTGTGAGTGTGGGTGTATGTTAGTTACTTCTTCGTTTTTGTCCGCCCCAGTATCAGCTCGATCCATTTGACCACTTGCAACCAGTGCTCTGTGAACGGCTGGATCACTTGGCGTTTCATAGAGACGTCGCTTTATTGTGTGTCTAATACCGCATCTACCACGGGGAGTGTTAAGAAGAATTGTTTTACCTGTTACCTGCCGCCATATTCCACCTTCGCACGACACGCCACATATTAGGATATCATCCCCACCATCTGGATGTGTGGCGTTCCTCCACAGTGCGATTATCAAGGAACTTTATTCCTCGTACTAAAAGCTGTGGAATGAGCTTCCTTGTGCGGTGTTTCCGGGACGAAACAACGGAAACGATCCTGTGAATCGCCTGGTGTTGCTAGAGATTGTGGGCGACGGTGACCACTAAACACCAGGTGAACCGTACGCTCGTTTGTTCACCTTTTCCATAGAAAAGAGTTTTCCTTGTAAACGCTGGGAAAACAGTCATAAATAGAACTATAAAATGCTTTGAGAAATTACTGAATTTTGAAATATTAACAAAAAATTCGCGAACTACCATATCTACATATTACGGCTTAGCCACAGAAACTGCTTTTATGCTTTTAAGAAAAATAAAATCCTACAAGAAGGTTTTATTGACAATATATCACAAATTTTTATCAAATTGAATTACTTCATCATATATAACACTTTCCTATATATGATATAGATAGTAAATTGATGCAATAATAAAACTTTTATTATTATTTGACTTAAACATTCCACGAGTCGTTAAATATTCCGCAAGTTCCTTACTCATAATAATGTGAACACACACGGATAGTAAATCGATGCAATATTAAAACTTTTATTCTTACATAATTTATACCTCTAGAATGTAAATAGATCCTCTTGCTATTAGGCAACGCAAGATAACTGGCCAGGTTTATTACTTTGCATGATATTTTTTGCTGTTGATTTCTTTGCTTGTGTGCATGATAGCTAGGTTTTCCACTCGCGATACGTCAGTCACAATGTATTAATTAACTTTTATTTTTTTCGACGCGTTTACAGCTGTCACAGTCTACCTAGACACATGAATGATTAAAGTTTTTATTATTATTTGACTTGTCGATCTGGATAACTACATCAATAAATGAAATTTGTGTTATTTTAAACCACACCACAAACTCCTGCCTTACTAGACTGTGCCACGATTTTAATTTTTTTAACTGTATCGGTGTGCTTGTATTCTTTGATATATCACAATACATAAATTATTCAAACTTTCGCGAGACAAAACTATTTATTTAGATCAGCTTTACTCACAATTCATCAGTATTAGTACCAACTAGTTTTCGACAATTAAGAGGTCCTTTATCAAGAAGAGTCTCATGAGTTCTCGGTAACATTCCGTCTCTCACTACGAATTTGCGCTCGTAGTGAGCAGCTTGACAGAGTGGGGGTGCAGCGGCTGTGAAGACGCACAAGTAAGGAAAGAAAATATTGTGTCACTATTATCGTTCACCGGTGCAAAGAATGTACTCACAATATCCACCATGTTTTTATGGACACTGAATTGTATAGCCGAGTGGTTAGCGATCCTACCCACTAAGCTAGAGGTCCGGGGTTCGAATCCCTGTAGGTGCAAGCATTTATATGATGAATATGGATGTTTGTTTCCGAGTCATGGATGTTTATATGTAATTATGTATGTTTATATGTATGTATGTTTAAGTAAGTATATTGTATTAAATATATCGTTGTCTTGCAACCAGCACAGGCTATATATGCCTAATTTGGGGCAAGATAATTTGTGTAAAAAGTGTGTCAATATTATTATTATTATATTATTATCGGCACTGAATGTTGTCGAAATTTTAATTACATAATACACTGGCCTTCAAAAGTAAGTATCACACTTTTAAAATTGGGATAACGTTTTAAGTTCACAAGATATACTTTCGAAATAAAAAGGACTCCAAAGATAATTTAATTTTGTACATAAAAACTTTATAGTCGGTAACCTTCTATTAAGAATTGGCTGAAAAAAAAAACTTCAAAAACTAAACCATTCTTTTTTCAAAGTGGACGTTTTCGAATTACAATTTAACCATTCACATTTTTCTTTCTGTTTTAAATTTTTTTCAAGATCGATGGGTCTTGTTTTAAAAATTTATGCTAAACAGTACATAAAATTTATTTATCATGCCTCTTTCAGTTGAACAATGTGCTAGGATCATGGCTTTTCTGGAACTAGGCATCAGTATGCGTCGCACTGCAAGAATGGTGGGTGTGACGGTACGAACGGTCCAGAAGGTAAAGCGAAGGTACGCAGAGACTGGACACCATCTGAGGAGACCATGTAATGGCAGACCCAGGTGTACCAGCCCGAGAAGATCGTAATATTATTTCCACTGTGTTAAGAAATTGCCACCAAAATGCAGTTGAAGTCCAGCAACAGCTACTTCAGACCCGGAGGGACTACATTAGTGACAGTACAGTAAGAAGAAGACTTGCAGAAGCAAATTTGAAACCCCGAAGACCAGCGAGTGGCCCAAAACTCGAGAGAAAGCATAGAGTAGCGAGACTGCGATACGCCCGTGCACACATGCAGTGGGATGAAGAAGAATGGTCAAGAATTGTGTTTGCAGATGAGTCTCGATTCTCCCTTTACACTTCTGATGGAAGGCGAAGTGTTTAAAGGCGACCTGGTGAGCGATACCTTCAAGCCTGCATCTCAGAAAGAGTCTAATACGGTGGAGGCAGTGTATATTCAGAAGGTGGCACAGAGCTAGTAGCCATAGAAAATGGCACCCTCACTGGGCAAAGATATGCTCAAGAGATTCTCAATGAGTATGCAGGGCCGTATTTAGCAAATGTGGGTGAAGGATCGATGCTGATCGATGATAATGCCCGGCCACACACGGCTCATATCGTACAAGTATCAGCGTGATAGCTTGGCCATCAAGAAGTCCTGATCTCAACCCGATTGAACACGCCTGGGATGAGCTTGGGAGGCCAGTCAGAAATCGCAGACCACCACCTACTGTACTACTACCCTCAGGGCACTAAAGCAGGCCCTGGTAGAAGAATGGGAGAATATTTCCCAACATCGGCTCCGAAACCTAGTGTTCAGTATGCCAAACTGGCTTGAAGCTGTAATCAGAGCTCGAGGAGGCCATACCAGTTATTAAAAATTAAATAACATGTAATACATTTTAGTTGATTTTTTTTACACTAAACTAACAATGTCTATTGTCATTGTTTTATCTTTTTTAAGTTAAAAATGTTACTAATGTATAATTTTAGTTTCCAAGAATTAAAGCCTATAAAATTTGCAACAAAACGTTTTTAATCTTAAATCTCTACCTTCTATAGTTAAGAAAAAAATTTAATTTGAAAAGTGTGATACTTACTTTTGCAGGCCAGTGTATTATGAATAAATTGTGAATCCGTTTAACTTTTCTTATAGCAAAACAATAGTGGGGAAATATTTGATTAGATTAAAATTTATTCGTGGCGGCTGTTATCATTTTATAAGCCCGTATGTTTACATGCGGTTGAATTGCCTGAGGATGTTGTGATTTTATGCAAGTTTGTAATAGTTTGTTTAGTAGTTCTGAATTAAAAGTAATATCATTGTTTATAATATCACCACAATTCGCACTAATATATTATATTAGAATTAATATTTGTTATTAAAATTTAAATTTAAAGCAAGTAAAGTCTGAGCAAAGTCTCAGTACGCTCTGAAGTTCTTAGCTTCAGTCTCTACCGTCCATGTGTTAGTATAGCTTAAATTTTGAAACAGTGTTACAAGTAATAAAAATCCAAGTCATAGAAATTTTAAGCGACCACTAGGCAAAGAAAATTACAAAAGTTTGTAAATGTACGGCACTTGAACGGTCTTGAGCGTTCTAATGAGCGTTACATATACAAATTGTTATGTTTTTTTTAAAGTGATAACCGTTCTAGGATTAATACACAAATAAAATTTGAAAAACAACAAAATTTTTATGAACGATGCGGTACTCGAACCCACGACCTCCGGCGTTCCGTGCCGGTGCTCTAACCAACTGAGCCAACCATTCGAGTGTCGCATCGCAATTTGAAAAACAATGAAATTTAAAGTGATAAGTAATACATAACATATTATTTAGATTTACAAGAGCGACATCTAAAGTCAATTTCCTAATATGCAAATATAGGGGTTGAGCAGGTTATCAACTGTAAAGTAGATCCTGTTGATGAAGCCACAACCTGAGAGTTGAACAAAGCATACAAGATTTTATAACGATGCGACACTCGAACGGTTGGCTCAGTTGGTTTAGAGCACCGGCACGGAACGCCGAAGGTTCTCAAATTTTATTTGTACACATACAAATATCTCCAGATCGATACAAAGTTATTATTAATAATAAGTAATTAAAAATATTTATTATTTATTACAACCATAAGTACATACTAAAGGTTGTACTAAATATTTTTGGTAAAATTATAACTATTACTTTGCTACACGCTCTGATTTTAAATATTTTCATATAACATAAAGGGTAATATTTATATTGTCAATAAATCACTTATTACATACATACATATTATATGGTTTACGTGACATTAATTATTCATAAGGTTTGTAACGTAATAAAAAACGTGATAACAAAAATAAAGAAATTAAAAAATATCAAGATGTACCCCTGGATCGAACCTGCGACCTTTTTCACAATAAGCATACGTGATAACCGCTGTTCCATGGCAACTGTAATTACCGTGCCGAAATATCTATAAACATCTAGTAAGTGTTAGGTTATTTTCGTTACGGAATTTCTGGATTC
>CATIXN010000001.1:19206540-19221745 GCA_949711725.1 Leptidea reali
CTCTAGCGCATAGGCAGGGCCATTAACCACTATATCTATAGGGGTCGTCAAACAGCACAAAAAAAGATTAATGTGTTGAAGTTCGTATTTAAAACTAATCTCAAACTCCAAAACACGTTAGTAAGAATTAATAATGACATAAACCAATTATACATATAATATTAATCTTAATTAAGCATGTATTTAGTGATTCGAAGAAAATATTTTATGTCATTAAGTTGTTATACGATTAATTAATGAAGCCGAAAGGTGTGTATGTTTTGTCTAATACGTACACCTGTCCTCAAGCTGCGAATGTGCTAAATGGTGCAACTTTTGGATGTGATTGGCGCAAAACTAATTACAATCCAGCCTTTTAATTGTTTTATATTTGGAATTTATACTTCTTTTGGCGCGTCAGGGAAAAAACTACAGAGTGAATTTATCAATGATGGATGGACTTCCCTAGTTTCTGAAAAAATAAGGTACCTACGCGGCGAGTATTGAAATTGTATAATTCATTCAATTTTTATTTAATATTCCCATTTCGTTTGTAATTTTTCCTTTTTGTGTTTCGTCTAATGCTAGTTGTACAATAAATAAAATAAATAAATATGTAAGGGAAGCGATGCCTCGCGCATGCGTCATGTTCGCGCCGCCTATGGTGCTTTGTGGAGGAGTATTTAAGCAAAATGCGGAATGCATCAATATTATTTAAAATATTGGTAATAATTTTATTACATATTCAAATAATATCGAATTATTTAGGTATTGACAAAATTTTCTAAATATCATAACAGTTTACAAGTGATGGGAAGATTACGATTGCGGTAAAACCACATGAGTTACTAAAGGGTAAAAACTTTGACATAATAATCTATTTTTACCCAAATAGACGACTTTTCTGAAAAAAATAAACGTATAAGCCTAGATTTAACTCTGATAAAGCGATTGAAATGAAAAGTAAAATACATTCATGGGTTTTAGTAGATAAAGAAACTGTTATTGCTAATTTAGAATTTTCTTATTATAGTCAGTCACAAATACTTTATTGATATAAAAACAACAGATTGCTCGTCAACATCAATCACGAAATAAATACATAAAATTTTTTTTTTAATGAAAATAAGGGACGAGACGAGAATGACGTTCAGCTGGTGGTAATTGATACGCCCTACCCATTACAATGTAGTGCCACTCAGGATTCTTGAAAAACCCCAAAAAGCTTCTGAGCGGCACTACAACTGCGCTCCTCACCTTGAGACATAAGAAGTTAAGTCTCATTTGCCCAGTAATTTCACTAGCTACGGCGCCCTTCAGACCGAAACACAGTAATGCTTACACATTACTGCTTTACGGCAGAAATAGGTGCCGTTGAGGTACCCATAATCTAGCCGGCATCCCGTGCAAAGGAGCCTCCAATTTCACAAAGTTACAACATATATATTTTAAAAAAAGTCCAATCCAGTAAACCAACACAGAGCTGAACCATAAAATCGATAAAAAATAACAACTATAATACTATTTCAATTCCACATTGTAATATCGTTTACCTAATCTTCTATACTGTAACAAGCCTTCGATATGAGTCTGCGTTTAATATAAGATTTTAATTTATTTATTGTTAATTCAGATACACTATTTGGTAATTTATTCCAAAACTAGCTGACCCGGCAAACGTTGTTTTGCCATATAAACTGTATTGATCTTGTGCTTGCTAGTTGATAAGAGATGGCGCTAGTAGTATTCATTAGTAACAATCACACTCCTTAAAAGAAAAATATAAACATTTTGTATAATTCACACTATAGTTTTATAAATTATAGCCTATTTGTTATTCTGGTGTGTAAGCTTTATTATTATAAAGTTTCATCAAAATCCATTCAGTTTTTTGCGTTGAAGAAGTTCAAACATACATCCAGACATACAAACTTTCACATTTATAATATTAATTATTAGTAGGATTTAATACCATTGCATGCAAAAGAATTGTTTATTTTACAGAGCCTTCTAGGAGGCCAGTATAAGCTTTTAGTAATTACTAGTGCTTGAATTATTATAGTAACAATCCTTCCAGGTATATTTCTGTATATTAACTGTGAATCTTTCTGTAAAAAATTCTTGTAATCTTCTATTGGAAATCGTTTTTCAACACCTCTATCTCTCCATCTACGGCAGTAACCTTTACAAGTTTCAACCTTCTTGGACCCATGATCATGTATATATTTTTTAATAACCTAGCCGATAAGCCGCGACTTCGGCCGCGTAGGGACACAGGACTGGGCACTTAGTAGCGACATTCCATTTTTTTTTATTAAATATAAAAGTTCTAAGACGTATGACATAATATTATGCTTTCGAGACACTTTTTGTAAATAGTGACGTGTTCTGCAAAGTCGTAGTACATTATTTTATTCAATAATCAACACTTTTCGCAGCGCACGCGAACTAAAGAATATGGTTCTTCTGCAATTATTTATTCTCTTTTTGTAATTTTTGTTATGGAAAACTATAGTGCAAATAGTTCCTGTAGAAATAGAGAGATTTAGAAATAGAGAGACCTTTAAACAACAGACGTATTAATATCTGATTGGCTAATCTAGCCCAAATTGACTCTCGCGCCGGTTAATAACTAATTGTTTGCCATTTGCATTGCCATAACTGATTTTCAGTTAAGGCGAAGAGTAAGCAGAAAACACGCAAACATGGTGTTTTTAGACAAGTTTTGTGGTGAAAGTATAGCATTTCGTGTTATGAACACTACTTAATCCTGTTACACATATCCTTAAGTCTAATAATTGCTAATGCTTGCTGTTGATTATAGTTAACACTGCCGAGCCTTTTTGAACTACCACTTTTCTTTGAAGTTAAACAAGTTCTTTGACAAGGCATGACGCATTTTTTTGGTACTTCTCTCATAAAAGTTATTCTTATAGCTTGTACTTTTTGTGTAGGTTCATTTATTCAGATTAGTAGTGAATAACGAGGACTGTAAGCATACAAACTGTTTTTACACCTTGTTTTACATTATTTGAGTAACAATAAGGGTCCCTAATTATTTTGAAAATATAGTATAGCCTATGTCACTGGGGGATAGTATAGCGTCACAACAGTGCTAGAATTTTTCAAATCGGTTCAGTGGTTTCGGAGCCTATTCAATGCCAACAAACAATCAAATCTTTACTCTTTATAATAATCGTATAGATTATTTAATAGGTTTAATTGAGATTTGATAAAGTACTGTATACATAAAAGGCAATCTAGGATTCTTAATTTTTGAAAAATTACGAAAAAATCGTAATTAAGTCCAAACTATGGAGCTGTCCTGTATTAGTTGATTAACACCAAACACAGATTAACATGATGTAGACAAAAAAAGAAAAGCTTAGATAAATAAAAAGTATTTTTTTTTTCAAAAACTTTGCGTAAATCAATTTGGAAATTTAATCACTCTATAAAATCCACTTAAAGAACATATAAAATTTCATCATTTCCGTTTAGCTATAAACCTCCAGAGATTTCCTTACTTATTAAAATATAATGGTTAGTATAAAAAACAACCAGCCTCAAATAGTTTTATACATATAAGATTTAAGTCTATATATCATTATAGATATAGAAATTATTTATAGACATAATTGCTCAGGGTACAAATGCAGTGGCAAATAACTTTCCAGTACAAGACCTAATAAATAATTTACTGACAATATTGTCAGCAATACAAGCATGCCTGTTTATTCCATAAGCGAGATACAATTAGAGATACCTCGAAAACGACTTTCGCCTTACTAATATAGAAGAAATATCTTTATAACCATTGATATATTAAAGTTTAGACGGATCGCAACCACAGAGAAGGTATTGAAAAATAACCGCATTAGTAATTTTAAGCGACGTCATCTTACAATATTTGTAATAGTGGCAATAGTGACCGCGACGCATTACCAAAGGATCTAACACGTAACATAATGCGATGAAACTAACGCAAGATGTGTCTGCAACTACTTACACTGGCACTAATTCCATTCAAGCTAGCACAGCTTACAAATACACAGTGGTCATTTTAAATCACATGTCTAGATTCAAAAATTAAATGAAAGAGTCTCATTAGAATACAAAATAAAATGCTTTAATGTGGAGAAATAACCCCAAAATATATGTCGGTTGCACACAGACAGACCTGTGCCCATCGGGCATTGGGTGCCTCAGGACGTGATGGCGTGACGATCTGGATGCCTATAATATGGTCGGACCTGGTTGGAGTTAGCACAGGACCTCGATAAATGGAGTAAGGCAGGGGAGGCCTTTGCCCAGCAGTGGGATCCGACAGGCTAATAAAAATATAAAATCCACTTTGTATTAAAAGATGGCCATAGATACAAATTGTTAAAAGACATCAAGAAATTCACCGCACAAATAGCAAAAGTTGATGGATGGGTGAAGTGAGTCCTGCTCTCTACAATTGTAATAATATAATTTCAAGGAAATATTATTTTAGGTGATTTGTTCGCAGAAAAAGTAGGTTGTAAAATAGACATTTGTACAGAGAAAATTGCAGGCAGTCTTAGGAAATGTCAAAGGTCAATAAAAAAGTTTTAGTAAAAATGGCTCTGCAGTAAATTTTATTACTCAACTGCAGACACTCTTCTCAAGGAAGCGACATCTTGGGATAAGATTGTGATTGTTTTTAAATTCAAATTAAAATATTTTTATTCAAAATAGGATTTAAAATCACTTATTGAACGTCAAAAACTACCACCCATTCAAAAGAGACTGCCTCAGACCTGAGAAAAAAGTTTACCAATAAGTCTTATGTTATTAATGTGATAGCGATTTAAATATTATCAACAAGAATTGTCAAATAATCCGTTTTGTAGAATATAATTTTTTTCATTATTATATTGCAAGACTCTGTCAGCGGTTACGTATGTCTATGGTCAGAGCTAATATCGTATTCGAGGCTAATTCATGGGAAGTAGAATTGAAATCGATTACAGAAACAGTACTAGAAAACAGTGTTACATGTTGAATGAAGATTCTTTTTATTTTTTAACCACTTTGACTCACTGCATCAATTAGAAAAATAAAGAATACATATGACGGAAAGAGACAGTAAGGGACAGAATTGTTGTGACCTAGGAGGAAGTATACTCCTGACACTTAGTATATATGACACTTAAAATAATAATTGTGAGTAATAAGAAGGACGAAAACAATTTTTGTCTCTTTGCCAGAGTTTTTGTTTTGTTTATTGGCTACCTGCATTTCCTGCATTTGCGACTGATACGTCAGTTGTGATCGTAATTCATTTGTAAGTTTTGTGTGAGTGACAGCAATTTAAGGCGACACTATATGCCAGCGACCTTGAGCGATATGAGTTCACCGCTGCCGGCCCGCCATCTATGTAACAAAGCCAATATTTTCAAAATTCTTGCGTGGAAAACAGTTTATATGCTTACAATCCTCGTGATTCACTACTAATATGAATAAATGAACCTACACAAAAAAGTACAAGCTATAAGAATAACTTTTATGAGAGAAGTACCAAAAAAATGCGTCACGCCATGCCATAAAACTTGTTAAACTTCAAAGAAAAGTGGTAGTTCAAAAAGGCTCGGCAGTGTTAACTATAACCAACAGCAAGCATTAGCAACCTACAAATAAGACTTCAGGATATGTGTAACAGGATTAAGTAGTGCTCATAGCTCCAAATGCTATACTTTCACCACAAAACTTGTCTAAAAACACCATGTTCGCGTGTTTTCTGCTTAATCTTCACCTTAAGTGGTCAAACCCATCTTAAGAAATATAGTGATTTGTGAGGCTCCAAAAGCAGTAGCTACTGAACGGAAACATCAAACATAATAATACGTATGTTTGATTTTTCATTAAAATAATATTACTTACATTATGAAAAGAGTGATAGAAAAAGAGCATAAGTTTTAATGTGTTATAGAAATCCGTAGCATAGATAATAATGTGTTAAAATGTTAAACATTATCACCATAGTAAATATATTAATCAATCACATAAGCTACAAGTTCAAATTATCATTCTCAGAACAAAACCAAATTTTTGAAGTGAAAATTTCTTTAGCGGCGTTGAGCACATGTTAAACTCGCGTCAGGACACTTGACCTGATTTAAAATTCGTAAGACAGTTATTGAAATTACAGATTAAAGTAGATTTTCCGAGAGATAAACTTTTTAATGTAAAATAATTGTAATAGTTATGAAGTGTAATTTTTTTCATAAAATATGAATTGTCATTTTTATGTACGATAGCATAATAATAGAAAGTTGTATTTAACCACATAAATGCTAGTACTTTTATTCTGATAAATAAAGCAATTCGTGCAAATTATTCCCTAAGCAATCCAAAATATTCAAAAATGTACAACGTTAATGTTCAAGTTTTCACTTCTACCGGCACTCCCGGAGAGCCAACCGTTATTTTTTTTAAATACAGATACAAATACAGATTACATCCTTAAACATAAAGTAGATAAAGTAAAAATAGAAAAATGGACACAAGGATGTCTCCTTAAACAGTTTCACTAAGTACACTTAATATTTAAATTTACACTTACATTACACTTAGTTGCAGACAACCAGTTGATAAATAAATCTAACATAATGCATGGTAGACATTGTTACAATTTAGATGAAATTACGTGATTTCTAACTTACTCTGTTTGTGCCAGGATTTGTTTTATTCTGAGTTTGTAAGTTTTAGAGGAACACGAAAACATATCTACATCATTAAATCTAGAGTTATGGAGAGCAAACATTCTGTGCAGTGGCGTACGTATACCAGTATTTGTCCTGGTTTTTGAGAGATGAAATAAATTATTAGAGCGTGTAGCACGGGCTGGTATATGAAAATCGATTAACTGAAGCAATTCTGAGGATATGATTTCACTCGTACATATTTTTCTCAGAGTGACTAATTCAATTAAACTCCGTCGCTGGCTTAATGAAAGAATATTAAATTGTTTTAAGAGATTCTTGTAGTGGTTTCGACGTCCACCCAAGCGAAAGTTTAGGATACGCAAGAATTTCTTTTGTATCATCTCGACCTGATGGTCATATACCTTATACAGCGGATTCCATATTGGGGTGACATATTCAAGCTGAGACAGCATCTTTATTTTTAAATGCCTTAGAGACGCGTGTAATAAAGCCTAACATACGATATGCATTATTCACTATGTGATCAATGTGGTCATTAAGTGTCAACTTGGCATCAAGGTATACCCCAAGATCACGAATACAGGTAACTGTTTCAAGTTCTTGATCGCCTAGTGTAAATCTCGTTTCAATTTTATTTTTGTTTTTCGTAAAAGAGATATGCTTACATTTAGTGTAACTTAAAAATAGTTTGTTACTTTTGCAATAGACATCTAACCTATTCAAGTCTTCCTGCATAAGCAGGACATCATTGAAGTCAACAATATGGGAATACAATTTTAAATCATCTGCATATAATAAAAACTTACAAGACTTAAAGCAATCAGAGATGTCATTAATAAAAAGTGTGAAAAGCAATGGACCAAGTATAGAGCCTTGAGGTACGCCTGACGTTACGTTAACTGTAGGGGAGATGAAACCATTAATAACTACCGATTGTACTCGGGCACTTAGGTAAGCAGCAAACCAACGCAAGAGGTTACCTTTTATACCGTTGTATGATAATTTTTTTAGTAACAGTAGGTGGTCCACCTTGTCAAATGCCTTTTGGAAATCTGTGTAGACTGTTTCAATTTGGTTTTTATTGTCAAGGCCTTTAAATAAATAATCAGTAAAAACAAGAAGATTTGACAAAGTAGATCTGCCAGCCACGAAACCGTGTTGCTGTTCTATGATTGTGTGTTTTAGCTTTGTGTATACGACTTGGTGTACCAATTTCTCAAAAATTTTTGGAATAGATGACAGTATAGAGATCGGACGATAATTTGCGACTTGATTTTTTGCTCCTGCTTTAAATATAGGCGTAATATAAGCTATCTTCCAGATACTAGGAAAGTAACCAGAGGATAAACATTTATTAAAAATAATTTCCAAAGGAATAGATAGCGTTTTGCAAGTACGCTTTAGAAAAACCGGATGAATGTTATCAGGACCGGCGCCTTTATTGGGGTCGATATTTTGGAGTGCTGCTAAAATATTGGGTCTGTGGAGACGTACATTGTCAATTAGCGGAGTATGATCGGCGTCGCAACTTATATTTTCAAATTGGTCAATACTATATGCTCCATCGAAACCGGATTCAAAGACTGAGTGAAAATATTTAGAGAACATATCAGCTATGAATTTAGGATCATCAGATTCGACACCGTCATACCACATTAAGCGAGGATAACCTGAGTTAGACTCTTTTAAAGAAGATGCATATTTCCAGAAAAATTTAATATTATTCTTCAAGGAGTTTTCAACGTTGTTAATGTACTTATTATGACATGTAGTAAGAAGCAATTTAACTCGTTTACGTAATAGTGAAAATTCCTGATAATCACGCAGGTTTTTGTAAGATTTCCAACGGGCCCATATTTTGAGTTTGCGTTTTAAACATTTTATTAAAGGTTTAGAGAACCAGGTGGGGAATTTAGATGAACTAATTTTGGCAAAAGGAACATGAGAGTTGATGATTATTTGAATTTGTGTGTAAAAGACATTCACGGCTTCTTCGGCTGAAAGAGAAGATAGGAGAGAAAACCAGTCCACTTCTTCTATTGCGCTGTTAATTAGATAATAGTCTGCTTTATAATAATTCCTTTTAATGTTAGCAATACAGGGCATAATAATTTAAAGTATTTATACTACACGATATGTCCAAAGGTGGGTGATGAGGATTGTTATCTACTTCCGCTTTTTATCCCTTAATAATGTTCTACAACTGTAGTGTTTTTAAAGTAATGTCTAGTATTTATATGTCGATAATCATGGCATAGCTTATAGAAATACACCTTGCCTCCTTTAATACTAAGAGCAACCAATACGAAGAAAAAGGTTGGTATGCGAACCGCGACCAAATACGACGGGGCGGACGATATTAATAATTACACATTTGTCAGATAGTCTTAAAAAGCGAAATGTCCCGGGGTTGCCATATTTGGTCGGGCCAGTGGCGACTGGCAACTCGAAGCGAGCGAGCGCAGGTGACCACCAATTATCGTGGCGTGCAAAAAGAGCGCGGACAAATTGTGCAATTGTACCTGCTTGGTAGGTTTGTAGATTGTGGAAAAAGTTGAGTTTGAAATTAGAACTGTATTTGAATGAATTCGATTTTTTCGTTGCATTTCAAATCAATTTCGATTCTTGATGTAAGACTTGCTTTGTGGCTTTGTATCGTTAACGTTTAAATTTGGAAATGGAACTGTATTTAAATTAATACTATTATTTAGGTGTCAACTTTTATTGATCCTCTTTGTATATTCTAATTGGTAGCTTTGTAGTGTTAAAAAGCTAAATTTGAAATAAGAACTCTATTCATGTAAGTTAATAAAATGAGCAGCCATTTTGTTTTTGCATTTGTTTACTTGATTTGTAGATTAGTGAAAAAGATTCGTTTGTTATAAGAACTTTATTTGAACAAGAAGCCCTTTTGTCATTTTCTCAATTCAGTTGTGCCAACTTACTAACATACCTTTATTTTCCATTTATTTACTGTCCGTTCGAACTCTTTTGTATAAAAGAGTAGAAAATCACGTAGCTATAGATGCCGATATAGATTTTTTTATCTTTAATTTCAATTTATTAATTTATTTCCATTGCAACTTTTTTCATCGGCTATTTATATTGGCTGGCGATTAAGTTCGATTTCCGTGAAATAAGTGTCGCTTAGATTAAAATTTGTTCTCCGCTGCGCTCCAACTAGATACCGCCCAAAGTGGGCGTACTCGAACCAGTCTCGAACAATGTGTGACGTTGACATGCCACATATTCTGTTAAACTTTGCTAATAATTGAAACCAAAATTCCGGGTTGCGTAGTAAAATACCTTTTTAAAATAATACTACAAGAAATAAGTAAGACACTGGGATCACGTACCATCAGTAAGTATTTTGTATTTTATTAATTTCAATGTAAAATAAAACGAAGCGTATGTCACAAAATTTGAAAGATGCCATTGAGTGTCAAGATGCCAAGGATCTAATACGAGTAGTAGCCGTAAAAAACTATTATTCTTAGGTAGTGCGGTATCTAGTTGCAACGCAGCAGAGACCAATCCTTAATCTAAGCGATAACACTTATTTCACGGGAATCGAACTAATATTTAGAATGCTACCTCAAAATCGATTAAATCGCCAGCCAAGAAAGTGTTATATTTTTGTAACAGACTCATACATTATGGGTACTGTTCCATTGCAATTACTATACAAGAGTGCGGTCTACTAGCTTCGCATTATTACAATTTCAATAAGTATGTTGAATAATTACTTAACAAATACTTACCTATTGATATTGGTGTATATATATATATAGACTATATATATATACCTATATATATATATATATATATATAGGTCACCTAATGTCAAGACATCGCCTATGCTGACTTACAACACAAAAAAATATAATTAAGGGCGTAACAGACACAAAAGCGCGGCCTACGGTACTTAAGGCCATATCACATTACTAGGTGCATAATTCGGTTACACATAGAGTACTGTTGTCACCCCTGGGCAGGCACTCCCCGGTACCACCTTCTTCCATTTGTCCACATACAACGAAGAGCGGCTCGCAGCATCGACCATCGAGTCATCTCCGATCGGTATTTTTTTTGATTAACGCGAGTGTTAACACTTTTATAGGATTAAAACGCGTGAAATTGTAACTGTGTTTTTATATTAGATTTTTGCGTAAAAGTTACATTTTTATTTTTATTTTAGTTAACCCGACGTTTCTAGACCTTTCCAGATCTCGTTTTCAGGGGGACTGCAGATGAAACGTGTCAAAGATAGTATTTGTCATAGTTGTCATTATGAAGTTTAGCGCCATTTATTGCCTCAGAGGTGGTATTTGCTATATACAGATGGTTTTTGGCAAAATTTACTGACCGTGTCCTCTTCTTTTTTGGTATGTGTAGTTGTTGGTTTTAATTTAGAGATTATTGGATCCCAGGTGTTAGATAATTTTAGACCGTCTTCTCTGTTGAAATTTCTATTTTTCAATTTCAACTTTCACCCAAAAATCTGATGTAAAAACACAGTTACAATTACACGCGTTTTAATCCTGTAAAATTTATTTATATCTCCGATCGGATTGATTCTTTGGCGTTGCGTAGAGATGTGGATATTATCTGCATCTTCTTCCGTATTTATTACGGGGAGTACTCAGATTTGTTTGGGCTGATACCAGCAGCTGAATTCCACCACCGGACATTACGTCACAATTCTAAATTGCACCCGTATAATGTTGATGTCTGATGTTCTACAATTGTATGGTTAGCAAGAAACTGTTTGTATTACATGGCCACTTTGAGAAATCGAGAAGGCCAGTAATGCATCTCTTGATCCCTAGTGTTGCGTATGACCATGGGCGGCGGCCTCACCACTTCTCTTCTTCTTGTTCGTATGCCCCTTCTGATACATATAAATATGTTAGAAATAAGCCATTGCAAAATTATTTGATGCGTAGCACTGCCCTTTTTACCTGAAGGGAAACAAAATATCATAAAATACTAAATTATTACTTATTCAAATCAACGCATTCACTTTCATTTCCATGGTGTTAATACTAATTATGCCTAAGAATCTATCGCTAACTACTGGCCGGGACAAAGCTCATGGTTGCTCAGAAGAGTGCTATGCTCGGAATATCCCTGCGAGATCAAATCAGAAATGAGGAGATCCATAGTAGAATGAAGTCACCGGCATAACACAAATGTTTCCGAAACCGTGGCAGTGGGCAGAGCACATAGATCGACGGACAAATGGCCGTTGGGGCAGTAAAGTCCTCAAATGGCGACCACGTACCGGAAGACACTAGATGGACCTATGATCTCGTTAAGATCGCCGGAACTCATTGGATGAGGGTAGCGTAGGACCGATTATCGTGGAGATCTTTGGGGGAGGCCTTTGTCCAGCAGTGGACGAATTAATGAAAATCCAGTGTGATTTATAATGGAGGATTGATATGACATTTAAAAAATCGAAAACTTTTAGAAAGTAGGTACTCTAGTTTATTCAAACTACCTGCACTTTTAGCTTTTCGTACCGTTTTTGGCCCGAAACATGATCATTTCATTTAAATTGCATGCAAATTTAAATTATTAATTGAACTAACTACACTTTTTTCTTATTTAAATTATTATTGGAATCACATCATTTTCCCTCCAAGAAAACCAATTAATTACGGATCGATAATTGAACAATGATTTCTCGAAACAATCGATAAAAATTCAATAATGAATAAGCAATGAAGCATCAATAATTGTTATAAGTATAAAGGAAAATGCATGGATTCATTTTACTACTTCGTCCATATTTTAACTTTTAATTTATTCAATTGTAATTGGTCTTATTCACGAACTTGATTATATGATATGTTGTATCTATAGCTAATTAGCTAAGAATTATTATTACGGATTTTCGGAATTGCTACACACATAATCCTGTAATACCCACATAAAGAATTGTTAAACGACCTGGCCTGTACACATCTTTCTCATTTGCCATAACCGACTGCCAAAGAAACGATAAGCCTTTTGCTGTCCTACGGCCGTTTTCAATAACGTATCTCTAGATACGGATATATTGCTATCACCGTTTAATGACAAAATCTTATCTATCCATAGTTATGTTCAATATAGTTATCTTATTAGTTATAGTCTAATGCTATGTGTTCATACGTTATTGCTTACTTACATTTAAGTAAGCGTAAGAGGATAGATTTGTCTACCTCTAGTAAGGTAAACTAAGGATAGATAGGTTATTTAAAAAGGCCGATAGTAAGCAACAATTCACTATGATATTATATTAAATCCGCCTAATGAATAGAGTATGAAATGAAAAATTGTGTCACTTTTCAATCTTCATCACTTTCAACCTATTGCTATATTTAAAGACATATTTTGTGAGTATTGCACAATTTGTAAATGAACATTCTTTTTGTTAATTGGTTCTCGTGACAGGCTTCTTTGTGCTCGCTTAAATGTCACTGCTTGTGGCGGTGGCAACGGACGGGTCGTTCCCTTCCCCTAAAATATGGTCGAGGAAGGCGATGGATGCCCATGCGTCATGCTCGTGAACGGACGCTGCTTATAAACTCTGCTTCATGTTTTTAAAATTAAAGTTATTTAATATATGTTATTTATTAAGTTAGTTATTCTAATGACGGGTACACATTGACACTAATAGTACAATCTGTCGACTTGGTGCCTAGTTCGTTTTGGTCTTTGATTGACTAATTCAATACACTAATGACGACGTCCAAACTTTCGGATCTTTTTGCTGCATTCGTACTGCAGAGAGAGACCACGGGATTCCATGTTTACGCTAGCCTAAAACCATCCTCCCTAATAAAATTGTTAGGATGTTTTTAATCTCTATATCTTCTCTAACAAGCCATGGGATGTATTGCCGTTCAGCAGAAATCACTAGTGGGTTGTATAGCTCGATCCAGTGGTTGCATAATTTGTGTTTTTATAATTGCTAATAAAATGCTCGCAAGAACGAAGACGATAAACAAATTTGCGTACTATAAACTTAAAATATTATATATAGATATTGATAAACTTTTAAGTGCATTAATTAATACAAAAATATAATACTTATTTTTGTATTAATTAATGCACTTAAAAGATAAACCTAACAAATTTACAGCATAGGTACCAAACGCATCCAACTGATTACAATAATCCAATTAAATTTCGACATTGACAACTAAATCCTATTATAGTATCAAAGGGCGCATAATTGGCCGCCATTACGCGCAGCAGTCTGTCAACAAAACAAAATGGCGGACGAGGGAAAATAAATACGTTTAAAGATATTATATCTTCATTAGCGTAGTGTATCGCATTGATATGTCTTTAAGGTACGGGCTATTGAAATTGTTTGTATTTTATCACTTGCAAAAGTCTTTCAAGTCGCCCTTTTAAATTGTTTCGATAACGTTTGCGGATTCAATATAGTGTAGGTATTGTCAGAACAGGTGTTCTAAATGTCAATGAAGAGCACGTAATAAATGTACTTTATATTCTATAGGTTGCTTATATGTTACGTGAAACTTTTACAACGGTTATACATTTTAATGGCTCTTTTATATGTAATTTCTGCTGTTGACTTGAAATATAAGAAAATATTTAGGGTGTTCAACTCTAACATGGCCCTGAAAAATGTCTCTAAAAAGTGAAAATTTTTTATACATATAAACTTAGATAATTTATACATCTAGATCTCTTGCTGTTAAACAACCGATAAAAACAGGCCAGGAATATTAGTTTAATTAGTATAGTGTGCCTGATAAGCTACGTCTTAGTACCTAAACTTGTATGACACTTTGTATTTTTTCGACATTTTCACAGCTGTCATAGTCGATCAAGACGTATGAATTATCTAAGCATAAATATAAATGCTACTTATGAATATCAATTTTTTTTTTACATTTACCTCCACTTCGGAAAAGGTGCACTTTAATGAGAAGAAGTGGCAAGAAACTCATTGCAACTCTTTTTAATCAACATTTACAGCTTCATCGTTTTAAAAATCATTTTAATTACAACATATGCAAAGTGATGCAACAAAAATAATGCCTCATCTTAAACGAGTAAGGACAAATAGGAAATTTAATATAATTAACTTATAATTAATAAGTAAAATCACAAGAGTTATTGAGTACAGTAGATGGAATCCACACCCACCTAAAATTTATAATAATGTTACAGTAGATACCTAATAGGCCTTAGCCTGAAAATTTTAACCGTACACAACAATTTAAATAAACTATTCCTCAATGAATTAACAAGTTTAATTATCATTTATTATTTCGAAAAATCATCATTCTTTGAAGCCAGTGAAATATAAATATATATATAATATTTACCCCCTTATTCATAATGGTCCGCTAACTGGCGGACGGCTGGATCACTTGGCGTTGCGTAGAGACGTCGCTTCATTGTGTGTCTTCTACCGCATTTATCACGGGGAGTGTTCCGAAGAGCTGTTTCACCTGATTCCTGCCGCCGAATTCCACCTTCGCACGACACGCCACAAGTTAGGATAT
>CATIXN010000001.1:19222245-19240400 GCA_949711725.1 Leptidea reali
TGTACACATTCGTGTTTTAATACCCCTTATTACGCAACAGTTGCATAAATAACTATTACAACATTATCCCAGAAAACGTTCAAAACAAACGTGTTACGAAGCTTAAAACAATTGTTAAAAAACGATTCTAAAGGTTATTATTACAATGATGATTTATCTAATAATACCACAGATCACTGAAAATAGTGCGAACACTCTCATGCAATTTAAATATAAATGTTTATTGTACGACATTACATTGTAATCCATATTGTTATGAAAAGAAAGCCCGCTGAATTTCATGCGGCCGCTTTTCTCAGTTCTGTGGCACATTGTTTCGAATGGGTGTAGTGTATAGTTCTCCACGTTCAATAAAATCTTATTTTGAATTAAAAATATTTGACTGTTTGAACTTTTTAGAGCCATATTGTCTTCTAGTAATACATGCCACTTAAGGAACACTTTACAACATTGTTCGCCATATGTTGTGATCTTTAACTGACCAATGAGCATTCAGATTCTCAAAATATATATACTATATTTTTCTAAAGCTTTTCTTGAAACACTTCCTTGTGCGGTGTTTCCGGGACGATACGACATGGGTACGCTCCTGTGATTCCTCTGGTGTTGCAAGAGATTGTAGGCGGCGGTAATCACTTAACAACAGGTAACCCGTACGCTCGTTTGTCCTCCTATTCCGTACAAAAAAAAAAAATCAATTACCACTAATTGTTTTTGCTGTATCTTTTACGTTCTATTGGAGTGAAAGATACCACGTCGTTAAGCCACCCCTGTGTAGTTTCAATCTATTTTGAATGTATTCTCTTAAGAATTAATATGAATTAATATGCGGATGACCGAGCGTTGCTCTGATTTTTAAGAATGTACGAAACTTGAACAAAAACAAAACCTAATAGGACATTTGGATTCGAACCGGGATCTTCTGCTTTCCGGTTCACCCAATGTCCCATCTCAGCTATAATATGATCTATCATCTATACTAATATTATAAAGCTGCAGTGTTTGTTTGTTTGTTTGTTTGAACGCGCTAATCTCTGGTACTACTGGTCCGATTTGAATGATTCTTTCAGTGTTGGGTAGTCCATGTATCGAGGAAGGCTATAGGCTATGTTATTATTTTATATATTTTGTATTATGACATTTTTTTTCAAAATTAGGGATCCGTAATAAAATTGCTATTTTGTAACACAAGGTGTAAAATCGAAAACCTATTTTTGCGTGCGCTACAAAAACTATTGACAATAGAACAAAATGATGTACAGGCTATAATATAGGCAATATTTTATTACTTATAAAACTATCGCGTGAATTATACTTTATATGGCAAAACAACGTTTGCCGGGTCAGCTAGTATATAATATAAGCTTCTTTATAGTGGCGAAATTTACCTTTGTATTCTAATGTTTTTGTAGCAGTTTCTCATTAAAACACGGATGAAACTACTTTTTTTTAAATTAAAACCTAGCTAGATCGATTTATCGCCCCCGAAATCCACAAAATTTTATGAAAATCGTTGGAGCTGTTTCCGAGATTCAGATTATATTATATAAGAATTGCTCGTTTAAAGATATAAGATATTGTGAAATTTTAAATTTAAAATAGGCTATTTATTAAATTATAATAAATATCATGCCGGTGAGTCAGTTTCGTAGACGTAGAGTCTGCAGTAATAACGATGAAGCCACATTCCACGCACGCTTCAGAATTAAAGAAGTGGACTTTACCAGAGGGAGGCTCCTTTGCCAGCTAGATTCCGGACAGAATGCCGGCTAGAATATGGGTACCTCCCACAACGGCGCCTATTTCTGCCGTGAATCAGTTATGTGTAAGTATTACTGTGTTTCGGTCCGAAGGGCGCCGTGTTTAGTGAAATTGCTGGGCAAATGAGACTTGACATCTTATGTCTCAAGGTGACGAGCGCTGTTTTTTGGGTATTTGAAGAATCTTGAGAGGCATTGTAAAGGGCAGGGCGTATCAATTACCATCAGCTGAACGTCTTGCTAGTCTCGCCTCTTATTTTCTTTAAAAAAAAAACAATATATGGCGACGTCATTAACCTTAATGGAAATTCGTAAAAAATATTAATATATTTTTCTCTCGCGTTCCGTGCGAGTGCTCTTCCAACTGTTGTGGCTTCATCTACAGGATCTACTTTACAGTTCATAACCTGCTCAACCCCAATGTTTGCATATTAGGAAATTGACTTCAGATGTCTCTCTTGCAAACATTCAATACAATACAAGCTTCTCAAAGAGTATTTTTAAGAAAATTTATTGAAGTAGGCGTGTTACTTTGCGGAAATCCATAATTATATAAATGATTTGAGTTTTCTTTAGAGTTAATTCAGCCAATATTTGTCATTAAACAATTCGACACGTGTTTCGCCTCTACACGAAGCATCCTCAGGTCAGATTTTGGCGAGACAACATCTCGCCAAAATCTGGCACGAGACATAGACTCAAAGAGTTACTACGCTTTCGTGTTTAACATGTAACGTAGTTTATCTGTCCTCTTACAGAGTCTGATTTCCCAATACTTTCAGATTCTCGTGCCACATTAAGGTTCATGTGTTATTTTAATGTAATTTAAACAGATTTTTTGCGTAGTGATATCACTTTATTGTGTGTCTTGTGTGAAGTGTTCCGAAAAGCTGTGTTACCTAATTTTTGCCGCCAAAAATTACCTTCACACGACACGCCACAAACTCGGATATCATCCCCACCAACTGGATGTGTGGCGTTTCTCCGCAGTGCGATTTTTATGAAACTTTTTGCAAGGTACAAACTGTACAATCCAAGCCGATACGACATAGTATACCTACCTTCAAGAAAGTGCATACCCCTTTCTAAAACGCCGCTGTGATTCCTGTGGAGTTGTAGAAGAAAGTGGGCGGTGGTGATCACTTAACTTCAAGTCACTATCACGTTGATTTGTTCTCCTCTTCCATAAAAAAACACGCAACGATCTTATCCACAAGAGCGTAACGTATCCGCGAGTGACGGCTCAGTTTCAATCAGTATTCATAAAACAAGATGCTCACCTTGCTAAAGAAGTTTTCACTTCAAAAACACGCTACTATATCTTAATATATATAAATTACGTGACACGTTGTTTGTCCGCGATGGACTCCTAAACAAAACAACGTATTTTAATGGGGATTACTTCATGGAGTGTAGTTTTAGTCCAACTTGAGAGATATGATAGTTTTTATTTTGATTTGAGACCCATAATTATTTTTAATTCCAATATTTGTTTTATATGGCCATATTTTCTATGAGAGAATTTATTGACGCACGCTTTGACATTTCTGCTGTGAAACAATTTCATTATAACAACAAGGAGCATATATTACGAAATACATAATTCTTGATGCTATGAAAAATTATTGACAAATACATAAAAACAGTATTTTATTTATTATGTACAGAACAACGTCTGTCGAGTCAGCTAGTATTATATAAATCTACATTTTATTAGTAACAAAGAGTATCTTACCAAAGAGTACGAATAGTTTCTTATGTGTAAAATGGAACGAAGAAAAAAATATTATTCTCCATTTAAATTATTTCGATTAGCTGTCAGCGTTTGTAATAATTAAATGTCATTAAGGAAAATTAACAAATGCTTTTAATCAACTGAATAAAGAAGCAATACATTATCAATTTTACGATTGTATAATAATTAAATAAATTAAACTAATTTTATGCCGTGTGTCGTAATGTCGCCTCTGACAAACGATTCTTTGACAACTTGCTCGAAATTTAATTTTGGTAGTTTTGTAGTTTGTTTTAAATCGTGTGTCTGATTTGAATATTATAATATTTTTTAAATTAAGATATTTGTTTAATGGTTCTATTAACATTAACAGCCGCTATATTATACCTATATTTTTTGAGACCTTAATTAAATAGCACTCGATATGTTAATGCCTTGAATTATCTACGAGGAATATATTATTTAATTATGATCGACCAATTTTAGCGGGTTGACAACAATTGTCAAATATTGAATGTTAGTGCTTTAAGCTCTATCTATATACATATATAAAAATGAATTGCTGTTCGTTAGTCTCGCTAAAACTCGAGAACGGCCGGACTGATTTGGCTAATTTTGATCTTGAATTATTCGTGGAAGTCCAGGGAAGGTTTAAAAGGTGAATAAATAGGAAAATGCTGCTAAATTTGTTTCTCCTTTGCAACAACAACAAATTTGTTTTTCCTTTGATACATAATTTCTATGAGAGAATTTATTGACGCACGGTTTGACAGTTCTGCTGTGAAACAATTTCATTACGACAGCAGGGTGCATATTTTACGAAGTAATTTTTGATGTTATGATATATTATTGACAAATTCATATAAAAACATTATTTTATTTATTATAAACAGAACAACGTCTGTCGGGTCAGCTAGTACGAAATAAAAACGTGTGTATCTCGGGAAACCAAACAGAAGTGATAACTTAACCTAATCTAAGTTGAACTATTTAATATTGAAATTATGTGGAATAGGTATAATAAATGTAATATAATATAAGGTTATTATTTAATATAATGTTTTATTAATTTTTTTAATGAAAAAAGGAACGAGACGAGCAGGACGTTCAGCTAATGGTAATTGATATGCCCTACCCATTACAATGCAGTGCCGCTCAGGATTCTTGAAAAACTCAAAAAATTTGAGCGGCAATACATTTGCACTCGTCACCTTGAGTTAAGTCTCATTTTCCCTGTAAATTCACTAGCTACGGCGCCCTTCAGACCGAAAAACTGATGTTTACACATTACGGCTTCACGGCTGAAAAAGGCGCCGTTGTGATATCCATAATCTAGCCGGCTTCCTGTGCAAAGGAGCCTCCCACTGATAAAATATATTTTATTTTTAGTTGCAATTCTTGAATATGTACATTAGAATTTTGTGTTTGTACATTATTAGTATCATTATTTAATCCTATAAAAGTAACAATTGGTTAGAGTGAGAGACGAAGAGCCTGCCTACCGCTGGCGTATGCTTGAGAGATAGGGAAGCCAGACAAGACTGGCGCCGTAACGCGTTACGTTACGAAGCGGTTTACCCTCTATTACTTCAAAAATGACAATTCAATGATCGAGTAAGACATTATCAAACAAAATTACTTATAGTTAGTTACTTAGTTTAGCTGTTAATGCACTTTATTGAGACTTGTCAACTTATGTTTTAAGGTGACGAGCACAGTTGTAGGATTTATAATCCTGAGCGGCACTGCATTGTAATGGGCAGGGCGAATCAATTACCATCAGCTGAACGTCCTGCTCGTCTCGCCCTTTATTTTCATAAAAAAACTTAGCTGCTTGATTGGGCCATTATGGCGAAGAGTAAGCAGAAAACACGCAAACATGGTGTTTTTAGACAAGTTTTGTGGTGAAACCATTTCGAGCTATGTACACTACTTAATCCTGTTACACATATCCTTAAGTCTTATTTGTAGGTTGCTAATGCTTGCTGTTGGTTATAGTTAACACTGCCGAACCTTTTTGAACTACCACTTTTCTTTGAAGTTAAACAAGTTTTTTGGCATGGCGTGACGCATTTTATTGGTACTTCTCTCAGAAAAGTTATTCTTATAGCTTGTACTTTTTTATGTAGGTTCATTTATTCAGATTAGTACTGAATAGCGAGGATTGTAAGCATATAAACTGTTATCAACGCGAGAAATTTGATAATATTGGCTGTGTTACATAGATGGCGGGCCGGCAGCCGTGACCTCATTAATGACGCCGGAATTTCTTGTTTCCCTGCATCCTTTACTGTGTCCCCATACCGTAGGTGGGTTGGTTTTTTCTCGCAGTCTATTTTTAATTTGGGCCTGAGGGTAGTTTCGGTTCATATGCTACAGCCAAATTACTTATGCAATATTATTAGCATGTACATGTACCAACAGTTACTTCTTTTTAACTCTGAAAGAGCGGCGATATTACAGCACGAATCTATCATAAATCACGTTTTTTGTTTACAATAACCAAAGCTTGTTTATCTAGCAAACCGCTTAATGATACCTCGACTATTGTAAACAGAAGTGGTTTTAGCGTCTCAACTGGTCGGAGCCGGAGCTGGCGCCAAAACAACCCTGCAGGCGCATGGGACGTGCTGGCATATCATAGCTTAAAATGACCTATTATGTATAAGAAACTATAGAGCGATATTTTCATGCGAAAAAAATTTGAGTTTCTCTCAAGAAGTGCCTAAAGAAGTTTTACTTCTTAAAATATTGAACGAAGTTTTTAAAAAATAATTATTTATTTCTTTCAATATTACCTACTTCTAAAAATTAACAAACATGTTAACAACTCTTAGGACATAAATTTGTCAGTAAAATTCGCGAACACAGAATATCGGTCCGGCCGAAGCTGATGCAGTCATGTGGCGACATCGTCGTGTGGGTCGTTCCCTAAAATATGATCGAGGGAGGCGATGGCTGGTCCATGCGTTATGCTGCAAACGGGGCTACTTGTGGTGGCTTGACCATCCTCTATTCGATAAATCGACTTGATATTGACGACCTGTACAGCCGAGTGGTTAGCGATCCTACCTACTAAGCTAGAGGTCCCGGGTTCGAATCCCGGTAGGTGCAAGCATTTATATGATGAATATGGATGTTTGTTTCCGAGTCATGGATGTTTACATGTATTTATGTATGTTTATATGAATTTATGTATGTTTAAGTAAGTATATCGTATTAAATATATCATTGTCTTGTAACCCATAACACAGGCTATATACTCGTATATATGCTTAACTTGGGGCAAGATAATTTGTGTAAAATTTGTCAATATATTATTAAAATTAATTATACTTAATATATTTATACTTATTTAATCTTAAATATAATGCTTTCAAAATACCTTCATCAATTTACATTATTTTTTTAATTTACGCGTGGTAGTCATTGAGTAAGTAGTTGTTTGAGTATTTCTGTTTCAACACTTTACATACAAATGCAATTAAAATAATATTGTATATATTTTATGGCATTTATTTTCTCAAAATTCATTCCTATAGAATTCTATTGATGTCATTTCTAATATACTAGACTCTACTACCGCTTTGGAAACAAATGGCGCTCTCAGAGAGACGAAGCGGCGCAAGAAACTCTCCCAGTATTTTTTTGCGCTCTTTTTGATCAAATATACAATAGAATTTGATCTAACTGAATAATGTGCTTTTGATTTGATTTGTAAATCGGTGCGAAGCTAGATTTTTGCCGAAACCGTATCTTGAACCGGTCAATTTCTCGCAATCAAAACAAAAAGTTTTTTTTTAATGACAGTAAGGGACGAGTCGAGCAGGACGTTCAGCAGGATGGTAATTGATATGCCCTGCCTATTACAGTGCGGTGCCACTCAGGATTATTGAAAAACCCAAAAATTCCCAACGACACTACAATTGCGCTCGTCACCTTGAGACATAAGCTGTTAAGTCTCATTTGCCCAGTAATTTCACTAGGTACGGCACCCTTCAGACCGAAACACAGTAATGCTTACATATTACTGTTTCACGGTAGAAAAAGGCGCCGTTGTAGTACCCATAATATAGCCGGCAACCTGTGCAAAAGAGCTTCCCACTGGTTAAGTTGACCAGTAAGTTATCACAGTTTCTCTTTCATCACAGTAATGATAAATAGAAGTTAATAATATGTCCGTGCATTGATTAATGATGCTTGTCTAGACGGGGCGTTGGTGACAGTATAAATTAATGCTTTCGTTAGCCGATTCAAAACGTCATACATATTACACCTATATACTTACTATCCGGTTACATTGTCTCTGGACTTTACGTCGATGACGTCACTTTGTTACGGTGTGCAAAACAAGCATCATTCATTCATTCATCATCACCATCAGCCGGAAGACGTCCGCTGCTGGACAAAGGCCTCCCCGAAAGATCTCCACGACGATCGGTCCTGCGCTGCCCTCATCCAAGGTATTGCGCCGATATTGATCAGATCGTCGGTCCATCTTGTGGGGAGCCTATCCATACTGCGTCTTCCGGTACGTGGTCGCCATTCGAAGCAACACTAGGATATAATTATTATTAACTAGCTGACCCGACAGAAGTTGTTCTGAATATAATAAATAAAATAATGTTTTTTAAGAATTGAAACGTCACTATTACAATGGATAACCGAAGTAAATAAAATTCTCGCACGTAGCGGTTAATTTACCAACTATTAGCGAAAATTAAGTTTATTTTTTTTATCTCCTGAGAGATTCTAATTAGTTATTTGTTTTAAACTATTCTTTCAGTTTGATTTCTGAACGACGGGGGACATATCAAAGGAAGAACAAAATTTTAGTTTATGTTTATTTTATTCCGAGACTTTTCATATTTACTCACCTTTTAAGCCTTACCTGGACTTCCACAAATAATTCATGGCCAAAATTAGCCAAATTGGTCCAGCCGTTCTCGAGTTTTAGCGAGACTAACGAACAGCAATTCATTTATATATATATTTGTCAGTATAATAAATAGATGTGAATTTGTTATGTTGTGATGCTGATTATTATCAATAAATTATCTGGGCTACTTAAAAATTTATTTATTTTTCTGGTAGTACTATTAAAGCGACACAGAACAACAGAAACTGTTAACAATAAAAGTCAAAACGTAATAATAAAAACTTCAAAAGAAAGTAGTGATAGCACGAAACTATCACGACATGTACCTAACGGTAATGAAACTGCATACCGTACTGACACAACAGGACGAGCGCGAGGGGGTGATAAAGGAACAGGAGGGGGCATCACGTTCCAGCGAGGTCCAGAGATATTGTATATATAGTACTATTTTAAATTGAGACTTACGCATAACCTTGAGTGGTGAGCGAATCTAATCCGCAAGTATACACATACGTTACTTATAATTAATTATTCTAATTTTCATTGTCAAAGCTTTTGATAAATATTACTTTCATATCTCACAAACATACAAAAATTATGGATTCTATTTTACTTGTGTAGGCTGATGCATCTCCTGTACTCAATAATTCTAATTTTTACGTATTAATTTACAGTAACTTTTTTTGACATACTCGTGTAAAGCATTACTTTTAAGTATTTGACGTTTGAGTAGTTTTGTTGCGTCAGTTTACATATACATTTTCATTAATATAGTAATATTGACACACTTTTTACACAAATTATCTTGCCCCAAGTTAAGCATATATAGCCTGTGTTATGGGTAACAAGACAATGATATATTTAATACAATATACTTACTTAAACATACATAAATACATTTAAACTTCCATGACTCGGAAACAAAATAATTCAAGACCAAAATTAGCCAAATCGGTCCAGCCGTTCTCGAGTTTTAGCGAGACTAAGGAACAGCAATTCATTTTTATATATATAGATAGATAATGATATTCACACATTTACACATTTAGTGGTTATTTACCACTAAATAACAAAAACTGTATCATACTATTTCCAGATGCTTTCTAGTTTCAAAGGATACAAACAGCGTGCGCTAAACAGTGAAATGAACGCTCAACATTTAACAAAATCATAAATGACAATCTGCAATAACATTTGACAAGTGATATTTGACATAAAATTGAACGAATATGACGTATGATAGATTCATTACTCACTTAAACAATCAGTAGTTACTCAAGACATAATTTTCGATTGTGAAATTGGCAAAATATACTCATAACATGTTGCTTCCAATTCACGTTAATTGAGAAGTAACTAATCTTTGCTTTACTTGGACATGGTGAACGATGCCCTAAAACTAACAAGGCAACAATTATCCCGAAGCGTCATTGTCGCATTAAGTTGAACCGTCGACTTTCACCACGGAGCCACCGGTTCGATTCTCGCCTGCCTCGTACCTATCGGTTTTCTAATTCAAGATTTTTTAAGGCCCATAGTCTTTGGTAGCAACTATTCATAACATTTAATCCAGTGGCGTAGCGTGCCTTGGCGGGGCCCCGTATAATAATTTGCTTGGGGGTCCTTATAAAGGTAAAGATTTCTCACAAAAGAAAAAATTTTTTTGCATAAAATTAAGAGAAATATTTATTCATAATAATTATGTATCTGTCACTTTCTCCAAATTTTTTACAAGCAATTAAAATTAAATATACATTCTCCATGCCTTTTTTTTCGGCAAGCAGCAAATAGCACCAAGCAAGCAGTATCAGTGGTAGGCTCCTTTGCACAGTAAGCTGGCTAGATTATGGGTACCACTACGGTGCCTATTTTTGCCGTGAAGTGGTAATGTGTAAACAATACTGTGTTTCGGTCTGAAGGGCGCCGTAGCTAGTGAAATTACTGGGCAAATGAGACTTAACATCTTATGTCTCAAGGTGAGCGCAATTGTAGAGCCACTCTACTCTATTGTAATGGGGAGGGCGTATCAATTACCATCAGCTGAAGGTCCTGCTCGTCTCGTCCCTAATTTTCATAAATAAAAGGAAGTATTTCTTAACTTTTGCTTACGCACGTCCGGGGCCCCCGTGGTCCGGGGGGCCCCTTTAATTGATACGCTAGATACGGCGGTAGCTACGCAGGGGCGTATAAATAAATTAATTTGAAGGTCGCTAGTATATTCTAAGTCTAGTTTGCCTAATCATCTAATAAATAAAACAACCAAATTAATTTGAATACAATACTAACATTAACCTCATGACTTTGACGACAACTAAAAGTTTCGGCAGTGAAATTTGTAATTTTAAAAGATAATTTGTATTTGACCTTGTACAGTTTTAAATTTTTATGTGAACGCATGCTAGAGTGTACAGTATAAATAATTAAGTATTTTTTTATAAGTGGATATTCATTATTGTGTCTTCTACCGCATTTATCACGGGGAGTGTTCATTGATCAAATCGTCGGTCCATCTTGTGGGGGGCCTACCAACACTGCGACTTCCAGTAAGTGGTCGCCATTCAAGGACCTTACTGCCCCACCGGCCATGTGTCCGTCGAATTATGTGCCCTGATAACTGCCACATCAGTTTCGCAATCATTTGGGCTATGTGGTGGCTTTGGTAATCTTACGGATCTCCTCATTTCTGATTCGATCTCGCAAGGAAACTCCGAGCATAGCCCTCTCCATTGCCCTCTGAGTGACCATTAGCTTTCTCAACAGGCCCATACTTAGTGACCAAGTCTGCGACCATATTTAAATGCTACTTAGCTATTTACTTGTGGCTGTAAGTTCGAGAACAAATCTGATGTAGCCAACACTAGCTTTAATTCACACGATGACTGTAGAAATGGAAGGCGAGGACAAACGAGCGTAAGGGTCACTTTGTGTTAAGTGATCACCGCTGCTCTCATTCTCTTGCAACACCAGAGGAATCACAGGAGCGTTGTCGGTCTTTTAGAAAAGTGTACGCGGTTTTACTGAAGGTACCCATGTCGTATCGTCCTGGAAACAATGCAAAAGGAAGCTCGTTCCACAGCTTGGTTGTACGTGGAAGAAGGTTCCTTGAAAACCGCACTGTACAGGAACTTTACACATCCAGATGGTGGGGATGATAACCAAATTAGGTACCTTCTTATTTCGGATAATTAGCTAAGCTTGGTATTATGTTTAGGTTTTTTTTTTAATTAAACTAAAAATAATAATAATAACTACGATGAAACAAAAAATAGATAGCGAAATACTTTTTTTTTAATACACGTTCAAATTAAGGGCAGCCTCAGATACTTGCATTAAAATTTAAATAAATTAAAGAAAATATTCTAAAATAATTTGCTGTACTGTTGTATTCCGCAGTTACGCTAATATATTTAAAAATTGATCCTTATAACCTTTAATTATATGTTAATTGAGAACTTGATTACTTAAATTATTCTGTTCAGTAAATTTTCATAAATTATTCTACATTTAATTTCAAATTTTATAATATGATTACTACTTGCTTGGTGCTTTATTTCGTGTGGAAATAGGTATTTAAAAAATATTGTGGGAAGACTCTGATTTTCTAGAAAAGTCACCTATATTTTAATCCAGGGTATAATCTGTCTCCATTCTAAATATTACCTAAATCCGTCCAGAAGTTATTGTGTGAAAGAGTAACAACACACACACACATACATACGCTAACTTTTTGCCTTTTGGAGGAGCATTTTAGATATTTTAACTACAATAATTTATCTTATGGTATGTCGCATTTTTTTTAAACTTTCCTGTAAACAATATTTCTAGTTTTTCTTTCGGGTTGAAGGATAACTAAACCATCTGTTGAGCTGACTCTGGAGATCTAAACGACTTATAATTTTGGAGAAAATCCTGGAAAAAAGAAAAATCTTTTCTTTATAAAGATAGATATTATATACTACGACGAAACGTTTATTATTTAAAAGCAGTTATAATCTAAATGTTGATTTTCAAGTCTCAAACTTCAAAAAACAGGGGTTTTCATATAACTTCACCCTCTCTTTTTCTAAATTTTCTAAATTTTCATTTCTTTCTAAATTTTCTCAAAACGTATTTCTTATATGACACTTATACCCATTAGGAAGAACGTACCTGAAGAACCTTCTAAATGTCAAGTCAAGAATAACAATACTAAAACTCTCCTATACGAACTTCAAAGAAAAATATAAATATCTATTTCCTCTATATAAAAAATAAGTGGGGATTTACTATACGATAAAGTATTACGAAATACTTTATATATATATATATTTATTATTTAAAGCTGATAACCTAAATGTCGAAATCGTCTCTTAACTTTACAAACATCGACTTGCATACAAACTTCCAAACCCTATTTCATCTTGTTTGAGGGGTCATTTCTCAAACCCAGATCTTAGTTGACACCGAGGTCCTAGAAGGAACGTACCATTTAAATTTCAAGTTTTTAGCCTTTATAGTATCTGAGATTTCGTGATTAGTCAGTGAGTGAATCAGTGGTATTTCTCTCTTATATATAGGGTGTAATCATTAACTGATAACTGACTAAGACATTAACCATAATTCTGAAAATAAATTTAAGCGTAGACTTTGTAATTTTTTAAATAATAATTTGTTTTCAATTTGATCTTTAAGTGTACTTTTCTTTTTATTTGTGTAGAAATAGTTGTAGAATATGTTTTAGATTTATATAATACGTTATTAAGCCGACAATCAATGTCAAAAAAGTATGTTTTTTTAAATTACTAATTGAATTTAAATTTGTTTTCTAACTAACTTCTCATTTCTGATTCGATCTCGCAGGGAAGCTCCGAGCATAGCCCTCTCTATTGCTCTATGAGAGATCATGAGCGACCATGTCTTCGTGGGGGATTAGGAAACAGTGACGAAAGAGATGATGAGGAATAAATGAAGAGAGAGATAGTTCTAGGAAAGAAAATGTAAGGACGGATTGGTCATGTTAAGAAGATAGGTGGGAGAAGATTAATTATACAATTCATTCCTCTCATTGTATAAACTGTAAAAAAATATAGGTTCCGAATAGTAATAAATATATATAATATTACTAGCTGACCCCACAGACGTTGTTCTATAGACTATAAAAAAAAATACTGTTTTATAGGAATTTTCCAATAATAATTCAAAACATCAAGAATTATTTCGTAAAAAATGCCCCCTGTTGTTATAATGAAATTGTTTCACAGAGGAACTGTCAAACCGTGCGTCACTAATTTCTCTCATAGAAAATATGTCCATACAAAACAAATATTGAAAATAAAAATAATTATGGGTCCCTAATCGAAATAAAAACTATCCTATGTCTCAAGTTGGACCAAACTGCACTCCATGAAGTAATCCCCATTAAAATCCGTTCATTAGTTTAGGAGTCCATCGCGGACAAAAAACGTGTCACGTAATTTATATATATTAAGATACTATATTAAAAATTCTCCGAAACATGCTGCATCTTATGTATAAGTATTATTCCGATTGGTTTTGCAGTTTTTGCTGTACAACCGAAGGAAGAACTCTCGATTTATGAGAATAAATTCAGTTTCAAATGTATACATTAACACTTAAGCATATAAAATAGCACTAAATCTTTTTTTTTATTTAAAACAAACAAAGAACTTTAAGTAGCGATTTTGTGTTTAATTACTATGCTAATTATTTCATTATCTGTGGTAAAAAATCATGAACAATGCTCTTAATATTATAAATGTATCCCTGTTTTATTTGCTTGGAAGATTTTTCACAAAGCATCTAAGTAAAGCATTAAGGTAACAATGACGACAGTAATAAATAATTTAAAGTAAATGGAAGCCTTAGACAGAGAGATTAGTAATAAAATGCAAATTCCAAATTAGTATTGTTTGTTTTTGAAGTGAAAACTTGTAATATATTATATTATATTTTTAGATGAGATAAAACCTCTGGACTCGCGACAACACTGACCTGTATAACTAACATTGGACAGGCTGATCAATATATTTGACAGCAAATTTTTTTTGTCTGTTTGAAGCGCCACTCGCGAGCGTCCTGAGAACTAATTTTGACGTATAATACAAATGGCTGCGAGAGAAACGTACAATACTCTGAGGTATTTTTGTATTTTTATAATAATTTCGGTCATTTTCCGTGTTATTTATACTTCAGGAATCAACATAATATTTTTTTGTTAGTAGTATTTTATTTCCTATTGATATTTGTTTACCTGCAGTTGTCATCACTAGTTTAAGTACCGCAGACTCTCGCTACATAGCCAACAGCACCAAAATGGCGAATGGCGTCCAGCAGTGGACCTCTTTCAGCTGATGTTGATGATGATGATTCATAAAGCAGTAATATTTACAAAATGTATAATAAAGTGAAAATATCTCGACGTCCTCTCGAGCCGACTTTACCCAAGCTTTACATAGCGTAGCGGATGGCTCAATCTCAATCAACACCACTTATATGTTTCTCATTCAAATGTTATGTGAGCCTTCTTGAGACTGAGATTGAGTCTCGTGCCAGAATTTGGCGAGTCAACATCTCCTGAGGATGCCTCGTTTAGAGGCGAAACACGTGTCGAATTGATTGAAGACGAATCTTAGCGGAATTTACACTCAATTTGGCTCACAACATTTGAATATTAATGGATTTCCGCAAAATAACGCCTAACTAGGTATATTTTTCTCAATCTCTTATTATCTCAATTGTTATCAATATAAATTATATTTTTCTCAATTTCTTATTATCTCATCTCACTCACACAAAGGATTCATACAAGAGATAGTAGCAGCAAGTAACATAATATAAAAATTATTGTAGTTCGTTGTAACTTTGATCGATGTTTTAATAATAGTAAGTAGTTTTTTTTAAATACCTACACTATATAAAAAAAAACTACTTCTCGTTCAGACCAATTTTCGATGGAAGTTTGCATGGTATTGTACATCATATATTTTTTTAGGTTTATCACTCTCTTATTTTAGAAGTTACATTAGAAACCTCAATATCATTTTTGACGATCTATTCATAAATTCCCCACAAGAATAAAGTGGCACAAAGTGCCACTCAGGTATTTTTTTATGACAGTGAGGGAGGAGACGAGCATGTGGTTGAGCTGATGGTAATTGATACGCCCTGCCCATTACAATGCAGTGCCACTCAGGATTCTTGAAAACGCAAAAATAATTCTGAGCGGCACTACAATTGCGCTCGTCGCCTTGAGACATAAGATGTTAAGTAATTGCCCAATAATTTCACTAGCTACTTCAGAACAAAACACATTAATGCTTACACATTACTGCTCCACGGCAGAAATGGGTACCCTTGTAATACCCAGAATCTAGCCGGCATCCAGTGAAAAGGAACGTCCCACTGGTAAATGTTAATGACAAACAAAAATCGAAACTTATATCTAATAAGCTTACTTATTGCAGTTTATCGAAAAACTTAATGTCAACTGGGAAAAGAACTGCAAAGAAAAACCCCGGACAACATCAATACAATTTTATTTTAAAGTCTAGAACACGGACGAGTAAAAAAAGAAGGACTCCGCGCCGTGATATTAGCAAGTGAAGCACCGTTATGCTAGTGTGTGTGCGGTTACAGGGGATACTAGCTACACAACTTTTTCTCCATTAAATAATCATATAATACAGATACTTATATAGTATCGTTTTTACACTATTACACAACGCACGACGGCATTTTTAAAATATTTTAGATATTTGAGACGATGACAATTCTCATAATGGCCGCCTATCGGCTTGTAGTATTGTAAGTGTGTGCGTGGGGCTATGTATTTACACGTTAATCGGCTTGTTTTAGTGCTACACTGTTATGTAAGGTGACACGGAGTCCTTATTTTTTTACTAGTCCGTGGGCTAGAATTACAATTTTTTTGGTTGCCTATGTTGGGCTGACCAGTTTACTTTACTGTGATGATAATATGACTGAAGGACTTTCTAAGCCAGATTAAACTGTATGTGTATTCTATATCATCTCTAAGCTTTGCTGTAGATGTCTGTTTGTTAACTCTCCATCAGGTAAACCAATTGCTCGTTGCCCCCTCTAATAATAAAAATCACCTAACCAAAGTAGACATTAATTTAATTTTTTCTTTTGTCTTGTTTTTTTTTTCTAACCTTGAAATATTTTTAGTTCATAATGTACTTTAAATGATAATTCCTTTTCAGTTGTTTTATTTTTTGTGTTATTTTAAATTATTTTTAGTAACGTTAGTTTTAAAATAGCTAACTGAAATTAATTGTAATATTTTTCAGTTCATGATGCATGCTGTGAGTTATTTTTTGAAGCTTTGAATTCAGCTCTTGCACGTCTTCTAGAAGAAGATCCTTTAGAGTTTTAAAAATAGGCGTCAAAGACCGAAAGTAATGAAGATTGACTTGCAACAGTTCTTCAATTACAAATTATCAATTGAATTTGAAACTTAAAATTGGATCAACCCAACCAACTATGAGTTCTATTTTTCCTATTAAAGTCCTGAATGAATCGCTTCGAAAAAAGAGTGGTATGAATCTTTTTATATTGCTCGATTTGGCAGAGGCACTGCCGTGCTATTGAATATTTACTCGGGAGTTTCAAGGATTTTTTCCCACGCAGGTACTTCTTAATTATGTGGGATGAATTAATTGAATGGTGTTTTCAATTTGGCAGCGCTCACAGTAGCACAGAATCACAGGATATAACAAATAGAGAGTATTCGCGGCGGTTGTCTCCTGCCATCACTTGATCCATACATTCGTGTACCCTTCTGCACAATTAATACTATTAAAATAAATAACTCAGAAATTAAGGGATAACCTTTATTACGGAATTTGTTCCCAAAATCCTTAAGGAGTTTTTTAGTATCGCGTTAATCGAAAAATCTTCTTTAAAAATATTCTTGTGTGTTTTGGTGCCAACTGTCGACTTCATTGACAATGTTCTAAATAAATAAAAAAGAAGAAAGAAAACAAATGTAAAAATAATATTATCGTATGATATGACGAATTTGTCATTTGTAATTATACTCTATCTTTAGTCCAATAAGAATTTAAGTCCTCTGTAAGGTGATCATATCACAATTTTCATAATTTTATGTAATACATTTAAATTGGCTTGCTAATTCATTATTTTAGGTTTTGTCATTTCTCATTTCCCTATGTTATTTCAATTTCTACGAAGCATAGCAGAATACCAACCTAAAGATACATTAATAAGGTCAGTAGACATGTGCGTAGCTTTTGCTGTTGGCAAATATTTCTTTATTTTATTAAAATCGATATAATTGACAAACTACTTACTGTTGGGAGATCCAGCTCGAAACATTGGGTTGGGCGCCATCCACGGAAACGCACCAAACGGCCAAGCAGGAGGTGCAGGACCCTGGTACAATCTCGGCAACATAGGCTGAGGCACCACCACTCCACTCCTACCTTCAATCTCATCCCCGTCATTTCCTTCTCTTTCATCAACATTAGACTCCACATCTTCTATGTCTACGTCACTATCATCTGTGTCTAAATTGCTCTCAACGTCATTATTAGGTTCAGGTGTGTCTCTTGGTGCGTCAGTCTTACTTCCTAAAAGCGAGTCCACACTGAACGATATTCTACCTCTAGCACCGCTTTCTGCGGCTTCAGACCGCTCGCTTTCCAGCGATGTCTTCATTTCATATATTTGACATTTCCCAATCACCATCCCTAAGCCGATAAGTTGGACATATCGCGACTAATAAACCTATAACTTATCA
>CATIXN010000001.1:19240900-19257256 GCA_949711725.1 Leptidea reali
GCGGCAGGAATCAGGTTGAACAGCTCTTCGGAACACTCCCCGTGATAAATGCGGTAGAAGACACACAATAAAGCGACGTCTCTACGCAACGCCAAGTGATCCAGCCGTTCACAGAGCACTGGGTCCCCGACAATTCGAGCTGCTCTGCGTTGCACGCGGTCAAATGGATCGAGCTGATACTGGGGTGCGCCAGACCAGAGATGACAGCAATACTCCATGTGAGGCCGGACCTGCGCTTTGTAGAGCGCTAGAATGTGGGCCGGCTTGAAGTATTGCCGTGCTCTATTTATGACGCCCAGTTTCTTTGAAGCCAGTTTGGCTTTGCCCTCCAGATGGCCACGGAATTGGCAATTGCTCGAGATTTCGAGACCCAGTATTCCGATACTAGGCGAGGCTTTAAGGGAAGTGTTCTCGAAGAGCGGTGATACGGCAAATGGGGTTTTTTTAGTGGTAAACGCGCAAACTTGAGTCTTCTGGGGGTTAAATTGGACAAGATTCAACTTACCCCATTCCGCGACCTTCTCGAGAGAGGACTCGATAGAAGACACAAGTTTCACCCGGCACTGGTCGACGTTTTCCCGAGAGAGACCTGCATGGCCCGTGTATACGGCATCACCAGTGCTGTCGTCTGCATAGCAATGCATGTTGGCGGTGTCCAACATATCATTGATATGCAGAAGAAACAGCGTGGGAGATAGCACACAGCCTTGGGGCACTCCAGCGTTCACGGGCTTGGGATTCGAGCAATAACCGTCGATAACGACCTGTATGCTGCGCCCAGTGAGGAAGCTGGAGGTCCACTTGCATAAGCTCTCGGGAAGCCCAAATGATGGAAGTTTTGCGAGGAGCGCCTTGTGCCATACACGATCAAAGGCCTTCGCTATATCCAGACCAACTGCCAGGCCTTCCCCCTTGCTTTCAATAGCCGCCGCCCATCTGTGTGTTAGGTATACCAGAAGATCGCCAGTCGACCGACCATGGCGAAAGCCGTACTGCCGGTCGTTGATCAACTGGTGACCCTCAAGGTATACCAAGAGCTGGCGGTTAATTATGCTCTCCATAATTTTGGAGAGTAGGGAGGTAATAGCAATAGGCCTGTAGTTTGCCGGATCCGAACTGTCTCCTTTTTTTGGGATCGGATGGACAAGGGCTGACTTCCATGAATCAGGGACTACGCCTTTTGAATAAGAGTGCCGGAATAAACGCGTTAGCACCGGCGTCAACTCAGGGGCACACGTTCTAAGCACGATTGGAGAAATGCCATCCGGCCCGCTCGACTTCCTGACGTCCAACGAAAACAGAGCTCGCCTAACAGTTTTCTGTCGGAACTGTACTTCAGGCATGGAGCTCTGACACCGCGGGATGGTCGGCGGTGTTTTTCCGTTGTCGTCAAGAGTCGAGTTGGAGGAAAAAAGAGTGCACAGGAGATCGGCTTTCTCTTTTGCCGTATGGGCCAGGGTGTCATTCCTCATGTGCAACGGCGGCATGGACGGCTGGTTGAAGTTACCAAGAGCAGCTTTCGACAACGACCAGAACTTGCGTGTTCCGGTCGGGTAACTGGAAAGCTGCTCGCCAATTTTGACGACGTGCTTCGATTTCGCACGGGCGATTTGCCGCTTAAAAAATCTGGAGGCACGGTTATATTTCCTCTTCAGAACTTTGCAGTTCGGATCCTTTGAGCCCAGCGCCGCAACCCAAGTTCGATACGCCTGTTTTTTGCAGTCAGATGCTGCTTTAACTGACGCATCGAACCAGGGCTGTGATCTGCCACCGATCGGTACTACAGAGCTTGGTATAAAAATATCCATGCCCTGCAGTATCACATCGTCTACTGCAACGGCGCAGGCACTAGGATCATCTGAAAGGAAACAAACCCTGCCCCAAGGGTAGGATGCAAAAAAGGAACGCATCCTATCCCAATCTGCTGACTTGTAGTGCCAAACGCGGCGGGTCGCTGGTGGTCTGCGACGTTGGCGTCGGATAGGCACTACACTCCTGACCAGGCAATGGTCGGACGTTCCGAGAGGGGCGTCGACAGAGACCTGGTAACCATCGGGATGTGTAGTCAGCAGAAGATCTAATAAGGACGGCATGTGGCTATCCACATCCGGGAGCCGCGTCGGCGACTCAACCAATTGGGACAGACCATACGCCAATTCAAAATTATGCACAGATCGCCCTGCGTAGTCTGTGGTACGTGATCCAAGCCATTCGGCATTGTGCCCGTTGAAATCACCCAAGACTACGATTTCAGCGGAGGGGATCTGAGCAAGCACGTCATCAAATGCCGCTTGAACGCAGCCCATGAGGTGATCCGTTTCTGCGTTACCACTATGGGACCTGTAGACACACGCATAGATGCGGACGCGGTCCTCTAAATCTACGCGGAGCCAGAGAATAGACAGGCCCCTACCCTCAAAATTGCCGAGACGGCGACAGCAGATATCCTCCCTAACGTACACACATACCCCGGCATGAGGCATGAAATTATGCTCAATTTTGTACCCGGGGTACATTAAATATGACGTATCGCTAGGTCGAGATATCTGCGTCTCCGTAAGGAAACACAAGGCCGGCTGCGCCGTCTCAAGGTGGTGGTGGACGGCGTTTAAGTTGGAGTGAATTCCCCGGATGTTACAAAAGTCCACATTAAGCGTGGAGCGGGGTGCCGTGGTGTTGCTGCCCTGTTTGTCCTGTGACATACGCGGTACTGTGCCCTCCCCAGAATACGAGGGGCAGCCCGAGCGCGAATGCTCGGGGAGGGATTCTCCGGCTCTACAAGAGCCGGTACCCTCCTGGGGTAATTTATTTTTTAGGACCGCTCTCATATTTTGTTGGGGGGGAAGGACAGGGGGGAATGGCCTCCGGTCCTCGACACTAACCTTTGCGAAACATAGCGGCACTAGGCCGCTACTTCACGCCGGTATTCTGTGCGAGTGTGGTAAGTAACCCGGACGAGTCTGGCCCGATTGTGCTGACGTCATAAGGCAGCAGCGTGACTCTCCCACTTTCAAAAAGCCCGTAGTCGCCTCTTACGACACCCTTGGACCTGGGACTACCCTATTCTTTTTACGCCCCGAGGCAGCACAGGGCGAGGGTTCACGTTCCAGCGAGGTCCAGAGATATTGTATATATAGTACTATTTTAAATTGAGACTTACGCATAACCTTGAGTGGTGAGCGAATCTAATCCGCAAGTATACATACGTTACTCATAATTAATTATTATTCTAATTTTCATTGTCAAAGCTTTTGATATATATTACTGTCATATCTCACAAAGATACAAAAATTACGGATTCTATTTTACTTGTGTGGGCTGATGCATCTCCTGTACTCAATAATTCTAATTTTTACGGATTAATTTACAGTAACTTTTTTGACATACTCGTGTAAAGCATTACTTTTAAGTAATTGACGTTTGAGTAGTTTTGTTGCGTCAGTTTACATATACATTTTAATTAATATATTAATATTGACACACTTTTTACACAAATTATCTTGCTCCAAGTTAAGCATATATATAGCCTGTGTTATGGGTAACAAGACAACGATATATTTAATACAATATACTTACTTAAACATACATAAATACATTTAAACATCCATGACTCGGAAACAAACATCCATATTCATCATATAAATGCTTGCACCTACCGAGATTCGAACCCGGAACCTCTAGCTTAGTAGGTAGGATCGCTAACCACTCGGCTGTGCAGGTCGTCTTCATAAGCTGTACATGTTCATTTAAGAGAGTGGCAACGAGTTCACTGCCACTTCTTCTCATTAAAACTCAACCTTTTGCGAAGTGGCTGTTAATGAAACCAGAAAAGAAAACTTGACATTCATAAGTGTCATTTCCTTGACCTATACGCATAAAGTGATTTTGATTTGATTTCTACAATTGCACGTTTCGCGTGAAACTTTCTTGCTTCGCACAGCCACTTTGTGGAATCCAATCTTACTCTAAGGCCCTCTTTCACCACATTCAAGTAAACTATCAAGTAAGCTAATCACTGAGTAAAGTCAATAGTAACATAACGTGCGATTTTCACGACCTTAAAGTAACACTAATCTTAAGATTAACTGTCCCGTAAGTAACTTGCCGCATCTTCTGCCAATTAGCACGGTTACTTGACACTTGCATTATACATATAATAATAATAATAATAATAAACTTTATTGGCAACATATTTACACTGCTAAAATAGGTCATAGTTTATAATATAATAACTTTAACAAACAAGTAATTTTAACGTAAAATATTAGGTTAAAATTATAAGTTAACAAAATTATGAACTTAAACTATAAAAACCACTAAAAAATAATTAAAACAGACCTAGTAAAATTAAAATAAATAAAACAATTAGATTGAGGAGCAGTGCAATCACTTTAGTATTGCCAATCGGAGGCCCACTCAGTATACGTCGAGCCTTCAGAGACTCGACACTGATTTTCAGTAGGCACCGTGTTACGCAGCACGGACAGCGACTGCGGTATACAAATACTTCCTACATCTTAAATTACAATTTAAATACATATTTCTACACTAAAAGCAAAATTTTATAACTATATTAGCAAAATAAATAATAAATTTTTATAACACAACTACAGTCATAGTTTATTGTTGAAAAATGTAAACTTCGCGGACACAGGGTATAAAGAGAATAAGAAGAAAGAAAAAAATAAAAAATAAATTGGCAATAGACACGTTATTTGGCCATAACAAAAAGGTAATATTAATTTATTTTCCAATATTTTCAGAATAATTTTAAATAATAATAGTCGTGCATTTAAGTAATAATATTATGTGCCTACTATTATTATCAGTTGTTGTTTTATGCAATTCTCTCTCTTTTAATTTTATCCATAACTAGTTGACCCGACAGACGTTCTTCTGTATTTAATAAATAAAATCATGTTTTCTACGAATTTGTCAATAATATATCATAACACCAAAAATGTCTTCGTAAAATATGCACCCTGCTGTCGTAATGCAATTGTTTCACAGCAGAACTGTCAAACCGTGCGTCAATAAATTCTCTCATAGAAATTATGTATGGACACATCAAAGGAAAAACAAATTTGTTGTTTTTTTTTAATGTAGCAGCTTTTTCCTATTTATTATAAACCTTCTCTGGACTTCCACAAATAATTCAAGACCAAAATTAGCCAAATCGGTCCAGCCGTTCTCGAGTTTTAGCGAGACTAAGGAACAGCAATTCATTTTTATATATATAGATAGATAATGATATTCACACATTTACACATTAAGTGGTTATTTACCACTAAATAACAAAAACTGTATCATACTATTTCCAGATGCTTTCTAGTTTCAAAGGATACAAACAGCGTGCGCTAAACAGTGAAATGAACGCTCAACATCCAACAAAATCATAGATGACAATCTGCAATGACGTTTGACAAGTGATATTTGACGTAAAATTGAACGTTTGATAGATTCATTACTCACTTAACCAATCAGTAGTTACTCAAGACATAATTTTCGATTGTGAAATTGGCATTTGAAATATACTCATTGTTGCATCAACATGTTGCTTCCAATTCACGTTGATTGAGAAGTTACTAATCACAGCTTTGCTTGGACATGGTGAACGAGGCCCTAAAACTAACAAGGCAACAATTATCCCGAAGCGTCATTGTCGCATTAAGTTCAACCGTCGACTTTCACCATGGAGCCACCGATTCGATTCTCACCTGCCTCGTACCTATCGGTTTTCTAATTCAAGATTTTTTAAGGCCCATAGGCTTTGGTAGCAACTATTCATAACATATATTTGGTTAACCTAATCCAGTGGCGTAGCGTGCCTTGGCGGGGCCGCGTATAAAAATTTGCTTGGGGGCCCTTATAAGGGTAAAGATTTCTCACAAAAGAAAAAAAAAATGTTTGCATAAAATTAAGAGAAATATTTATTCATAATAATTATGTATCTGTCACTTTCTCCAAATTTTTTACAAGCAATTCAAATTAAATATACACTCTCCTTGCCTTTTTTTCAGCAAGCAGCAAATACCACCAAGCAAGCAGTACCAGTGGTAGGCTCCTTTGCACAGTAAGCCGGCTAGATTATGGGTACCACAACGGCGCCTATTTTTGCCGTGAAGCGGTAATGTGTAAACAATACTGTGTTTCGGTCTGAAGGGCGCCGTAGCTAGTGAAATAACTGGGCAAATGAGACTTAACATCTTATGTCTCAAGGTGAGCGCAATTGTAGAGCCACTCTACTATTGTAATGGGGAGGGCGTATCAATTACCATCAGCTGAACGTCCTGCTCGTCTCGTCCCTAATTTTCATAAATAAAAGGAAGTATTTCTAAACTTTTGCTTACGCACGTCGGGGGCCCCCGTGGTCCGGGGGGCCCCTTTAGTTGATACGCTAGATACGGCGGTAGCTACGCAGGGGCGTATAAATAAATTAATTTGAAGGTCGCTACTATATTCTAAGTCTAGTTTGCCTAATCATCTAATAAATAAAACAACCAATTAATTTGAATACAATACTAACATTAACCTCATGACTTTGACGACAACTAAAAGTTTCGGCAGTGAAATTTGTAATTTTAAAAGATAATTTGTATTTGACCTTGTACAGTTTTAAATTTTTATGTGAACGCATGCTAGAGTGTACATTATAAATAATTAAGTATTTTTTTATAAGTGGATATTCATTATTGTGTCTTCTACCGCATTTATCACGGGGAGTGTTCATTGATCAGATCGTCGGTCCATCTTGTGGGGGGCCTACCATCACTGCGCCTTCCAGTAAGTGGTCGCCATTCAAGGACCTTACTGCCCCACCGGCCATGTGTCCGTCGAATTATGTGCCCTGATAACTGCCACTTCAGATTCGCAATCATTTGGGCTATGTGGTGGCTTTGGTAATCTTACGGATCTCCTCATTTCTGATTCGATCTCGCAAGGAAACTCCGAGCATAGCCCTCTCCATTGCCCTCTGAGTGACCATTAGCTTTCTCATCAGGCCCATACTTAGTGACCAAGTCTGCGACCATATTTAAATGCTACTTAGCTATTTACTTGTGGCTGTAAGTTCGAGAACAAATCTGATGTAGCCAATACTACCTTCAATTCACACGATGACTGAAGAAATGGAAGGCGAGGACAAACGAGCGTAAGGGTCACTTTGTGTTAAGTGATCACCGCTGCTCTCATTCTCTTGCAACACCAGAGGAATCACAGGAGCGTTGTCGGTCTTTTAGAAAAGTGTACGCGGTTTTACTGAAGGTACCCATGTCGTATCGTCCTGGAAACAATGCAAAAGGAAGCTCGTTCCACAGCTTGGTTGTACGTGGAAGAAGGTTCCTTGAAAACCGCACTGTACAGGAACTTTACACATCCAGATGGTGGGGATGATAACCAAATTAGGTACCTTCTTATTTCGGATAATTAGCTAAGCTTGGTATTATGTTTATGTTTTTTTTTTTTTAATTTTTTTCTACATGTTTGAGAAAACTTTTACTACGATGAAACAAAAAATAGATAGCGAAATACTTTTTTTTAATACACGTTCAAATTAAGGGCAGGCTCAGATACTTGCATTAAAATTTAAATAAATTAAAGAAAATATTCTAAAATAATTTGCTGTACTGTTGTATTCCGCAGTTACGCTAATATATTTAAAAATTGATCCTTATAACCTTTAATTATATGTTAATTGAGAACTTGATTACTTAAATTATTCTGTTTAGTAAATTTTCATAAATTATTCTACATTTAATTTCAAATTTTATAATATGATTACTACTTGCTTGGTTTTATTTCGTGTGGAAATAGGTATTTAAAAAATATTGTGGGAAAACTCTGATTTTCTAGAAAAGTTACCTATATTTTAATCCAGGGTATAACCTGTCTCTATTCTAAATATTACCTAAATTCGTCCAGAAGTTATTGTGTGAAAGAGTAACAATGACACACACTCATACATACGCTGACTTTTTGCCTTTTGGAGGAGCATATTTTAACTACAATAATTTATCTGATGGTATGTCGTATTTTTTTTAAACTTTCCTGTAAATCCAATAATTCTATATTAATATCCAATATTTCTAGTTTTTCTTTCGGGTTGAAGGATAACTAAACCATCTGGTGAGCTGACTCTGGGGACCTAAACGACTTATAATTTTGGAGAAAATCCTGGAAAAAAGAAAAATTTGATTCTTTTCTTTATAAAGATAGATATTATATACTACGACGAAACGTTTATTATTTAAAAGCAGTTATAATCTAAATGTTGATTTTCAAGTCTCAAACTTCAAAAATCAAGGGCTTTCATATGACTTCACCCCCCTTAGACGAGATTTTCTCAAAACGTATTTCTTATATGACACTTATACCGATTAGGAAGAACCTACCTACCTTCTAAATGTTAAGTCAAGAACAACAATACTAAAACTTTCCTATACGAACTTCGAAGAAAAATATAAATGTCTATATCCTCTATTTAAAAATAAGGGGGGATTTTCCAAAATACTTTATATTGCTATTTATTATTTAACTTTTTGCTGATAACCTACATATCGAAATCGTCTCTTAACTTCACAAACATACCTAGTCTTGCATACAAACTTCCAAACCCTATTTCATCTTGTTTGAGGGGTCATTTCTCAAAACCAGATCTTATGACACCGAGGTTCTAGAAGGATTTTCCATTTAAATTTCAAGTTTTTAGCCTTTATAGTATCTGAGATTTCGTGATTAGTCAGTGAGTGAATCAGTGGTATTTCTCTCTTATATATAGGGTGTAATCATTAACTGATAACTGACTAAGACTAATGTCTTATGGTTAATACCATAATTCTGAAAATGAATTTAAGCGTAGACTTTGTAATTTTTTAAATAATAATTTGTTTTCAATTTGATCTTTAAGTGTACTTTTCTTTTTATTTGTGTAGAAATAGTTGTAGAATATGTTTTAGATTTATATAATACGTTATTAGTATCTAGCCGATAATCAACGTCAAAAAAGTATGTTTTTTTAAATTACTAATTTAATTTAAATTTGTTCTTATATATTTTTCTTCTAATGTGTGAAGAAGCAGTTGTAAAATATTTGTTAGATTTATAAAATGAAATGAAATGAAATGAAATGAAATTTATTTGCAGGAAACATTGTACTTAAGGTGTTAACAATATAATGGATAATCCAATATGTTTCGTCAATTGACATGCAAAATATGTTACAAAATTGTCTAAACACTAATCGTACTGTTATATTGAAACATGTCGGATTTCACAATGATATCAATAATATTTATAAAATGAAATTTTAATACTTATATAATATTATAATATGAGACGTAAATAACTTAATAATTCATTTAGTACCTATGTATAATATTAACAAATTCAATGTCATAAAAGTATATTAATTTACATATATTATTATCAAATAGACTAATTCATTTTGTATTGAAAAATTCATTTAAACTATAGAAGCACTTATTTGTTAACCACTGATGCAGTCTTCTTTTAAAAACTTTGAACGGTAAATCTTTCAATTCATTGGGCAATTTATTATATATTTTCACAGACATGCTGAAACAATTTCTACTAAAAGATGCAGTTCTACAGAAGGGCATTATGAGTTTATTTGGATTCCTTGTATTTAAAACCTTCTGGCTTTTTTTTGTATAGAAATCAAACATATGTTTTTGAACAAATAGGCTTATTTCATAAATGTATAGGCATGGCAGCGATAGAACTTCAATTTTTTAAATAGCGGTCGACAAGAATCTAGGGGGCCGGCTCCACAAACCGCCCTGATACACTTCTTCTGTCCAATAAATAAATGCCCTATGCTCACCGAGTTGCCCCATATGACCAATCCATATCTTAAAGCTGAAACCACGAATGCATGATATGCCATTAGCGCTGTTTTTTCACCTATTGTTTTTGATACGCGTTTGAGGACAAATACATGTTGGTTAATTTTTTTGCTAATTTTGTCAACATGTGACTTGAAGGACAAGTTGCTGTCTAAAGAAATACCAAGAAAATTGACAAGTTGTGCTTCTTTAATATTCTCATTATGATAATTAACATTAATATCTTTTCCTTTCCCATTCTTATTATAATACTGCATATACATTGTTTTTTTTATATTTACAGTCAGGTTATTTTCAGTAAGCCATTCAATTGTGTCCTTTATTGTTTTATTAATTTCTATATCATATGTCAATTCATTGTTACATTTAATTACAATAGAGATGTCATCAGCAAAAAGAGTACAGTTATTAGTAGTATATAATTCTTATAGCCGACAAACAATTGTCATAAAATTATGTTTCATGCATGTCTGATTGCCTGTAAGTAGAATCGCAATTATCATTTTTTTTAAGTATGCTGTAATTATAGTGGAATGTATGTTGTAGTTTCTGTAGGTAATCTTAAATAAATAAACAAAAAAATAAAAAACTGTGACCAAGCGACTATAGCGTAACTATTACAGATATCAAAAAACTTTAAACTGATAGCGAAGGTAAGTTACATAATCAGTAAAATGAAATCAATAACATTTTAAAAATCAAATGAGATGTATTCAAAATTTTGATATTCAATACTGGGAGAAATTCATTTAGTATGAGATTAGTACATGTTTATTAACGTACAACATGGACGTCAGTTCAAACATCTGCTTTGAAAACAAAATTTGAAATCATCATCATCACCTGGAAGACGTCCACTGCTGCGCAAAGGCCTCCCCGAAATATTTCCACGACGATCAGTCCTGCACTGCCCTCATCCAACGTATTCCGGCGATCTTAACCAGATCGCCGAATTCCACCTTCGCACGACACGCCACAAGTTAGGATATCATCCCCACCATCTGGATGTGTGGTGGTCCTCCACAGTGCGGTTTTCAAGGAGCTTTCTTCCACTTACCTACTACAAAGCTGTGGAATGAACTTCCTTGTGCGGTGTTTCAGGGACCATACGACATGGGTACCTTCAAAAAAAGGGTGTACACCTTCCTTAAAGGCCGGCAACGCTCCTGTGATTCCTCTGGTGTTGCAAGAGATTGTGGGCTGCGGTGATCACTTAACAACAGGTGACCCGTACGCTCGTTTGTCCTCCTATTCCATAAATCGTCGGTCCATCTTGTAGGAGGCCTACCAACAACTACTTACTAAATGTATGAGAATGTTTATTACCAAAATTTTGGATACTTCTCATTTGATGTTTGATGCCACTTCACTTTTGCAACCACTGATCTATGTTGGTGATTTTGGTTCTCCTACGGATCTTCTCATTTCTGATTCGATCTCGCAGGGAAGCTCCGAGCATAGCCCTCTCTATTGCTCTATGAGAGATCATGAGCGACCATGTCTTCGTGGGGGATTAGGAAACAGTGACGAAAGAGATGATGAGGAGTAAATGAAGAGAGAGACAGTTCTAGGAAAGAAAATGTAAGGACGGATTGGTCATGTTAAGAAGATAGGTGGGAGAAGATTAATTATACAATTCATTCCTCTCATTGTATAAACTGTAAAATAATATAGGTTCCGAATAGTAATAAATATATATAATATTACTAGCTGACCCGACAGACGTTGTTCTGTAGATTATAAAAAAAAAAACACTGTTTTATAGGAATTTTCCAATAATATTTCAAAACATCAAGAATTATTTCGTAAAAAATGCCCCCTGTTGTTATAATAAAATTGTTTCACAGAGGAACTGTCAAACCGTGCGTCACTAAATTCTCTCATAGAAAATATGTCCATACAAAACAAATATTGAAAATAAAAATAATTATGGGTCCCAAATCGAAATAAAAACTATCCTATGTCTCAAGTTGGACCAAACTGCACTCCATGAAGTAATCCCCATTAAAATCCGTTCATTAGTTTAGGAGTCCATCGCGGACAAACAACGTGTCACGTAATTTATATATATTAAGATAGTATATTAAAAATTCTCCGAAACATGCTGCATCTTATGGTATAAGTATTATTCCGATTGGTTTAGCAGTTTTTGCTGTATAACCGAAGGAAGAACTCTCGATTTATGAGAATAAATTCATTTTCAAATGTATACATTAACGCTTAAGCATATAAAATAGTACTAAATCTTTTTTTTTTATTTAAAACAAACAAAGAACTTTAAGTAGCGATTTTGTGTTTAATTACTATGCTAATTATTTCATTATCTGTGGTAAAAATCATGAACAATGCTCGTAATATTATAAATGTATCCCTGTTTTATTTGCTTGGAAGATTTTTCACAAAGCATCTAAGTAAAGCATTAAGGTAGCAACAGTGACGACAGTAATAAATAATTTAAAGTAAATGGAAGCCTTAGACGGACAGATTAGTAATAAAATGTAAATTCCAAATTAGTATTGTTTGTTTTTGAAGTGAAAACTTGTAATATATTATATTATATTTTTAGATGAGATAAAACCTCTGGACTCGCGACAACACTGACCTGTATAACTAACATTGGACAGCCTGATCAATATATTTGACAGCAAATTTTTTTTGTCTGTTTGAAGCGCCACTTGCGAGCGTCCTGAGAACTGAATTTTGACGTATAATACAAATGGCTGCGAGAGAAACGTATAATACTCTGAAGTATTTTTGTATTTTTATATTAATTTCGGTCATTTTCCGTGTTATTTATACTTCAGGAATCAACGTAATATTTTTTGTTAATAGTATTTTATTTCCTATTGATATTTGTTTACCTGCAGTTGTCATCACTAGTTTAAGTACCGCAGACTCTCGCTACATAGCCAACAGCGCCAAAATGGCGAATGGCATCCAGCAGTGGACCTTTTCCAGCTGATGATGATGATGATGATTCAAAAAGCAGTAATATTTACAAAATATATAATAAAGTGAAAATATCTCGACGTCCTCTCGAGCCGACTTTACCCAAGCTTTACATAGCGTAGCGGATGGCTCAATCTCAATCAACACCACTTATATGTTTCTCATTCAAATGTTGTGAGCCTTCTTGAGACTGAGATTGAGTCTCGTGCCAGAATTTGGCGAGTCAACATCTCCTAAGGATGCCTCGTTTAGAGGCGAAACACGTGTCGAATTGATTGAAGACGAATCTTAGCGGAATTTACACTCAATTTGGCTCACAACATCTGAATAGATTAATGGATTTCCGCAAAATAACGCCTAACTAGGTATATTTTTCTCAATCTCTTATTATCTCAATTGTTATCAATATAAATTCTATTTATCACAATTTCTTATTATCTCATCTCACTCACACAAAGGATTCATACAAGAGACAGGACTGTATGTCTACTTTAAAAAAAAATTGCATTCTATTGCGATAAGAGTAAAAAAAAAATATTTTAAAAGTTATACAATTTATAATGTCACAATATAGAGATAAACAAAAATTATAATAAACAAAATTAAATAAAAGCAGCCATGTGCGAGCTGGACTTGCCCATGAAGGGTTCCGTAGCAGCAAGTAACATAATATAGAAATTCTTGTAGTTCGTTGTAACTTTGATCGATATTTTAATAATAGTAAGTAGTTTTTTTTAAATACACTATATAAAAAAACTACATCTCGTTCAGACCAATTTTTGATGGAAGTTTGCATGGTATTGTACATCATAATATATTTTTTTTAGTTTTATCACTCTCTTATCTTAAAAGTTACCTTAGAAACCTCAATATCATTTTTGACGATCTATTCATAAATTCCCCACAAGAATGGGTTTTAATGCGGTTCCTAGAAGACATGTACTTACCAAATTTTAATAGTATATTTCTTATAGTTTCGGAAAAAAGTGCCTGTTACATACGGACGGACAGACAGACAGACTGACATGACGAATGACACACGATCTAAGACTAATCTGATAATATATTAATAATTGGTATCTATGTGCGAGCGTGTGTGAGTAAGTGGGTGTGTGTTTATGAGTGCGTGAGGGTTTGTATTTCGACCTTAAAGTGGATTCCACCGTTAAACTGCGTGTTCTTGTCACGTCAGTCTGATCAGAAGTCTTTCCATTTTATCATATTATATGAGATTAGTTAGCCAATCATTTAAGGCTTTTTTTGCATAGATTAGTCATAGGCACGGACTAGTAAAAAAAGAAGGACTATTAACCAAGCAATATATTATTAATTAAGCAAGCTATATATTAATTAAGCAAGTGAAGCACCTTTATGCTAGTGTGTGTGTGCGGTTACGGGGTATACCAGTTACACAATTTTTTCTCCCTTAAATAATCATATATCCACAAATACTATTATATTATTGTTTTTACACTTTTTCACAACGCACGACGGCATTTTTAAAATATTTTATTGCGACGCAAACTGATCTGTCACAGACGATGGCAAATCTCATAATGGCGGCAGATCGGCTTGTATTAGTGTAAGTGTATGTATTTACATGTTTACCGGCTTCTTTTGGTGCCTCACTGTTATGTAAGGTGACACGGAGTCCTTATTTTTTACTAGTCCGTGGGCTAGAATTACAATTTTTTTGGTTGCCTATGTTGGGCTGACCAGTTTACTTTACTATGATGATAATATGACTGAAGGACTTTCTAAGCCAGATTAAACTGTATGTGTATTCTATATCATCTCTAAGCATTGCTGCAGATGTCTATATGTTAACTCTCCATCAGGTAAACCAATTGCTCGATGCCCCCTCTAATAATAAACATGCTTGCACCTATCCGAAGTTGACATTAATTTAATTTTTTCTTTTGTCTTGTTTTATTTTATTTTTATTCTCACCTTGAAATATTTTTAGTTCATAATGAACTTTAAATGATAATTCCTTTTCAGTTGTTTTATTTTTTGTGTTATTTTAAATTATTTTTAGTAACGTAAGTTTTAAAATAGCTACCTGAAATTAATTGTAATATTTTTCAGTTCATTATGCATGCTGTGGGTTATTTTTTGAAGCTTTGAATTCAGCTCTTGCACGTCTTCTAGAAGAAGATCCTTTAGAGTTTTAAAAATAGGCGTCAAAGACCGAAAGTAATGAAGATTTACTTGCAACAGTTCTTCAATTACAAATTATCAATTGAATTTGAAACTTAAAATTGGATCAAACCAACCAACTATGAGTTCTATTTTTCCTATTAAAGTCCTGAATGAATCGCTTCAAAAAAAGAGTGGTATGAATCTTTTTATATTGCTCGATTTGGCGGAGGCACTGCCGTGCTATTGAATATTTACTCGGGAGTTTCAAGGATTTTTTCCCACGCAGGTACTTCGTAATTATGTGGGATGAATTAATTGCGTGGTGTTTTCAATTTGGCAGCGCTCACAGTAGCACAGAATCACAGGATATAACAAATAGAGAGTATTCGCGGCGGTTGTCTCCTGCCATCACTTGATCCATACATTCGTGTACCCTTCTGCACAATTAATACTATTAAAATAAATAACTCAGAAATTAAGGGATTACCTTTATTACGGGATTTGTTCCCAAAATCCTTAAGGAGTTTTTTAGTATCGCGTTAATGGAAAAACTGTCGACTTCATTGGCAATGTTCTAAATAAATAAAAAAGAAGAAAGAAAACAAATGTTAAAATAATATCTATTAACGTATGATATAATAAATTTATCATTAGTAATTATACTCTATCTATAGCCCAATAAGAATTTAAGTCCTCTGTAAGGTGATCATATTATCATTTTCATGATTTTATTTAAATTTAAATTGGCTTGCTAATTAATTTTTTTAGGTTTTGTCATTTCTCATTTCCCTATATTATTTAAATTTCTACCAAGCATAGCAGAATACCAACCTAAAGATACATTAATAAGGTCAGTAGACATGTGCGTAGCTTTTGCTGTTGGCAAATATTCCATTATTTTACCCCAATTGTATTCCAATCGATATAATTGACAAACTACTTACTGTTGGGAGATCCAGCTCGAAACATTGGGTTGGGCGCCATCCACGGAAACGCACCAAACGGCCAAGCAGGAGGTGCAGGACCCTGGTACAATCTCGGCAACATAGGCTGAGGCACCACCACTCCACTCCTACCTTCAATCTCATCCCCGTCATTTCCTTCTCTTTCATCTCTTTCATCAACATTAGACTCCACATCTTCTATGTCTACGTCACTATCATCTGTGTCTATATTGCTCTCAATGTCATTATTAGGTTCAGGTGTGTCTCTTGGTGCGTCAGTCTTACTTCCTAAAAGCGAGTCCACACTGAACGATATTCTACCTCTAGCACCGCTTTCTGCAGCTTCAGACCGCTCGCTTTCCAGCGATGTCTTCATTTCATATATTTGACATTTCCCAATCACCATCCCTTAGCCGATAAGTTGGACATATCGCGACTAATAAACCTATAACTTATCA
>CATIXN010000001.1:19257756-19296997 GCA_949711725.1 Leptidea reali
AGCCGATAAGTTGGACATATCGCGACTAATAAACCTATAACTTATCAATTTTTATTTCAAGTCAACCTTCGATCACATTTTTTGATCACAGCTGTTTATTAATTCACAACGCCGTCACAGATATACGAAGCATCCGTAAACTTGGAAGCGTGTTTTACGATCGCGAATACGTTTAAAAAGACGTTCGCAAAATTCGCGTGCGGCGCGTTGGATATCACGCCAGCTTTGGAGTGAGAGTCCGCCTTACAAGCGAGCGAGATAGCCAGAGCGAGGAATTTTAATAAGTGGCGCGGTGTGAGTGAGATAGCAATACAATATGATATGTGTGTAAACGTGATATTGAAGAGGCGGTCCGTTGCGCTCAAATTAATCGCTTCTGTGGAATACGCCTTATACAAAACACCTCAGCCCTTCGAAATTGAATCTTATTTGATTCCGCTTAGAGTGTATTTCTGTTTTTGTTTGTATTTTAGTAGTGTTGTAATAATGGTGAATACGTCGGATTGCAGTTGCTATTGTGTTGAATGAAAAAGGAGTAAATAGAGAGCTACCGACTATGTGGAGGGGGCTTTACGATTTAATTATTCGCAAGTAAGGAGGCATTTTGTAGCCGGCTAAATGTGACATTGTCTCATTAATATCAGGCGGCCATTTTTGATTTGTTTGTGACACGGGATAGGTGCGAATGTTGATGTAAGTTTGAATGTCTATTGTCTGGGACGTTTGCGTCTAACAAGTTGGGAATTAATTTCGCTTAGTGCGACAGACTACATTAAGTATTCCGTGTTTCGGATTGTTAGAATAATACGTTGTTTGTTGTTTCAGATCTAATTGTTTGGTAGATGAACAATTAATTAATATTTAGAGATTTTGCTGACGTTCATCATAAATACGATATAATACAACAAGTCTTTGTAACTTATCTTTCACGAGTATAGAAATGATAAAATAAAAATAACTGATTTCCGGTATTGTGTCTGCTTGCCTTTTGCCGAAAGCTCATCACAAATTTCATCCTCCAATCTTTTTGTTTGCTTTTTTTATGAAAATAAGGGACGAGACGAGCAGGACGTTCATCTGATGGTAATTGATACGCCCTGCCCATTACAATGCAGTGCCGCTCAAGATTATTGAAATACCCAAAAATTCTGAGTGGTACTACAACTGCGCTCGTCACCTTGAGACATAAGATTTCAAGTCTCATTTGCCCAGTAATTTCACTAGTTACGGCGCCCTTGAGACCGAAACACAGTAATGCATACACATTGCCTACTGCTTCACGGTAGAAATAGGCGCCGTTGTGGTACCTATAATCTAGCAGGCATCCGGTGGAAAGGAGCCTCCCACTGCTTTGTTCTACATTTGCCTTCACGGGAATACCACTGAGGTAAGTCTTTCTTCATAAGCAAAGATGTATTACTTCTGCTATGTGAACACACCTAGATATGAATTGAATAAATAATAATGTATCGATATCTATTCCGTAGTGATGTAACAATCGATCGAAAGTGCGTTAATTATTAAATACAGATACATTTCTAACGCTTCTTTTTTGTTTCTGTATTGGCTATTTAAACGGGTTAGTGGCTAGTTACAATTAACATCATATCATACCAGCCGGAAGACGTCCACTGCTGCACAAAGGCCTTCTTTAAATTTATTTTTTTTTTATGAAAATAAGGGACGAGACGAGCAGGACGCCCAGCTGATGGTAATTGATACGCCCTGCCCATTACAATGCAGTGCCGCTCAGGATTCTTGAAAAACCCCAAAAATTCTGAGCGCCACAACAACTGCGCTCGTCACCTTGAGACATAAGATGTTAAGTCTCATTTGCCCAGTAATTTCACTAGCTACGGCGCCCTTCAGACTTACACATTACTGCTTCACGGTAGAAATAGCCGCCGTTTTGGTATCTACCCATAATCTAGCCGGCATCCTGTGCAAAGAAGCCTCCCAGTGGTGAGATCTCCACGACGATAGGTTCTCCGGGATCTTTGCAGGAGAAACGACGATCGGTCCTGCGCTATCCTCATTCAACCTATTCCGGCGATCTTATGATATTATTATATCTTCTTTAGATTTAATGGATTAATAAAATATAGAGCTAATTATAAAATACCCGCAATTTTAATGCTTAGTTTAATTAGACAAATTCAAATTCAAAAACAAATTCAAAATATATTTTTATTCAAAATACGATGTGAAATCACTTAGCGAAAGTCAAAAAAACTACCACCCATTCCAAAATGAATCAGGCCTGAGAAGAATGGGCGCAACAAACTCAGCGGGCTTTTTTTTTCATCAAAAATATGTTTTACAATTAAAGTAACATTTACAAAGTAACAAAGTAACATTGTACAATTAAACTTATTATTTAATAGCCTGAGGGCGGTCGCTCCATTCCCAATCTGTGGTATCATTAAGAAAGTCATTTATGTTATTATCATAATACAATCAACAACGTTTCAAATACACCATAGTAAATCCGAACTATGATGGACTCTCAAATGATTTCATTAAATTGACATAAATATGTCAAAATCCGGATCAAATTGTTAGCGAAGCGCGTCCCAACTTAATCGCCTTATTTCAAACGTCAAAGCATTATACACCTTATTATAAGATAAGTCTTGTTACAGCACAGTCAAATTTCCAATGGCAATACCCAATAAAAGTATTGTCATCATTCGCGGGTAGGTACTACAAAAGATCTTTGTTATGTGTTGTTAAACGAAAACGACCTTTATTCATTCGTAATAGAGTTGTTAGGTTTGTAATAGCGCTCCCCTAGCCAATTAATGTGATTTAATTGTACAGAGAGATTATCGTTTATTTAATGAAAGTGTAATGATAGCTGTTGGGTTAAATGGTGTATAAAAGCCTTCGCGTTTATAAATTTTGGATTAACATTGTACAGTTGTAGTACACATAATTATATATGATAAGGATATTACGCACATAAAAATAATAATTCGCGAGACATACGTAACAAAAGAAAGTACTGAATTTTTAGAATATGCAAAAGATAGATTGACTATTTTTATTCATGCATAACTGTCGAGTATTTAAACAAAGTGTCAATACTAGAAATTTAAACCTTTTAAAAAATAAATAAAATTTGAATACGAACACGATTACAAAGAGTTTTATGTTTGTGAAAAATCAGTTTTGATTTATACAAATGATTTAAGTTTTCTTTAGTGTTCATTCCGCCAATATTTGTTATTAAACAATTCGACACGTGTTTCGCTTCTACACGAGGCATCCTCAGGACGTGTTGTCTCGCCAAAATCTCGTCTCGTGGCAGATTATGGATTTCCGCAAAGTGACGCCTACTTCAATAAGTTTTGATTTAATTAATAATTGAAATTAAAATACATTTGATGTGTAGACAGATAGTATACTGCCATATTTAAATCAGACGCCTTGAAGGTGATAAAAATTACATTGAAACATTCCATTACATTGCTACCTTATAGGTAAAGCTTGTTTATGATATTGAGTGACTAGATGAGCAGGACTTTCAGCTGATAATAATTGATACGCCCCGCCCATTATAATGCAGTGCCACTCAGGATTCTCGACAAATCCAAGAATTCTGAGCGGCACTACAATTGCGCTAGTCACCTTGACATGTTAAGTGTCATTTGCCCAGTAATTTCACTAGCTACGGCGCTCTTCAGACAGAAAACACAATAATGTTTACACATTACTGCTTCACGGCAGAAATAGGCGCCGTTGTGGTACCCATAATCTAGCCGGCATCTTGCAAAGGTCTCTGTCACGGGTAAAAATTATTAAGAGCATTAAATATGATTATGTATAAGATAAATAAAATAAATCAATTAAAGCCTTAACAGCGCTTTAAAGAAGCGCTCATTTGAATAACATCAAAATTGCGTTCTCAAGTGGCCGCTGTAGCGTTTTAAGTGTAAATTTATACAGAAATAATATGAAAACGGCAATCTTTTTGTTATAACGACTTTCATATTCCCGAGTGGTGCGAACAATTTAGCGGAGATGAGAGATTTTTTTTTATTAAAAACCGGGCTGGGGCGCAGGGTGGAACGGCTATTACTCGCGCGAAATGAGTTTTTAGTTAGTGACTTTTTTCGTTATATACAGGGTGTTATTTCTTGTAAAGTAACTAACGTATTTTTACCAAAGCATTTTTTTTTATAGAGACTCAAGTCATGGGAAGTGGTGAGGCGTGGCCGACCCTTAAGGTTATATATGCTTCATATTTGAAGGCGTATGGGTTCAGGAAAACTTCAGCTGGGTAGTTGATTCCACAAAGTGGCTATGCGTGCTAATTCCTCGCAAATTTTAGCGTGGAATTTCGCAGCAACGCGAGATGAACATGTTATAGTACCGGTTAAACTTAAAATTAGCTGCACCATTTGACAATTAACATGACGTCATAACTTTAACCGTTAACCGTAACCATCCAATCTTCGCCGGTTAAAGCTTTTGTTAATGTTAAATCGCTAAACAGCGACCTGTCAAAAGTTTCAAATAAATATTCGATATTGACTTGTTGTTTCACTTTAACTATGCCAAGGAATACGCTGGTGCAACACATTCCGCAGTCTATGTTAAAGTCAGCGTTACGGATAACGCAAAGTTTTACTTTAACCTTTACAATTCCAGCTTCGCACGACACGCCACAAATTAGGATATCATCCCCACCATCTCGATGTGTGGCGGTCCTCCACAGTGCGGTTTTCAAGGAGCTTTCTTCCTCGTACTACTAAGCTGTAGAATGAGCTTCCTTGTGCGGTGTTTCCGGAACGATACGACATGGGTACCTTCAAAAAAAGCGCATACACCTTCCTTAAAGGCCGGCAACGCTCTTGTGATTTCTCTGGTGTTGCAAGAGAATGTGGGCGGCGGTGATCACTTAACACCACAGGTGACCCGTACGCTCGTTTGTCTAATATGGAGCAACCCAGCCTTAGAATGCTCTAAACACTAGGTCAAAACACGTTGCTTAGTAAGTACAAAAGGAGAGTTTATTGCTAGAAGCGGAATACTATCTCTTTCAGACTATCTTTGTTACACAGAGGTGTCGTAAAACTTAATTAAGATGCTTTTAAATCGCATATAATTTACTTACTAGGTACCCCAAATGTCTCAGGCTGTAGACAGTCGAAAGAGGCGATTCCTGCACTATCGCCCAAACTGACACGTCGACTTATTAGCCTAAACAGACACGACATCCGAATTATGGTCGGCACACGGCAACAAACACCTATTTACAATCGGCGTTACGGACAGTCCTAGGTGCAGGGGCTGTCTAACCGAAGATGAAACGGTCACCCACGTAATCCTGGAATGTGCTGGGGTGGCCAACCAACGGGCACAAGCCTTAGTAAATACAAGGTCGCTCCAGGAAGTCTGCGAACACCCCAGGAGTGTTCTGAACTTCTGGAAGGAGCTGGGCTGGTTGGAATGACTGGCCAACACTGCACGCAAAATGGACAAAGCGGTCTAATTGCGGAAACAGGAGCCCTTTACCAATACCAATACCAATAATTCGTTTCGTTACCAATACCAATACCAATAATCGTTCGTTTCACCTCGTATAATTTCAGAAGAAAGCGGCTTATTACCCAAGCCAGTGACATTGGATCAAGTCATGCAAGAGCTCAGAAATATCAAACGCACAGTGGATTCGGTGTCAAACATTGTTGCGGGTATCGAAAGCATTAAAAGTGACTTCAGCGAGTTGAAAACCTCAATGGGTCAATTCACATTAAAATTTTAAGGTCTAGAAGAAAGGATCCATGTTATAGAACAAGCCCAAGCTGAGGTTCTGAAGCTAAGTGACCGTATTCTTACTATGAAAAGTGACCTGAATGACAAAAATCAGTGGATGCGGCTGAATAATGTGGAGATCAAAGGTGTTCCCATGAAGGACCGTGAAAACCTGTTTGAAATTATAAACAAAATTGGAAATAAAATTCAATATCCCATCACAAAACAAAATATAAATTTTTTGGCGAGAGTGCCTTCGAGAGATGGCCTAGCCGACAGGGCCAAGCCGATTATAGTTTCATTTTTAAATAGGTATGTGAAAGAGGATTTTGTTGCCTCTGCACGTTCATTCAAGAAGTTGATTGCTGCGGTCATTGACTTGCCAGGTACCTCGCCAATATTTATTAATGACCATTTAACTGTGGAAAATAAGATCCTTCTTAAGAAAACTAAAAAATTGAAGGAAGAAAAGAACTTTGATTTCGTCTGGGTAAAAAACTGCAAAATATTCGCAAGAAAAAACCCGGGATCCAAAATAATAACTATCAAGAGCGAGAAAGACTTGTTAAAAATGCAGTGAGGTCTATTTGTTATAATAACTCAGTTTGTTATATTATATTTGTAAGTGTTGTTTATAATTTAATTCATAGCATTAATAACTTTATCACTAAGTATTTCCCGCTTCGAGGTATGTCATTAGCTGCTAATGAGCGACGTATTGTGTGTTTTGTGTTATTCTATTTTACTGAGGTGTACCTACATATTTTAATGCGGTACAGTCAAGCTTGTTTGAACCTTATATACTCATATCATATGCTTTATTATTTAACAAAATTAGCTAGTTATTCACTTATCTGTGCTGGAATTCGATGCAAAACAATGATTTCAATTTTTTATTTTCATTTTTATAAACAATTAAGAAGTGTTATACCGGTTTCAAATGGCTGACCTATCAATTTATTATCAAAATTGTCGTGGGCTTCGGACTAAAACATTATCTTTTTACCGTAATGTCGCAATAAATAATTATGACATTATTTTGTTAACTGAGACTTGGTTGCTTGATAGTATTTTTGATAACGAGTTATTCGATGACAGGTACTTAGTTTATAGGCGTGACAGAAATTATGTTCTTACAGGTCAGAAAAAGGGTGGCGGTGTGGCTATAGCAGTTCACCGTCGATATACATCTTTGAGTAATGTGGTTGGTTATCGAGCGCAGAGGATTTGTGGGTTTCTGTCAAACTGCGTAACTCTCGGAGGACGGTAATTACATTGAATATATGTGTCTTATATTTATGCGATCAAAAAGGAGGTTTGAATTTCTTTCAACAATTAGATAGCTTTTGTCGGAATCTTAGTAACATAGTTGATTGTAATTTGTCACAGAAATTTCTTGTTGTTGGAGACTTCAACATGAGTGACATTTTATGGCTTCAGTCTGACGTTGGTTATGTACCTTCTATTCCTACGAATCCCCGAAATCAAGAATTTATTAATCACATGAACCATTGCAGCCTTAGGCAATATAATTTTCATAAAAATAATATAGGTGGCATTTTGGATTTAGTTTTCTGTAATGACTTCGTTTCGGTTGCGCCTTGCTCCGACCCCCTTACGCCTGAGGATGCCCTGCACCCGAGCCTAATTATTCAACCCTTATTTATCGAACTATGTGCACTTGACACACCAAAACGCACTGCTTATTCTTACATACGAGGTGACTATGACAAAATATGTTTACATTTATCGCAAATTGACTGGGACAATAGCCTTGCTTTAGGTAGTGTTGGCGATGCGGTTAATTACTTTTATTCAATCCTTTATAAACTTAGAGAACAATTTATTCCGATGCGTACTACAAAGATAGACCAGTATCCGCCATGGTATAATACTCCATTAATAAAAAGGATAAAAGAAAAATTTAAGTACCTCAAGAAATTCAAAATTTATGGTAATAAATCAAACGAACACAACTTTAGACTACTTAGAAATAGAGTTAAAGCAGCTGAAGATAATTGTTATAAAGAGTACATAACCAAAATAGAAAATAACATTGCTGCCAACCCTACGAAGTTTTGGTCTTATATGAAGAGTAAAAGGGTTAGTAGTGTATATCCTGCAACAATGACTTATTCTGGTACTAGCAGTGACACTGGTCCAGGAATCTGCGATCTATTCTCTTCATACTTTCGATCGACTTTTTTGGCTCCTGACACTCAACCTGACAATGTTTCGTCTTTTCCAAATTTACAAAATACGTCTTGCAGTATTTCCTCTGTCTGCGTCTGCAGAGGAGGTTCGACGATTCTTGAATCATCTAGATCTCAGTAAGTCAGCTGGTCCCGACACCATACCAGCACTACTTCTAGTTAATTGCGCCAACGAACTGTTTAAGCCAGTGACAATACTCTTTCGTCGTTCCGTTACTGAGGGAATTATGCCAGCTATATGGAAATCAGCATTAATATCACCGATTCACAAGAAAGGTTCTAAAAATCAAATAGAAAACTACAGACCTATTAGTAAGTTATGTTTGTTAGCAAAAATCTTAGAGCGTATTGTGCACAACCAGCTATACAATAACATTAAATCAACGTTTATCCCTCAACAGCACGGTTTCTTGAGAGGAAGGTCAACTGTGACAAATCTAATTACTTTTAATGATTACTCAACATTTCATATGGATAAAGGTTCTCAGGTTGACTCTGTCTATACTGACTACAGCAAGGCTTTTGACCGCATTGACCATAGTATACTACTGTCAAAATTATATTCTCTAGGCATCCATGGTGATTTGTATAGATGGTTTTCTTCCTACGTTCTAAATAGGTCTCAAGCGGTTGTTCTGAATGGTTATACCTCGACGTGGGTTAATATTCCGTCAGGCGTTCCTCAGGGATCATTGTTGGGACCCCTGCTATTTGTTATATTTATTAACGATATCAGCTCATGCTTTTCGAATTCAGAGTTTTTATTATTTGCTGACGACATGAAAATCTTCAAGACTGTTAACAATCTTCATGATGCTTTACTTCTCCAAGATGACTTGAACAGGCTGGATAACTATTGTACACTCAACAAGTTAGATTTGAATGTCTCTAAATGCTTTTTTATAAACTTTTCTCGTAAACGAAACGTTTTTGAATATAACTATAAGATTAAAAATCAAAATTTAGCTGTTATAAAAAACATTAAAGATCTAGGTGTAATTCATGACAATAAATTAATGTTCGATGACCATGTTAATGCTGTAGTAAATAGAGCCTATCAGGCTCTTGGATTTATAATCCGTGCTTCACAGAATTTTAAAAGAATGAAAACTATAAAAATTATCTATTGCGCCTACGTACGGAGTCATCTAGAGTACGGGTCTCAAATTTGGAATCCCTGTTATAAAATATACTCAGACAACATCGAGAGAATCCAAAGGAAATTCACGCCTTACCTGTCATATAAATTTAATATACCAATGTCTGAATATCCACAGCGAAGCCTGATATTCCATCTAGTTCCATTACATCAGAGGCGAAACATATCTGACATCGCGTTCTTACTGAAATTAGCCCAAAATAACATTGATAGTCCGGAGCTTCTTAGTAAAATTAATCTTAATGTTCCTACTCGTAGTCTTAGGAAACCGGCTTTGTTTGGCATCGATTCCAGCCACACTAACTACCGGAAAAATAGCTTTTTTCCTCGTTGCATGCGGCAGTTCAACAAGCTTAACCATGATGACCGTTTTGACCTCTTTACTTGTAGTCCTCGTGTAGCTAAGAATGTGCTTACCAAAGACAGTGTCGATGTAAGTCTAACATAAAAAAAAAGAAAGCACTTAATCTCATATGTTAGAACCTATTTTGTGTTACAGTATTGTTTGTGTTATATATTAATCTGAGCTTAAGCAATTTAAAAACATATGTGGAAGCTTGTAATTAGCATTTATTAATGTATTTGTTGTGTAAAATTTGTAAAAATGGCTGTAAGTTTCCCAAATAAAAAAAAAAATAAAAAAATAACTTACTACCCAACCGATTTAAATATTATTTACTTGACGACCGACGTAGCCGAATGGTTAGTGACCCTGACTAACTACTATCCTAGAGGTCCCGGGTTCGAATCCCCGTAGGTGCAATCATTGATATGATGAATATGGATGTTTGTTTCAGAGTCATGGAATTATTATATGTATTTATGTATGTTTAAGTAAGTATATTGTATTAAAAATATCGTTGTCTTGTGCCCGTACTACAGGCTATGCCTAGTTTGGGGCAAGATAATTTATGTAAAAGTGTGTAAATATTATATTATATTTTAATATATATAAATTACGTGACACGTTGTTTGTCCGCGATGGACTCATAAACTAATGAACGGATTTTAATGGGGATTACTTTTTTTTTTATGGAATAGGAGGACAAACGAGCGTACGGGTCACGTGTTGTTAAGTGATCACCGCCGCCCACAATCTCTTGCAACACCAGAGGAATCACAGGAGCGTTGCCGGCCTTTAAGGAAGGTGTACGCACTTTTTTTGAAGGTACCCATGTCGTATCGTCCCTGAAACACCGCACAAGGAAGCTCATTCCACAGCTTTGTAGTATGTGGAAGAAAGCTCCTTGAAAACCGCACTGTGGAGGACCGCCACACATCCAGATGGTGAGGATGATATCCTAACTTGTGGCGTGTCGTGCGAAGGTGGGATTCGGCGGCAGGAATCAGGTTAAACAGCTCTTCGGAACACTCCCCGTGATAAATGCGGTAGAAGACACACAATGAAGCGACGTCTCTACGCAACGCCAAGTGATCCAGCCGTTCACAGAGCACTGGGTCCACGACAATTCGAGCTGCTCTGCGTTGCACGCGGTCAAATTGATCGAGCTGATACTGGGGTGCGCCAGACCAGAGATGACAGCAATACTCCATGTGTGGCCGGACCTGCGCTTTGTAGAGCGCTAGTATGTGGGCCGGCTTGAAGTATTGCCGTGCTCTATTAATGACGCCCAGTTTCTTTGAAGCCAATTTGGCTTTGCCTTCCAGATAACCACGAAATTGGCAATCGCTCGAGATTTCGAGACCCAGTATTCCGATACTAGGCGCGGCTTTAAGAGAAGTGTTCTCGAAGAGCGGTGATACGACAAATGGGGTTTTTTTAGTGGTAAACACGCAAACTTGAGTCTTCTGGGGGTTAAATTGGACAAGGTTCAATTTTCCCCATTCCGCGACCTTCTCAAGAGAGTTACTTCATGGAGTGCAGTTTAGTCCAACTTGAGAGATAGGATAGTTTTTATTTCGATTTGGGACTCATAATTATTTTTATTTTTAATATTTGTTTAGTATGGACATATTTTCTGTGAGAGAATTTATTGACGCACGGTTTGACAGTTCTGCTGTGAAACAATTTCATTATAACAACAGGGAGCAATGACGTTCTGTATTCTATACATAATATAGAACGCCATTGATAGGGAGCATATTTTACAAAATAATTCTTGGTGTTATGAAATATTATTGACAAATTCATAAAAAAAACAGTATTTTATTTATTATGCACAGAACGACGTCTGTCAGGTCAGTTATAATAATATAAGTCAGGCCATAAATATTGTGACAACAGAAAACTTTCAATATTTTGTAAATTCAAATTTGGAATGCGTTGATTGTTGATTATGATACAATCTTCGATCATTTCCCGTCATTTCTCGTATATTTTAGAGGAATATAACGCATGTGCAATATTATCTAAGTGTGCGAGAGAGAGAACATATCTAACGAATATACAGCAAGATAGAAAAGGTAAGTGACTCTATAGTTTTTGAAACTGATTCACACCTTCCTTAAAGGTCGGCAAAGCTCCTGTGATTCCTCTGGTGTTGCAAGAAAATGTGGGCGGTGCTGATCACTTAACACCAGGTTACCTATACACTCGTTTGTCCTCCTTTTCCATAAAAAATAGATTGGTAGCGTATTTATGTGTTATTTTTCTTGTGAGCATTTATTCATAAATTTTTTACATATTTCCCTGGCCGTTTCAATTTAACCCCATACTTATTTGCGCTGGACTTAAAGGGTAAGTAAGTAAGATCTATTGAGCGTACTCAGAATTCGCTCAGACTTTACTTACGTAAAACTCAGCTAAGTATAATAAAACGCGAACTTGACGTTTGCTTTGGCCTGTATTATCTTAAGCTCAGCATTATTACAACTGTAATAAGACTATAAAAGCGTAATCAGCCTTAATAATTACTGAGGGTAAACTCAGCTAAGTTCTACGTAAGTAAAATCTGAGCAAAGTATAAGTACGCTCTATAGAGACAAGCCTACATCATTCACTTCTTAAAGCATGATTTGTCTATTTAAGAAAGTTTAAACAGAATTGGTACAGCCGTTTCAGAAAATTACCGACACAAATTTGACTGGTCTGGTATATGCTTTGTCAGTAAGTACTTTGAAGATGCAATTTTTTTTTTATGGAATAGGAGGACAAACGAGCGTACGGGTCACCTGTTGTTAAGTGATCCCCGCCGCCCATACTCTCTTGCAACACCAGAGGAATCACATGGGCGTTGCCGGCCTTTAAGGAAGGTGTACGCGCTTTTTTTGAAGGTACCCATGTCGTATCATCCCGGAAACACCGCATAAGGAAGTTCATTCCACAGCTTTGTAGTACGTGGAAGAAAGCTCCTTGTAAACCGCACTGTGGAGGACCGCCACACATCCAGATGGTGGGGATGATATCCTAACTTGTGGCGTGTCGTGCGAAGGTGAAATTTGGCGGCAGAAATCATTATGCGTTCGTCTTCCTACACCAACCAGTCCAGATCATCCCAGAGGTCTAGCAGTCTTTTCAAATTGCTACAGACATCTGGAAGCGATGCTGGAGATCGGAGGAGTAGCGCCCGTTGTTAAACAGCTCTTCGGAACACTCGCCGTGATAAATGCGGTAGAAGACACACAATGAAGCGACGTCTCTACGCAACGCCAAGTGATCCAACCGTTCACAGAGTACTGGGTCCAAGACAATTCGAGCTGCTCTGCGTTGCACGCGGTCAAATGGATCGAGCTGATACTGGGGTGCGCCAGCTGATCCATAGCGCAATATGATGTCATTTCGCTAAAACGGGCACTTAAATTTAAATAAAATGTCTTACGGCCGTCCCAAATATTCAATCTATCTCTTACTTGATTATCTCTTTCTGTCGCAATAAACTTATCGACGGTAACTCACCTTATCCGTACACGCTGAGTGTCAATGGGACGACGTATAGCTTACCAGTGATAGGTGTTTGTATGGAAATTGCAATTCACGCGTCCCAATATAAGGCGATAAGAATGACTTATATTGGAACAGCTTCAGATTATTGACAACTAGTTACTGACAGTAGAAGGTAGTAATTTATCTTTATCTGTAAATAGTATATTGAGAACGGCCGTTACATATTTTATACGTCTGGATAGATAGAGCCTCTTGCTACTAATCCTCGGTGAAAACAGGCCAGGTTTATTACATTAGTGTTCGTGAGAAGCTAGCTCTTACACTCGCGATTTGTGTGTCACCCCTCAATTGATCTAAGTAAAATGTATTTATATTTCGGTTCGAATCCCGGTAGGTGTAAGCATTTATATGATGAATATAGATGTTTGTTTCGGAGTCATGGATGTTTAAATGTATTTATGTATGTTTATATGAATATATGTATGTTTAAGGAAGCATATTGTATTAAATATCTCATTGTCTTGTAACCCATAACACAGGCTATATATGCTTAACTTGGGGCAAGATAATTTGTGTAAAAAGTGTGTCAATATTGTATTTAAAAAAGTTAGATCACCCTGTATACGCTGGAAAAGCGGGAAAGCAATAAAACGTGCGTCGTTTTCCCGCCGCTGTCATCGTAAAAACATTTCCCTATTTAATATTCCGCAATTGCCACTTCTCCTTATATTTTTATTCTTAATGTCCGCTAGATAGGGGGACCTAAATATTCGAACGGGGCTTAATTTCGTTATTTTTAATGAGTTTACTTTCTGATTTCGTTAATTGTGTCACAATTTTCCATCTTCTTCCCGAAGGCATTCGTTGAATATGTGTAACTTACTTACGTAGTTACAGCCGAAAGACGTATACAGCTGGACAAAGGTCTACCATAAGGATCTGCGCTGCCCTCATCCAACCCAGATCTTGACCAGATCATCGGTCCATCTTGTGGGGAGCCGACCAGCACTGCGTCTTTTCTTATGACAATAAGGGACGAGACGAGCAGGATGTTCAGCTGATGGTAATTGATACGTGCTACCCATTACAATGCAGTGACGCGCAGGATTCTTGAATAAAATTCTGCACTACAATTATGGCGCTCGTCAGCTGGAGACATATTAAGATGTTAAGTCTCATTTGCCCAGTAATTTCACTAGCTATGGCGCTCTTCAGACCGAAACACATTAATTTTTACACATTACTGCTTCACAGCAGAAAAAGGCGGCGTTGTGATACCCATAATCTAGCCGGCATCCTGTGCAAAGTACTCCCACTGGTACATACAATAAACCTCAGATTATTTTACTATGTCTCTTTATAACTGTGGCCTATGTAACAAATACACAAGATTATATTGAACTGAAAAAGTTAAGAAATTTATAACTTGCAAAATAATTTTATTTCACATAGCTAACTTATGTTTATTTATTACAAAATAGATCAGCATTAATGTAATCAGAAACTCCATCTTTGATTATCAATGTGACGAGCGAAGATTGACGTATTCGGGGTCGTATCGCATTGCGCTTCATTCTGAGTCGTGATGTGACGTTATGATCGCATGACGCCGCTTTCAATCTTGTTAAAAATCTGTATTTTTGATAAACCACAGTCTCAAAGTCAACAAATCAGCCGTGTACAATTAATATTTATGCCGTTTACAAAATGTATGTTTACTCGTGTAGTAAATGTATTTAAGACCCACGACATTCACATCCCTTTGTCCTAAAACAAACGCCATCTTATTAAGTTAGTCGTGTAAAGTCGAAGAACAAACAGAGCCCTAAAATAACCAAACAAGCTCCCACTTAAACATCACTTAACTCGACCATTTTATGTTGACCCCCTCACGAAGCCCCATCCAGATAAATCGCCTCATTAAATGGGAATCTTCGTTATTTAAACGCATTATACGTTCTACAAATATTGTTTAAAACGTTGTTACAATTTTTAGGGTTCCCTAATACGCCTTCAATGACTGACTGCCTCTCATAGCGCCCTATAGCAGTACCAGACACAGTACTCGATGTTTTTCATAACAGCATTGACTAAGGATTTAAAAAAAAAATATAATTATGATAATCTTAGTACTAAAATGATCCTATCAATACCCAAAGCCCGAATCATAATTTAATAGTTTCGAAATGAACAATATATTAAAACAATGTAACAACCAATAAGTTTTAAGTTTAAATTTCGAACAGAAAAAATGGAGGCGCCACCGTAAGGAGATTATGGTTAACGCCATGTTTGCGTTTCAAAAATGGAACGATGTTTTGGCATTAACACCTTTTACTGTTGCTTTTAAGAAGTTCAAACACGCTATGTGTGTGGTCTATGGTATACGATTCTTAATCTGTGACTCTTCGTTTAACGTGTTTTTATCGTCTATTAACAGCTTTTTTTGCGTTCAGTACTTTTAAGCTGTATTCTAGTCACTATTTTGCTTAAGTTAAGCTTGTTAATGTTCATTGCTAATTTAAAATATTTTTAGTTTCATCAGAAGAAGAATCACAGGTTAAGACTACCTGTGTGGTAGATTTAATAGTTTCGAATATAGAAAACTATATAACATGTCTATAGATATATGTTAAATGTAACTTTATACTCTTGTGTTTTCAAGCAGTTAGTGTCCTACAAAGAGGATGTAAAAATTAAAACTTATTTTAGTATGAAACGTGCAGTCATTGCAGTCATTTGGCAAAAGTTTGAAATAGTAGTAAGTACAGAATCACGATTGGCCACGAAGAATAATCCAGCTAAGCTTAAAAGCAAACAGTTGCTTAAAACGTAGTGGATTTCAGCTACCTCCTTTTTTTACAAGAATATAGCTGTCATCTGTCAATCTGTCAATGACTGCACGTTTCATACAATCGAGTGAATCGCTTTTTTCTTTGAAAGTTTCGTTAGCCTGGTGTCCTCACTTTAACTTGTTTTTTTTTTTTGTAAGATAATAAACACTCGACATGTTCTAAGAATCCTTTGTACCTACTGCTTTAAAGGTCGGTAGTCAGTACTATACTTGTACATACTAAAATTTTTATATTTTTTGCATAAAAATGAAAAAATTGCACTTCATCTTCGGTTCAGTCCTCGTAGCGTACTAATGCTTTTTTGGTTTTCAAATTTAACAGTTGCTTCAATCGTTGTGGATTTCGTCTATCTCCGTTTTTTACATGATTATAGCCGTCATCTGTCAATCTATCAATGTCTGCACGTCACCTAGCTCGTATGTTTACTCCTTTCTACTTCCCTTACATACAAAGATAATATGGATAACGTATATAGCTAACTGCATTTAAAATAAGTTTATTCCTCAGGCACTTTTGTAAATAATTCAAGTATTAATCAAAAAACTGTTTATTCTTATTTTTTTTATTTTAACCCAAACGCGTGCTAAGGTACACGTGCAAAATCCTTTTGTGTCCTTAACAGCTCAAGGATCCTTACACAATACACGAAGGTGACATGAAAAAACTTCAATAAACAACAATAAAATTATAACGACATTCCAAATCCAAATCCCGCGAATCACCAAATAGTTTCTATTGAATGTAGTATAAAGTTCTCTTTGGCGCGTTTCTACTTCGTCTACGGTTCAATAAAATCGTGTTCCACGTCAAAAATGATGTCTTCGTTCCCGTGAAGATATTTAGATAACATTAGTGGCTTTTAAATGGTTGTCCAGACGTATCAATGGGTGCCCATATATAATAGCATAGAAAACTATGAATGGGTGACGTTTTTCCATGAGATGATTTTATGTTGATAAATACGAGACTAATCAAATTATTTATGGCATTAAATCGTAATGAACTCTACGGACAGATGTTCTCATAAAAGAGTAGTTTTTTTTTATTTCTTTGAACTGTTAAAAATTATTAAAGGATTAGGGTTGCTATATCTTATAGCGGGTTGCAAAAAGCATTTGTAAGAATGTATCTATTCTCTGTGATTTCTGGCATTTTAATTTGTTGAAAAATAAAATATTAATATTTCTTTGTAGACAACTTTTTTTTTCTTGACAAAATGTCACTTATGAATGTAAAAAAATATTTTTCATTATTGAACTTACCCCCACTTCGTAAAGGGTTGAGCTAATGCGAAGAAGCGGCAATAAACTCATTGCCACTCTATTGGTAACACGGCCATCAGCTCAAAGCAAAAACTACAGAAGAAGAATATTTAAATCAACTTACAACATACTCGATCACAAGAAAACCCCCGTTAGGTTAACGGGCAAAAAAATTCTTCATGTTATCCTACATGAAGACTTTTTTTAGAAAGAACACCTCCATTTTATATACTTTTTTTTACAAGCCTATTATTACTTAACTTTTGGATATTGAAGAAATGTATTTGTTACTTAATAGGCTTAAAGCTACATTGTCTCCTTACACCTCCTTGTATATCCGTTTTATACCAGGTGTCTATTTGAGCAGAGTAAATTAGCATTTAAAGACTAGGATATATTATAAAACCTCCTCTCTACCTATATTAGTACCTGTCTAGCTAAACATCGAGAGCTAAGGAAAAAATTATGTCTGCCTTTATACAAATCACCATCTTTGTAAAGTCACGTTAATTAACTTTATAAGGGTGCACAAAATATCAGTTTTCATGTCATTAACTCTCACCTAAGTACCCCATTATATACTTTATGTATTCCTAAATTACCTCGTCAGTTAGGGTCCCACCCCAAACCAGTTTGCGCTGGTATACCGATTATCCCATAAGGGAGAAAAGCGTTTAGGCGTAGGGGTCAAAATGTACTGGCTGTTAAATTTAGTTGTTTCAAAGTGTTTGATTATTGGGCTGTTGAAATTTAATGCATTTGTTGTTCATTTAACAGTTCAGTGTCGTGATTTATGACTTATATTGCGATAAGAGATTATTTGTTAATGGTAACATTAACGATAACGGAGTATAATGTAATAGAACAGTTATCTAGCTAAGAGTGGGAGAGTCTAACAACTTATGGATTATAAGAGGAGAAAGGATTTGGGGTAAACTGATAATTATAGACATGTTGCCTCATTACCCCTTAAATGCTTAAAACAAAATTTCCGAGAGCTTAGAAGAGAGTTCTATTAAAAAGCATAAAAGGCATTTACTTCTCAAGATTGATTCCTTTAGAATTCTTTTTGATGTCAGTTCTAATACTACTGCCACTTCGGAAACAAATGGCGCTCTCAGAGAGTAGAAGCGGCGCAAGAAACTCTCCCAGCATTCTTTTTTTGCGCTCTTTTAAATAAAATATACAATATTGTACTGTCATTGTTATTGCTATAAGATAATCATAATCTAGTTCCAGGCTGTCTGGTCACTATATTATGTTAAGATGTAAAACTATAAGGCTTTGAGAATCGCACTGTAAATGAGTAGCAACTGTACAGATGTTGGTATAATTCAGTTTCTGTTTGCTGCAACGCTTCCCGTATGATACAATAAGTTCTGTTTCTAGGAAGATACAGTGAATTAGCATAATGAAATAGTCAAACAATTAATTACAATTGTGCTAAAATATAATTTAATGTAAGTACTTAATTATCATATGAAACCCTAAACAATTTGATATTTTTTAAAGTGCTCTTCCACTGAGCCAACTGTGTGACAACTCAAGTGACGTTAAATTCCATAAATCTTGATGATATGTCAACTTTCAGCTTGTATCTTCATCTTCAGAATCTCCTTTGCAGTTGTAAGCCTGCTCAATCTTAATATTTGCATATCAGACCCTCACTGCGTTTTGTAGAGCGCAATTTTATGGTCTAAGATTTGGATTAATAATTACTTTGAAGTCTAATTTCTAAGGCTATTTTAAGGTCTTATTTCAAAGGCAAAGACATAACTAGATTAAAATCACCAACCGGCGTCATTATCTCAGATATTACATACAGTTTCTTGCGCCGTTTCTGAGAGAGATCTCAGAGCGCCATTTGTTTACGAAGCGGTGGTAGTGTTTGATCAAAAAGAATTCTAAAGGAATCAATTTCGGGAAAATAAATGCCTTTATGCCTTTATAGAAAACAAAAGAATCGCAGATTAAAGTTGATTTGAGAAACTTGATATTGAAACAAGTTTTTATGTTATTTTTTTTCAATAAAACAAATTATTAATAACTACTCCAGTGAAAATCGAAGCTCATAAAAATCTTATGAATTCACATTTAAAAGATTTTATCGAATTGTATAAGGTTTAAATTAAGTATGCCATGTTAATTACTTTGGCGATAGAACTTTAAAGAAAATAATACCATATCTGCCATAGTTTGCCAGACGACATCAGACGGGAACCAAACAAAATAAATTAAAAAAACTATTGAATCAATATTTATTGTTGCAGTAACACTTGTAAAATAGGCTTTAAGATTTATTTTATGAGACTACTCGATCCTGTAGACAAACTGTGTAAACAGTTTTACAGGACTTTTTTATTATTTTAAGAAACTGTATATTTATAAATAAATAAAAAAATGCCTAACAGAACTTCATAATTAAATGCCTAACAGAACTTCTAATATTATCAATGGCTAAATAGGGGATAAGTATGCAACCAAAGTGCTTCAAATTTAACTCAATGACATAACAAGAATGTATCAATAAAATTGACTTACGGACCCCATATGTCTAAACAGCAACTGAGATTTTATTGAACACTCGACTATTGTTGTTCGTTCTATTATACTAAATAGTATGGAGCAGCTTCTGTAGGGTAACAATACTTTAGATATCTGGGCGACTTTTGGTTTAAGTGTTTTATAATTAACTTCTTTTATTTAAGCGCAAATTCATTCAACCTGTTCCGGCGCAGTTGACCAGATCTTCAGTCCAAAAGATGGAGGCTTACCAACATTACGCTTTCCGGTACGTGGTCACCATTCGAGGACTTTACTGCCCCAAGGCCTGGTGTGTCGAGCTATGTGCCCTGCCCACTGCCACTTTAGCTTAACAACCATCTGGGCTGTGTCGGTAAGTTTTGTTCTCCTACAGATCTCCTCATTTCTGATTCAAGGACAGTGAAGGACCGATCGTCATGGCAATCTTTGGGGAAGGCCTTTATCCAGCAGTGAACGTCTTCCAGTTGAAATGATGACGATGATATAGGGGTGATTATGCGAATAATTCAAAACAATTTGTGTTGAATTCTTTCAAGCAGATATAAGTTAAAGTTTTCATTGACTTAGTATTACGAAATAATGAATTGGTAAAGAAAATTTATTGCCATCTCTTGTAAAGTACACCGAGGAGACGTGCGTGAGATTTAGTATAGTTAAATTATGCACAAGTATGCTAACATTTATATGCAAAATTATTATTTGTATTACTAGTACATTATTTAAATTATCACTGATAACGTCAAACTTACTATTGCCCAACCTTGACACTTTTATCAATCTTATTTGAAAAATGTAAACTAAAACTGTTAAATAAAATACATTAATAATATGAATTATAGAAATGATTATGTCATAAACTGGTAGTCACCCTACTGCATCTACAATATAGACTCCCAAACGCGTATTCAGAGTCATTTAATGACCGACTGATAGCCGTTTAAAAACGAATTTGCTCATTTCTGGTACATTAAACAATTATTCACATAATGCAACATCACACTCGCAAACTGATTTATATATCGCGCTGGTTGGTTCGGATGTATGCTCGCTCTTACGAACGACTTTAGTATATTTAAATTCAATACAAAATAATCTTTATTAAGTTTAGATAAACGAAGCACTTTTTATAATATGGTTTCTTTATCTCTGGTTTTTTTATGATAATAAGGAACGAGATGAACAGGACGTTCAGCTGATGGTAATTGATACCTGCCCGTTACAATGCAATGCCGCTCGGGATACTTGAAAAACCCAACAATTCTCAGCGGCACTACAATTGCGTTCGTCACATTGAGACATAAGACGTTAAGTCTCATTTGCCTAGTAATTACACTAGCTACGGTGCCCTTCAGATCGGAACACAATAATGCTTACACATAACTGCTTCACGGTAGAAACAGGCGCCGTTGTGGTACCCATCCGGCATCCTGTGCAAAAAGCCTCCCACTGGTATGTTTGGAATACTTTAGACGAGTGCAGCGCAGGACCGATCGTCGTGGAGATCTTTGAGGGAGGCCTTTGTCCAGCAGTGGACGTCTTCTGGCTGATGATGATGATGACGTTTGGAAAGATTGTAGCCAGCTATTCTCCAGATTCATTTATGTGCGGTGGTGATTACGAACAATCACATGACTCACTGGTTTCTTTTTATCCATTAATTATCCAAACACTAGTTTAAAATTTGCTGAATCCAGTTTAGGTAATCCTTCAATCGCTACTTAAAAGGAGCCAATGTAATCCTTTCGACTGTTACAAAACAGTAATAGAACAGTACTTTAACTTCATAATAGAGCGTCCGAATCGACGCACGCACACATACACACGTATTACACAACCGCTAAGCAATCTTGGGGAGACAAAAGTATTGAGTGCCACGCCGTACGCCGCCGAGACTGGTTGTTGTTCGAGTTAAATTATTAGCTGTGCCGCGCCGTCCACGTGGTCAATATTTCTGTATGTACCAACCCTAGCACTCCTCCCGTTTTACGCTACTGTTCTATTACTTGAATTGTGACATAGCGTAGATGTTTCCTTGCAACACCAGTTGCCGCCCTTTTTTGGGAAGTTATTTATGTTATGTTATAGCAAACTGAAAGAACTATTGTATAAATGCGTTTTAATTCTTGGAGTCTGTGAAATTGTTTTTTTTTTAATAGCGGACTGTGGTACAGTGGTTTGTCATGTTTTGCCAACTGAAATGTAGGAACGTTAAATTATATAAATTAAAAGGTAAGGTTACATTTTGAATTCAAGGGCTGCGCTAGTTTTTACTCTCTAAAGCGACGGGAAAATGTTGAAAAGAGTAAAAATTTGCATCGAAGAATAATGTCGCAAATATGTTGGTCTCATTGAGTCATACATCTTGGTGTCAAGACACCTGAGCCGTGGGGCCCAGAGGCGCGGAGAATGTCCAAAGTACTATCTTCGCGCCTCAGTAAGGCTACTGGAAACCCATGCGCTGGCAGCTATTTCGGTCAACGGATCAGCCTTGCTATCCAACGCGGAAATGCTGCCAGTATTCTTCTTTAGATAGTTTTAATTTTATGTAGTCTTCGTATCGTAAATATAGTTATAAGATTTGGTTTGATCGAGGAATTCAATTTTACAAATTGGATCTCTTATATATAATTGTTGCATTACCACCAATGACATGAGAGGAAATTTGCGATTTAAAACGTCGTTACTAATCATTCCCTTAAAATTCTAAATGCTCAATATGGTTTCTGTATATTATTCTGTTTCATATAATGTAATGTATGTTCATAGGCACATAAGTGAATTTGCTAGAGACTGTCATAACCATAATAACACCGGGAACAAATATAAACTTATATTGTTAGTAAGTATTTTGTGAGGCGATGTGCATTTACAACAAGATCTCAGAAAATGTTCATAACAAAATTATTACGTTATTCAAAAGAATTGTTAAAAAACGTTTGTGTGGTAAAGGTTACTATAACATAAATGACTTTCTTTATGAAACCACAGATAGGAATGGAGCAACCGCCCTCAGGCTATTAAATAATAAGTTTAATTGTAAAATATTACATTCTAAACATATTTTTTTGATAAAAAAATGCCCTCGGAGTTTGTTGCCCCAATTCTTCAAATAAGTGATGTCACATCCTATTTTGAATAAAAATATTTGAATTTTAATTGAAGTTGAATTTGAATTTGTAAATTAAATGTTATCAATGCCTTGCATGTTAAATTGTTAAGCTAGTTTACGCGTGAAAAACGACCTTAGCAATAATAAACGCTTCATCCACTTCATACCAACGAAACCCTTGTTAATCGTAACCGAAAAACCCACGACGGCACGAAGCCGGCGTTTCAAATCGAATCATTTAAGCACATTTCACCTTCATAGAACCCTGCAAATAAGGGCTCTAGCATAGATATAGTAACTTTTTATCGATTAGACAGATTGTTACAATAGCAATGAGCTTGTAATTATTAATATTGCGAGAGCGAGAATAAGATTATTAATTGTTGTAAATAGTAAATAATTTTTAGATGTACCAAGTCTTATATTATAACTATTTAATTTCTATCTAATTACATTAATACTACGATTCATAAGTTTGTTCCATATCTTTGTTGTAGCGTGAATGAAATTGATTTGAGAATAACACAAATTTTCATTATTGCTACATACTGTGTAAGATTTCACTTGTAAAGACAGCGAAATGTGTGGATATGAATTCGTTCGATATTTTACTATCAATCCTAAGAGATTGACTAGAATATTTATATCGATGCAATTATGCGGTGAGGATCGTAATGCTGGCAATGCTCCTGTGATTCCTCTGGTGATGCAAGAGAATGTGAGCGGCGGTGATCAGGTGACCTATGTTGACGTATACCTTATTACCTATGGACGTTCGTTTGTCTTCCTCTTCAATAAAAAAAACGTACCTTATTAAGTTATTTGAGCTACTGACTGGTAAGTACTGACGCTGTTATCCTTTACTATTTTAATGTTCAATATAGAATTACTCAACATAAGTTGTTTGAAGATTCAATATATTTTTTAATTTAATATAAAATTATATTTTATAATCTGACCCACTTGACAATAACTGTGACAATATGATCTATGACGTAAGAAGAGAACCTAAAGCGTAACATCATGTTGTGAGACAACCCAATCAAGTATATGTGCGCCCGTCAGCCTGAGGAGGTGGAATTCAAACTGGTACACTACAAATCAAGTGTACTGTCATTTTGCAGCGTAATTATTATATCATAAATACTTATAATGTGAATATGTTGCAGAGAGCTCTTTTGCACACAGCATATATTTAGATTATATAGTAATCTATATATAACAGCAAACCTTTTTAAAATCCTCAGGCGCTACCTCCACGAGCGAGTGTACGCCGAGCCAAGTGTATTTCTACACTTTCATAGAACGTGCCTCCAAAAGGCGATGTTAACGCGGTATCATGATACACTGAATGCGATTAAGTCAGCTACATGCGACATTTTCGTAACGCACTCGCCGCGGATTATGGTGTTTTCGCTGCGAAAGCGTGGAAAACGCGCTGTCAAATTAACTATTTTCTTCAAAACAATTTTACAGCAAGAAGAGGTTCCATTGCAAGAAGCGTTTATACGCTGCTGGGATAATAGTCGTCTCGAGGCGAATACACGATAAAATAATGGCCGATTCGTTGATCGCTCGTGAAGGCAGCGCCTTAGTTTCAGACCATATTCTGTCGATACATTTATAGATCTATGATCTAAGGACAACACATCATAGTTGAATCAAACAAACTCAATGATTTGACAATTACAACGAGCTATTGAATTAAAATGTCGGGTCGAGTGATCTGATTTTGTTAAGTGGTTGAGTTCTGAATCGATTGAGATCATTTAATTTAAGATCTGTTTGTTTTGTTTTGGTTACAGCCGCACTTTATATCCATGTTTAATTATACTTCCACTTTATAATTAACTTATGGTATCTAGTTCTTCTCATTGGAGATATTTGTTCTACTTTAAAAATTACATTCAAAGAACAGTTACACTAATTGAAGATATACATTAAAATTAAACAAATATTCTTCATACACAAATAAAATTTGAAAACTAAATTTTATGATCGATGCGGGACTCGAACCTACGCCTCTTGCGTTCCGTGCGAGTGCTCTTTCAACTGAGCTAACCGTTCGATGCTTGCTTTGTTGATGTATGCTTTGTTCAACTCTCAGGTTATGGCTACAGGATTTACTTTACAGTTGATAACCTGCTCAACCCTAATATTCGCATATTAGGAAATGGACTTGAGATGTCGCTCTTGTAAATCTAAACAATTTGTTATGTTTTTTTAAAGTGATAACCCTCACTTCTAGAATTAATTTTATTTATATATTAATCCTAGAAGTGAGGGTTATCACTTTGAGAAACATATCAAATTGTTAATATACTACATTATTTTCAAAGAAAGCCAAAATAAAACATAATAAAACACTCCACATATCTTCGAACAGATCGCAATAATAAATGAGGGTAGTTAGTGGTTAGAGCCTAGTGACATGGTGATTGGTAGCAATAGTCAAAATAGTTTTGGTATATTATATTCCTTTTAACCTACCAACAGGCACTTTACTGTATATCCGTCTATCAGTCTGTCAGCGGCAATACTTTATCATACGGTTCTAAAGTTTTAACAGGAACAGTTTTACTATATTTTTGATAAAAACAAACGCTTTGAATTGCGTCAAATACTATTCCTATAGTGAATGGAGCTCCCTACAAACTTATTTGTTACTAAAAATTTGTTAAAAAGAGAAACAATGAAATTGTTGTATATTTTTCTTAAAGGCTCTGCTGTATCCGTCAGTTAGGTTGATTCGTTTAATGATATGAAAAATTTGAAAACTATTCAAAAGTGCTCCATAAAGCCTATTCGAATAGAGATGATAAATACAATTAGTGATTAAACTTGGCTAGATAGAGCAAGAATATAGAACGCTTATGTAGCCGCATCCCCTCTTTTCTGCACCGTCTACTGTCGCACCGTTTCGTTTCTATGCACATCGGTACTCGTATTTACACATGCCATGTACGCCAAATCTAAATTTAATCTTTCTAAATAAAACAATTTTATGCTCACTTAGTTAATTATATATTTCGCAACTAGAATAATTAACATATCATAGTACCTTAATTATGCATTATTAAGTGGATTATAATAGTGGGTCTGAATAAGACGATTTTTGATAGTCTTAAATTTAATAAAGGAATTAAATATTTTATTAATTTCCCTGCGTACTTGTCTACATCCTGAGGCAAGGTTATCAAGTTGTCATTTAATTTTACACGTTTTTTATCTACACTGAATACAATCTTTATTCTAAAGTAAGCTGAAGCCTGTTAACTAAATCATAATAAAAGTGAATCTCGTAACCATTTGATCAAGAAGCATATGTAAATGTTTGTTATAAAACATATTTTAATAATGCAGTAGTGAAGGGTCGTTTGGGCCCCTGCATCGTTGCTAAATACGTGTAGTCGGTATTAAATTCGATATTTTTCCATATCATTGCGGGGTGGATGCTGGAGGGTTAAGTGGATGATGCTATGCAGAACGTTATCTATATTTAATATTTTTTCGTAATTATGCACATGTGGACGGCAAATGTTTAGCTGTTCAGGTAACTAAATTAAACTATAGATCCCTACAAATATCAATATTATATTATATTTATAAAATAGAGTGTCAATTTGTGAAATTTAATCAACAGCTTTTTACTGAATGCATTTGAATTTTTTCAGATTGTACCAGAAATCCAATAATGGAAATTATTGTGAGACTGCCTGTATGCTGACTGATCCCCATAATGGCTGGATTAATTTTCATTGAATACCGATGGAAAATGAATTTTAAAGCTGAAAAAGGTTTGATAATAATAACGAAATTTGTCAAAAATCAAGAACTCAACTGATGCTTCTAAGGTGCAGTGTTCTTTAGCCGTAAAAAATAGATATGAAATTAAAACTTACCTTTCTGTGCAAAAGACTTCTTGGTCACAATTTTAGTGTCACCCATTCAAAAATCATCTCAGCTTTCGAATGATTTACCCATCAAAAATAGACAAACTTCTCAATCAAAAAAGTTCTCTTCAATATAAGATTATTGCTGTCAAGGTTGGAGCAAATTAAGAAAAAAAAATTTTGGTAATAATTTTATATTATACTAGCTGACCCAGCAAACGTTGTATTGCCGATATTAAAATCGCGATACAAAAGTAACTGTTGATCGTAGATGTGTGAAAATTTGAAGTTGTATGTATTTTTTAATGCTGACTCATAATCTAATAATCTATAATTTAAAAAAAAATGTCAAAAAATTAAAAAAAAAACATCGTGTGGACCACCCTTAACATTTAGGGGTATGAAAAATAGATGTTGGCCGATTCTCAGACCTACTCAATATGCTCACAAAATTTCATGAGAATCGGTCAAGCCGTTTCGGAGGAGTTCGGGAACGAACATTGTGACACGAGAATTTTATATATAAGATTAATAATTGCATAACACCCTCCTTAGGGTGTAACCCCGCGCTTGGCTAAACGAAGTCAACTGATCCAATAATCGGCAGATACGTTTGAATTCATTAATGTATTTGTCCTCTACCGCTATGACGACGGGAGAGCAGGAAATTTACTACTTTTTCTTAATTTCCTTTTTATATCATAACGCAATATTGCTTGGGGGAGATTAGTTATATTTTAATGGGAATAATATTTTGCAGAATAATTTTGATAATTTAACACTCAATCTTCTTCCTGGTCGATACGCTTTTGAAAGGGCTGTTATCATGAAGTTTTCTTCTTGCAAGACAGACTCTTGGGGATTATACTTCCAGTGGTTCTGGAGATATTTAAGCGCCAAGGTTTTCAGAAGCCTCTTCTGATAAGTCAACTCATTAGATGAGTGGATTTATTTCACATCATATACAATACAATTTTCTTAATCTAATGTTACAATTAGTAAAAAAATTACAAAAAATACTCCCTAAATACTTCTAAAAAATAGAACTAATACTATCTAAACTATAATAAAAACAAAAAAAATAAAAAATGAAAGTACAAATTATAACTTTAACTTATTATTAATAAGTTAAAGTTATATTTATAAGTAATGAAAATAATGAAGACGAAAAAAAAGAAAAACTACTTATTTGACAAATGCGATTGAGTACGAGCTAAGTGTTTAACAACACTTTCTTTAAACCTGACCAGCCCACCACCCAATATATCAAGTTCTGAATTGGTATCGTTTAACTTATTGTACTCGCGAAGAATTCGAGAGAGAGGCGCCTGAACTCCCAGGTTGGTTTTTACAGAAGGAACTTGGAAGATTCTCTTGATTTTGAACCTTGGGAATAAATATGGGACAGCAAGGTTAACATTCTGCAAGAGGTTACTACATTGTATTTGACCGTTTAAGAGTTTGTACAAAAATATTACTCCGGAAAGAGATCTCCGATCGAGCAATGAAATCATATTAAATTTCCTGAGGCGCTGATGGTACGGGTGTCTATGAGAGAATCCAGTACTAATGTATGCAAGGTGTCGCGTGAATGCTCTTTGGATACTCTCGATGCGTTGCGAATGGATCGTATATAGGGGATTCCATATAATACTACCATATTCGATATGACTGCGCACTAGAGCGTTATATAGAATTGTTTTCGTTTTGGAGCCGAAACAATTCGAGTTTCGCTTTAGAAATCCTAACATTCGTGTGGATGTGGTAACTACTTTATTAACTTGTGCAATAAACGTTAGTTTGCTATCAATAGTTACCCCCAAGTCACGAATTTCCTGCACTTCTTTTAATGGTGCGCCATCGAGCTCATACACTGTAACAAGCGGTTTTTTTTTTCTAGTGTACTTAATATGAAAACATTTGCTTGCATTTAGAATCATACCATTTAATAGGCACCAATCTTTTATACCATTGAGATCACTTTGAACAAAAGCAGCCTCAGAGGCAGAGTTGATAACTTTATAAATTTTTAAATCATCGGCGAAGAGAGAAGCTTTGCAATATTTGATATGATTCCTAACGTCATTCACAAATATCAAAAACAGCAACGGTCGTAGGTGGGATCCCTGGGGAACACCAGATCGCGCAATATATGAATTAGATTCAGTGCCTCCTACAACTACTGACTGAAGTCTATTATGAAGATATGACTCGAACCACTTCAGTAAGTTTCCTCCAATTCCATAATTACTTAGCTTCTGAATCAATAAAGGGTGACTGACTTTATCGAAGGCATTACTAAAATCTGTATTTATCGCATCAATCTGGCGCCCATTGTCCAATTCTTGACATACTTCGGTGACAAAAGAGATGAGGTTCGTTTGAATTGAACGGCCCTTCCTGAAACCATGTTGCTCATCGGAGATCAAACTGTCAATTTTTTTGGAGATAACAGGATGAAGGACTGATTCAAAAAGCTTTGAAAAACAAGACGAAATGCATATAGGACGGTAATTTTTTACGTCGGTAATATCCCCCTTTTTATATACAGGTACAACACGAGACTTTTTCCATTCTTCAGGAAATACACCTTCTTTAAGTGATCTATTGAAGATAATAGTTAAGGGTAATGATATTGCAAACCTACATCGTTTAACAAAGAGAGGAGGAATCGAGTCTGCTCAGCCCAGCTCCTTTATTAATGTCGAGTCCTTTTATTTTCTGAGATATTTCAGCTTCACTGAAGCTCAGGGACATCAGAGAATGAACATTACCAATATCGACTAGACTAGAACTGCGAACGCGACGCTGACCACAAGTGTATAGTATAGAAGAAAATTGATATGAAATAGATTGGCAATAACCGCTGCTGTTTGTGCTGTAACATTATCTATTTTCATACAAGAGGGAAGTGTTGAATGGCCGCCTTTTTTATTTTTAACAAAACTCCAAAAACATTTTGGATTATTTGGAATGTTTGCTTCAATATTTCGCTTGTATTTAGTATAGCAATCATCGTAAAGTTTATGACAACGCTTTCTAATCATGTGATACTCTAATTCATCTCTAGGATTCTTATATATTCGGAACCTCTTATGTAATTTTTCTTTTTCAGCAAGCAATTTTATTAAGGAAGAGCTGAACCATACCGGATATTTAGATCTCGTGTTGGTTGTTTTAGGAACAAATTTGTTAATGATATTGTTAATTATTTTATAGAACTCAGATACAATACTATTTACGTTATCATGGACGCATAGCCTTCGATTCCAATCAATAGTTTTCAGATCATTGATAATAGAAACATAGTCACCTTTATAAAAATTTAGTTTTGCATTACCTCTCGCTCGCAAAAATGATATTCCAGAACTTTCAATATTTAACAATAAGCTAGGATGATTCGTATATGTCCTACTTAACACGTCAGGTGGAGCTGATACATTAATATAAGACATATTACTCAATACTAAATCTAAAAAGCGGTCATCGCTATTACTAATACAATTAAATTGCTTTAGGTTATTCATAGACATAAAATCAACTAAGGCAAAGCCAAGAGTATTGTTATAGTTAGAGGGAGTCATAAAAACTTCGTTTGCTTGTGACTTCCAGTTAATAAACCCTAGGTTGAAATCACCAACTATAATGACATCATCGCTTAAGTTGAAAGCTAAGTCAATTTTGTCCAAAAATTGTGTCAACGTCCCAATTTTTACAGGTGGAGGTAGATATACCACACATATAGAAAGTTTTTTTATTGCTTGATTAATATTAACATGTAATGTGGACCCATAAATCCTCGACATCTGATTCCCATGACTCAACTCTGAAAGAAGAAATGTCCTTAGAGACTGCTAACATAACTCCTCCACCATCTGATTTAGTATTGCTAGAACTCGAACGATCCCTACGATAGACGGTATATCTGTTGTCAAATAATTCATTGTTTGAAATACTGGATCTCAACCAAGTTTCGGTAAGAGCGATGACCTTATAATTAGAAGTTGATAAGTTCCTTAGAAAGTTTGTCGTCTTAGTTCTCAACCCTTGAGCATTTTGGTAATAAATGTTAAGCATCTTATAAAAAAAACTATAGAGAAAAACAATAAATTATTAAGCTACAATTATATACTAAGTTTACAATTTAATATACTAAATTAAGTTAAAAGATTTAAGGTTTCGTTGTTCTTAATAAGCAAGGCTTGGCAGTTTTCATTTTTTCTCGTAAAAACGCGCCCATTGCGAATCCATACAAACTTATACTGCATCTGTTTTGTTTTCAAACGGGTAGCCGCGTAAAGAGCATTGGTTAATGGAGTTAGATGTTCGGATACAAATATAGGTTTTTTAGTTCCTCCAATACCAAGATGGCGAGAGTTTAACTTATCTTGCGGATTCTTCTTGTTAAATTTGCTCACAGCAGCCAGAACGACGTCACGTTTGCGCGGGGTACCTAACTTAACTACGACGGATCGAGGTCTATTACTGTCATTTGTTAATTTAGCCACTCTTGTCACGTGTTGTACATCATCCTGAGTGAGAGGACAGTCCACAGTCTTGGCAATCTGAATTACAGTTTCAAATAAATTCTCTGATCTATTCTCTGGGATCCCATTAATAAGTATATTGTTCTCCCGTACATGAAGTTCGACGGAGCTTAGCCGGTTCGTTAGATCAGTGACAGTAGATTTTAACCTCTCATTATCTTTTTTTAAATGGACTATGTCTATATTCTTTTGTTCTAGCGATGATTTTATGTCTTCAAATTGTCGGTTGAGGAAGCTGATTGTGTCTTGGAACTCGGCTACCTTTTCAGTGAGATTGTTAAGTTCCGACGTAACCAATCGTTTGATTGTCACGGTGAGGACTGAAGATAACTCCTGTTGTAAAATATCTTGCAATTTTTCTTCAGTAACAAATGGCTCTATTTCTGGCAGCTGTGGAGGGGATCTATGTGAGGGCTTTATTCGCTGTGTTATATTATCAGATCATGAAGGTTCACTTCCGGGGCTTGTTTCTTGAGAGCTCATATCATGGGCGCTTCCATCGGAATTTGCGCGAGCTTGCGATAACGTGTTTGCATTGTCATCTTTAGGCTGCCTCTCAGAGCATTCAGGACACCTGAATGACGCTTTTTGTCTTGCGACCATCTCAATAAAGCGCTTGCGTGGGACATTTGCACAATCTAGATCGTATTTTAGCTTACAGATATGGCAGCACAAATAATCCTTTTTTGGCAACACATTATGACAGCTAGCACAAATGTTTGAAGGGGCCATTTTAAGTTTATATCAGTTATAATAAATTCTAACAAAAAATAATATTAAAAAATTTTTAGATATAAACAAATTATAAAATAAAAAAAATGCACATAAATTTCTTGGATTGGAACCACGACCCACTGATGTCAACCTGTGCTGACCGTAGTCGTTCGACACAGAGCTATGCGAGCAGTTATGATTAATATTGAAATAATAGTATCTATTCCAGTGACAGCAGTACGTAAATGAGCGGCCACTAAGTAGGTATTTATTCGAGAACACACGACGAGTCACAACGATGAACAGAACTCGACAAGTGCACTGAATCTACGATTATGATTATAATCACTCTAAAGAAGTATCAGTATAGAAGCATTATTATTATGTTTCACTTGTGTATAGTTATTTATATTTTATGTAGCACTCTGTTGTCGTAATTGTTTGAAATCACCACTGTTTAAAAACACATAATAAATATTATATTATAATATTATAACTTTATTATATTAACACAGGAACTTGCAAAAGTCACACACTGCACGTATTTGCCTTGCTTAATTAATTTAAAACAACATATTGTAGATTTTAGTGGAATTACTATTTTTAATTGTTATTTTACACGGGAGCCGGCGTGAAAGGCACGCGATGCGCGTTAGTAACCTCTAAAAACCTATTTATTTTATTTTTAGATTTACCGACACTACGTGGTCTTCACACTCGTGGTGCCTTATTCGTTAACTAGCAGGGGGACTTCTGGAGCTAACGCCGCAGCAAGACTCTTGTGAATCTATCGTGCGTACAGGTGGAGGATAGATAAATATGGTAGATCTGTTCTACCCTTTCTAGCTTTACATGCATATATATTTTAGCCTTACCATTAGTCATACGATTGAATATTAAATCCAGTCAAAGCACATATTATGTGATAGCTTAAATCTAATAATTACACTTATGAAGTTAAAGCACCGGTTCGAAGCACAGGATGGGCTGGATAGGTTGGTCAATAGTGACGCTTTTTTCTGCCACTAAGCAGTAGTAATAAAAGCTAATGTTCAACGAAACACAACAATTTGTATTTCCGGTTGAATGGTGACAAGGCTGGTGAATTTACTTACTTACGAGTAGACACATGTAGCGAATAAGTGAAGAAAGAATTACAAATCAAATATTTAAGGCAAGTGTGTGAGGGCAGGTCGGTCGGTCGGACATTCGAGGAAGCATTTATGAAAGGAGTAACGAATGTAGAGGAAGTGAGTGAGGTTTGTAATGATAGAAGAAGTGGCGTTCTGTTGTCTCTGCCAACAACAAAATGGCGTGGGTGTATGTTTGTATGTATAGTATAAGTCCATCCTGGTGATTTTAAGAAGCGGTGCTTGTCGAGTGAGCGATGTCATTTTGCCTTCTCCATAGAATTGTCTTTGTAAAAATAAAGTTGCCTCTTTTCGCGAGTTCCCGAACTATAACTACAGCATAATTAATGTTATCATAATATTAATATGAATTAGATTTCACCGTCCATAATTAAACCAATTGCGGTTTTCCTGTTTTTAAAACAGGCATCGGTAATTATTAATTAGTCTCTATCGTAGTTGTAAAATTAGTGTAACTTAAAGCAAACAGGATAATGATATAAGTGTTGATAAGCGAAACTTTAATATAATTATAATTACATTCAAATTACTCAAAATACATGTTCGTTAAAGGTCTTTATTATCATGAGTATTTTTAACCGACTTCAAAAAAGGAGGAGGTTCTCAATTCGTCGGTATGTTCTTTTTTTGATTGTTACCTCAAAACTTTCGACTCGATGAACCGATTTCGATAATTCTTTTTTATTTGAAAGCTAGTGCTTTCCGTGTGGTCCCATTGTAATTTGGTCCAGATCTGACAATGTCATCCATGAGAAAACCATAAAAGTCTTAAATTTGCTATACACACGTATAGCAAAGTGGATGATAAATTTACGAATAACTCAATATTGCGCCAACCGATTTCGATGAATCTTTTTTTATTGGAAAGAATATACTTCAAAGATAGTTTGGTGAGAGGTTGGTTAGGTTTTGATTACGGAATCCATGACAAAGTAACGGAAATCTTCAATTCTTAGGAGCAAATTAGCGATACTCTTCCGAATATTTGTTATGCTATCCGGATATTTAAGTCATCTTCATCTTCATCATCATCTACCATAACATAGTTATGGTCAAGTAATTGTCGTAGTCGAATATGATGACCAATGGGCCTCCTTAACGACATACATACGGGAGAAACTTGTGTCTTCTATCGAGTCCTCTCTCGAGAAGGTCGCGGAATGGGGTAAATTGAACCTTGTCCAATTTAACCCCCAGAAGACTCAAGTTTGCGCGTTTGCCCCTAAAAAACCCCATTTGTCGTATCACCGCTCTTCGACAACACTTCCCTTAAAGCCTCGCCTAGTATCGGAATACTGGGTCTCGAAATCTCGAGCGATTGCCAATTCAATCCAATTCAGTTCGTGGCCATTTGGAGGGCAAAGCCAAATTGGCTCCAAAGAAACTGGGCGTCATTAATAGAGCACGGCAATACTTCAAGCCGGCCCACATTCTAGCGCTGTACAAAGTGCAGGTCCGGCCACACATGGAGTATTGCTGTCATCTGTGGTCTGGCGCACCCCAGTATCAGCTCGATCCATTTGACCGCGTGCAACGCAAAGCAGCTCGAATTGTCGGGGACACAGTGCTCTGTGAACGGCTGGATCACTTGGCGTTGCGTAGAGACGTCGCTTCATTGTGTGTCTTCTACCGAATTTATCACGGGGAGTGTTCCGAAGAGCTGTTTAACCTGATTCCTGCCGCCGAATTCCACCTTCGCACGACACGCCACAAGTTAGGATATCATCCCCACCATCTGGATGTGTGGCGGTCCTCCACAGTGCGGTTTTCAAGGAGCTTTCTTCCACGTGCTACAAAGCTGTGGAATGAAATTCCTTGTGCGGTGTTTCCCGGACGATAGGACATGGGTACCTTCAAGAAAAGCGTGTACACCTTACTTAAAAGCCGGCAGCGCTCCTGTGATTCCTCTGGTGTTGCAAGAGATTGTGGGCGGCGGTGATCACTTAACAACAGGTGACCCGTACGCTCGTTTGTCCTCCTATTCCATGAAAAAAAAAATACAGTATGGATGCGATCTGTGGCAGAATTTCTAACTATCTGAAATTAAATTGCAAAGCGCTTACGTTCATTGCTGCATTGAAAAATTTAGTATATCTACACATGTTTAGACAAATTGTTACTACCTACTTTACCCTTTTGTTTTAATGTATGTTTGTAATAAGCTGATATTGTATACATAAATAAGGTTCAAGGCAATAAATTTTATTATTATTATTGTTAGTTAGTGTACTTCAAATTCAAAAAAATCATAAAATATTTTTATTAACAAAAAACAACCAACTTCAAAAACGATATTCTAAAACAATAGATATAATATGCACTAAAAAGTATAAAAATAATTGCGTATTTTATACACAATAATTAAGTAATCTAATTCTAGTTACGATTATTGTAATTTTTTGAGTCGGTGTCCGTCCGCCGCGACCCCTCTCCCCTCATGCCTCCTCAAGACTGAAGCATGTCATATATGTAGTTACAAACTTATCTTGGCTGACACCGATTCCAAAAATTACAATAATCGTAACTAGAATTAGATTAACTAATTAGATTGTATAAAAAAACACAATTATTTTTATACTTTTTAGTGCATATTATCTGTGGTTATAGAATAGTGTTTCTGAAATCGGTTGTTTTTTTGATAATTTTTTTATGAAAAAATTAGACGAGACGTGTAGAACTTTCATTTGAGGGTATTTGATACTCCCTGCCCATTAAAATGCAGTGCCGCTCAGGATTCTAGAAAAACCTAAAAATTTTGAGTGGCACTACAATTGCGTTCGTCACCTTGAGAAATAAGATGTTAAGTCTCACTTGCCCAGTAATTTCACTAGCTACCACTTTCAGACCGAAACACAATAATGCTTACACTACTTTGCGGTAGAAATAGGCCCCGTTTTGGTAGCCATAATCTAGCCGGCATTATGTGCAAAGGAGTCTCCCACTGGTGAGTCCCACATCTCATACCAGATAAGTTAACAAGACCGTATCGCACAAATCATTCATAGATTTCCACTTATTTCAAAAAAACTAATAATCAAATAAGTTTTGGATACTTTTATAATTTAGTACACTTTCTATTTTTAATTTTTTTTTATATAAGAATTAGGCTATCTTGCATGACCAGTGATATCTTAGATGCGATGCGATGCTTTGTGATTTTTTAAATAATCCATTTGCCATCGGCCTGTAATGAACACTCATCGCAATGCAATTCATTCCACAATTTCGTTGTGTGTGGATGAAAGAACCTTTATAATTCAGTCAACAATTAAAATTTGCTTAAAGCTGCGTACCTACAGGTGTAACTACATTCAAACTGTTTATTAAATTACTTCAAATAAGTCAGTTTAAGAACTCTTTATGCCAAAAGTAGTGTGAAATTATGAATGAAGGGCTAAATGTATTGTAAAACTATCAATGAAATTCACATCGTCATTTTCACTTGAAATGATAAATGCCGACATTACATCTCTAACCCAATTTAGATTTTATTATATGAAAGAAAGGGTTTACTTTCGCTTGCGAGATTTTTCTAGTTCAATATGAAATTTCTAATAATTAATCTTTCAATTGTGTCATTAGAACGTTCGCTTCAATATCTTCAGTTCATTTTCTCTCCTTTTAAGTCTCATTTTAATGATTAATGATTAGGTTGAAATTAATGATTGTTTGACGATGAAAGCATGTGTTAGAATGTTAGTCGAACGGAATTTTAAATTTGGAAGCTCATTCATAGATATTCAATTATGTTTATTCGAAAAAAGGTGCAGCAAAAAGGTTGGCCTATTTGTGTGTAATCTTCGTGAGTTCTTCTCATAACGAGAACAGTGAATGCATCGACATTGATAAAACTGGCGAAGCGAGTGTTGGTAGCCGCAAATTCCCCATTTTTTGAGCAAATAAAATATTTTCAATGTAACAATAAAAAATTAAAATAAATAAAATAAAAATAGCCTTTTTTCTTCTACTACAACAATATTTTTTTAAATCTTACTCTAGTTTGAACTATATACATATATGCTTTTTAATTAATTTAATATGTTATTAAAGTAGTTTAATTTTATTAGTATTTAAAAGTAGTAGTCGCTTCTATAGCGTAGGCCTCTCCTAAATCCTTCCAAACATCTCTTTATCGTGCCGTCCGCATCCAATGAGATCCACATCTGTTGTTGAAGATGTCTCTCCATCTCCTACGTGGTCTCCCTTTTCTCCTTTTTTCCTCTCGTGGTACCCACTCTGTTAAGCGTTTCGTCCATCTATTATTGTCCATCCTGCAAATATGTCCTGCCCAGTGCCATTTAAGGAGCCTTATTCTTTGTAACAATGTAACTATAAAACTAGAAAACTAAATAATACTAGAATTAAACAATTACTTGTTACTTATACCAACAGGCTCAATTATAGACAATATACTAGCTTATAAAGAAACAGAGCATGTGAGAGAGAAGAACATCTCTAACAGAGATACAACAAGATAGAAAAACAGAGCGAATCTATAGTTACTGTATCCGATTTTGATTCACAAGTCGGAAACAGTCAGCCACCCTAGGAATTAGCTCCTCAGTATTTCGATTATTAAACCACTAACTACAACAGATTTTTTACTAACGGGTGGCTCCTTTGCACAGGATGCCGGCTAGATTATGGGTACCACAACTATCTTTTAAGGCGCATACTTTATCCATTTATAATACTTTAAAAAACTATCATATATTAAATATTAATGTAAAAGCTGTTTAAACAAATACGTTATCAATCCTTATAATTTTCTTACTACATTTTATAAAATCACTTCGAAATACATTTTAATTTCATTTTTAACATTGATTTGGCACACACTTTTCGATTACTTTTTTGGACTATATTGTTCCCGAATACTTACATCAGATCATTTTCTATTAATAGAACAGCGTCTGTCGGGTTAGCCAGTTATTAATATAAACTTCTACACAAATAGAGTACTTAGAAGGGATAATTTATTAGAGATTTATTTGTCTAATTATGTTACATTTGTATGTTGTAGATTTATGGTTATTTTTAGTGTAATAATAACATTCAATCAAATCAAAATCACTTTATTCATGTAGGAAGGAAGAAAATAACACTTATGAATGTCTAAAAAAAATTTTTCGTTATTGAATCTACCGCTACTCCGTAAAGGGTTGAACTAATTAGAAGAAGTAGCAAGAAACTTTTAAATCAAGATTTACATTTTCATCCACACACACGGGATTATATATATATATATATATATATATATAATATCCTGTAATATATATATATATAATCCCGTGTATATATATATATATATAATAACTTTTAAGAATCTGAAGTAGAGCCTCCGGCAACAGGATCATCCTGCCACCAATAAAGAACTTTAATTCATTACATCAAGATGTACACTGCAGTTAAACCAAACCGCATTCTCATTGTACATTAAAGTACCTAATTACGTAACAATAAATAAGAATTTATGATGACTATTGTAACAATAATATTTTGATTAAAAAATCTATTGAGCGAATAACTCCCAGTAGCACAATGCATGTCCTATAAATTATAATAATATACTGTCGCATCGTGTAGTATATGCAAGGTTTGGAGATAGAACATTTTATAAAAACCTGTTAAAGTTAACTTGTATGATGTTTACAAGAATGTTGATTTCGTATCTGTTTATGAAAATAAAATGTTTTCTAAATTAAATTTTAAAATAAAATTTATGAACGATACAGGACTCGAACCCGCAGCGTCTGCGAGAACTTCTCGCACGGAACGCAAGAAGACGCCGGTTTGAGTCCATATTGTTCATAAAATTTGCTTTCAAATTTAATTTGTGTGATTAATCCCAGAGGGTTATCACATTAAAAAAATAATACAATATTTTGTAAACATTATGTCATCATTAAAAATATAATGAGACAACATTATTTGTAACAGAATCCCAAACTTTGTGCTTCAAATTTCCTTGAAAAATACGTTTATTTTGCCGATTGAACATTTTGAGCATGCAAATAGTTCTACTTCACGTGGCGATCTTTATTTGAGAGATTGAGGGAGGGCTTTGTCCAGCAGTGAACATCTTCCGGCTGATATGATACCGATGATGATGATGAAATAGTTCTACTACTACATAATATTACAATAACGACCATTCTTGAGTAAGTAAAAAGAAAACTTTCTTCTAACA
>CATIXN010000001.1:19305742-19330003 GCA_949711725.1 Leptidea reali
AGTCAAGTCGAGGTTGAGGTCCGATAGTCGCACACGGCTTGCTAATGGTGCGAGACATCGAATTGATTCATATCGTATTGAGGGAAATAATTACAATAGATGCATACGATACGTGCGACCTTTATTTAAATATTTCGTTAAAGATCATGCTGGGTGTGGCGTTGTCTTTATGTTTATTGTACCTAAATAATTGCTTGTGATACAATCGGCTTGTATGTTGTTTATGTTGTAATTTTAAAGTGTTAATAGAAATATCCTTTAATGCCTAACCAATACTAGGCCTGTGCATGAATATTTCTTTTCTCAGGAACTATAATTATACTACTCGTATCTCATGTTTATTTATTTATTTATTTACGGTGTGTGGATGATGCAGCTACTATACTCAATAACTTTTGTATTAGTTTACTTGCGTTTGGCATTGACTATTTGACGGTTGAGTATGTTTGTTGCATCACTTTATATATTACTAGCTGACCCAGAAAACGTTGTATTGCCAATATTAAAATCGCGATACAAAAATAACTGTTGATCGTAGATGGGTGAAAATTTGAAGTTGTATGTATTTTTTAATGCTGACTCATAATCAAACTAAAAAATTAAAAAAAAAATTGGCGTATACCCTTAACATTTAGGGGGATGAAAAATAGATCTTGTCCGATTCTCAGACTTACCCAATATGCACTAAAAATTTCATGAAAATCGGTCAAGCCGTTTCGAAGGAGCTTAACTACAAACACCGCTACATGAGAATTTTATATATTAGATATTGTAATTGAAATGATTTGTAAAACGATGAATATGTAAATCTTGATTTAAAAGAGTGGCAATGAGTTTCTTGCTTACTTCTTCTCATTGGCTCATCCCTTTACGAAGTAGCAGTAGATTAAATAAGAAAAAATATTTTTATTGACATTTATATTTCCGTTACCTACATGAATAAATTGATTTTGAATTTGATTGATTTTTATTTTGTTAGTTAGCTTATTTAAAAAATTTAAAATAGTTCTGCAACTCCAAATGCTCCTCAAACAGGAAGCTTTTATACGGACGCTCGGGTGCAGGCTCTCTAACCGTCCTAAGCGTCAGATTTTTTGCATTACACGAGAGCGTCAGATTTAGGAGCGTTACACAATAGATATATATATATATATATATATATATATATATGTATATGTATAGGTCTGACCATGTACAGCGTGGCAGAAGCCGCACAAATATCAAAACGTAAATATTTTGCGATATGGAATAACGGTTTCGAATATTATTTATTTTAAAAACTTCGTTTTTTTCAATGCCCAGAGTATACCTTTGTGCTGTTCTTATATCTTGATTTTTGCGTTACACAAATAAAAAATTAGTACTAGTGAAAATTTTATATTTCTTTCCCCGTCAAAATAAATTATTTAAAAATTCCTACCGAGACATATTGTATGCAAACGGTGGTAATTTGCCGCGGTGGTATTTATTACTTTAAGTTTTCTATCACCAGAAATAATATTAGTAAGTTTTTTTATGGCAATAAATTAGTAGGAGAAGATGATCCAATAAACTCAAAATAATGTCAAGCGTCAAAACCTACCCATAAAACTGTGACTGTGACAGAGGTGAACAAATATTTTCAACAAACGCACGCACATTTACACAAAGCGACTGACGTATCGCGAATGTAAGACGTAACTGTCGTGCACACTAAAGTAATAAACCTGGCCTGTTGTTGGGAGTTGCCTTACAACAACAGGCTCTATCTAGACGTATAGATTATCTATGATTACTTAATTACAAATAAAAGAATGACATCATAACATAAAACATGCGAGATACTGAGTAATTCCAAAAACAGTGTAAACATTTTAAAATCCTCGTAAAACAAATATAGCCGAGTTAGCGACGGAATTAAAAGTATTTAATTGATGACAAATATTGTTGGTCACGGCAATTAGCATGAACCACTTACCGATCTGCCAGTAGAAGTAGAAAATAAATGGAGGAGTTCCGTATAAAATTACATATAAAAAAATAGATATTATATTTCTTCGTCTTTAGTAAACGAGTACTTATTTATGTACGTCGTCTCATGGATGTGATCAGCACACCCTCTTGTTACATCGCAAGAATCACAGGAGCCTTGCCGACCCTGCACGAGTGAACTATGCAAGCGTTTCTATGGTCCTATGCTATCGTGTCCCCGTGGACATGGCAAGACAGCCGTCTAAAATACTGCCAAAATCTACGTATCCCTAGACAAAAACAACAGAGATTTTTTTTTTACCGGATGTATTACTTATTGCTCTTGATTATATATTAGTATTTATTGTACTTGACCGGGCGGCGGCCATTTTTGTTTCGAAATACAACAGGAACCTTTTTTTAAATAAAAATAAGGGATGAGACGAGCAGAACGTTCAGCCGATCGTAGTAGATACGCCCTGCCCATTACAATGCAGTGCAGGATTCTTGAAAAACCCAAAAATTCTGAGCGGCACTACAATTGCGCTCGTCACCTTGAGACATAAGATGTTAAGTCTCATTTGCCCAGTAATTTCACTAGTTACGGCGCCCTTCGGACCGAAACACAGTAAAGCTTACACATTACTGCTTCATGGCAGAAATAGGCGCCGTTGTGGTAGCCATGATCTAGCCGGCATCCTGAGCAATGTAAGTCAAAAAAATTATTACCGACGCGCAAATTCATAGTTGGACTATACCTACTAGTGTATAGACGAGCTGACAGCCCGATAACGTGTGAGCAATTTTGATTTGTCAGTATGTGTGTTAGCTAGTGGTTTAATAAACATAATACTTAGAAGCTTATGCCACGCGTGGCTGACTGTTTACGACTTTAGAATCAAAATTAGTAACAGTAACAATAGATTCTCTTACCTATTCTATCTTGCTGTATCTCCAATAAAGATTTTCTTCTCTCTCGCATAATATAGTATGTTGTTAGTGTATTTTTTTTATAAGAGGGGGCAAACGGGCAAGAGGCTCGCGGGATAGGGAGAGGTGAGGCAACCGCCCATGGACATCCGCAACAACAGGTATCAAGAGATGCGTTGCCGGCCTTTAAGGTGAGAGTATGCTCTTTTCTTGAAGGTCCCTAAGTCGTATCGGTTCGGGAAAACCGCAGCTGGTAATTGTTTCCACAAAGTGACTATGTGAGGCAAGAAATTTCTTGCAAAACGCGCGGTTGTGGAATGCCAAACGTCAACGTGATGCGGGTGGGACTTTGCACGTAATGTCCGGTGGTGGGATTCGGCCGCTGGAATCAACCCGAACAGCTCCTTTGAGCACTCCCCGAGATAAATGCGGAAGAAGATGCTGAGAGAACCCACATCTCTACGCAACGCCAAAGAATCAAGCCGATCGGAGATGACTTGATCGGCGATGATTCGAGCCGCTCTTAGACTGTTGTTTGCGGTCAAATTGAAGAAGCTGGTACTGGGGATCCACCCAGAAGTGAGAACAGTACTCCATGTGAGGCTGAATTAACGCTTTATGAAGTAAACTATACTATAAACTAACTCAGTTTATTATATTTTTAATTCGTTAACTCCTAACTAAAAAAAAACATTCCAAAATAATTTACCTAATATGGACTAAAAAGTAAAAAAATGCGTATTTTTCTACAACTTAATAATAATAATAGAGTTCTCCTAAGTAAAATAAAATGAAAAGTAATAGACTACTTAAAAGTCGATCAAATTATTACGACAGTAAAATTTAGTCATTGTTATTTTTGTAATCGGTGTCTTCCGCGGCGCCGCTCTCGCCTCTCGCCTCATCACATCGCACGTGCGACACAAGCACATCTAACCTATAACTATGTATGTAGTTACAAACCCACCGTGGCTGATACCAACTTTACATATTGAAATGGAAGCATCAACTTTCAAATAAAAAATAGTTATCAAAATCAGTTCAATCAGTCAAAAATTCTGAGGTAATAAACATTAAAAAGAAACAAATTGCAGTCGTAAATTGAGAACCTCCTCCTTTTTGAAGTCAAATCAAATCAAATCAAATCAAAATATTTTATTGCAAGTCACATTTTACAGTAGGATGGTTGGTACATTAATAGGTAGACAATATGTGACGCCCTGCAAGGGCACAGCAACGTTATACATAAAAAAAAAAAAAAAGAAGTCATATACATTTTTTACATTCTTATACTATATTGTAACTAATTCTCACACTTGTTATTAAAAAATTCGGGTAAATCGTAGAAGCATTTTGAAACTAAAAAATTTTTAAGATGTCTTTTAAATAGAGAAGGCTTCTCTTTATTTTTAATCTCGTTTGGGATGTGATTATAAATTTTTATTGCCATGTGGTGAGGGCTCGATGACACTAATGACATACTTGTTTGGGGAATTTTTAATTTGTTTAAATTTCTATTATTTCGCTTGTTATTTGGTAGTGTTGAGTATAAGTCCGAATGTTTTTTAACAAATTTACATGCTTCTAGGATGTAAATTGAAGTAAGGGTTAAAATTTTGTGTTTAATAAAATATGGTCTACATGAATCCATCTGCTGAATATTTTCTAAAATTCTGATACATTTTTTCTGTTGAATAAATATATCTTTTATTTCACTACAGTTTCCCCATATTAATATTCCATATGATAATCTAGAATGTGCATATGCATAATAAGCAGCAAGGGCAGATTTGAAATCTGTTACGCGTTTTAGTTGGTAAAGAGCATAAGTAAAAGATGACATTTTGCTTTTTAATTTCTGTAGATATGGCTTCCATGTCAAGTGTGAGTCTAAATCAATTCCCAGTAGTGTAGCTGTGTCAACTGTTTCAAGTTGTGAATTTTTGTAAGAATAAGATATATTTAAGGGGGATTTTTGATAAGGTTTAAAAGGTATAATTTTAGTTTTATTAATATTAAGTTCAAGATTATTATTATTTAGCCAATAAAAGATTTTGTCCATTGTAATATTTAATTTTTCTTCTAGTTGTTTTAAATTAGAGCATGGGATCAAAATAGAAATGTCATCAGCAAAAAGAGTACAATCATCGTCTATTAAGTTAGGAAGATCATTTATGTATATGAGAAACAATATACAACCCAACACACTGCCCTGTGGAATAGATCCTGATAAGTGAGCTTTATTAGATCTTATGTGGTCTATCTTTCCAGTCTCGAAGTTAGTATTTTCTATTTCCACATATTGAAAACGATTATTAAGGTAAGATTTGAACCATTTATGGGCAATTCCTCGAATTCCTGAGAGAAATAATTTTTCTAGTAAGATATCATAAGAGACTCTATCGTATGCTTTGCTCATGTCAAGCAGTAGGCCAACTGAATATTTTTTATTATTAAGTGAATCAAATATTTTTTGTATGTATTTGTATATCGCTAAAGTTGTGGAATGGTTTTTCCTGAAACCATGTTGGCTTTCATTTAGGATATAATATTTTTCCAGAAAACTACTTAGGCGTATAGCCATTGCAGTTTCAAATATCTTCGCTGATGTAGGTAGAAGGGCAATAGGTCGGTAATTATTTACATCAGATGTGTTTCCTTTCTTATATACCGGTTTTATTATGGATATCTTTAGATCGTCCGGAAATAATCCTTCACAGAATGATTGATTAATAAGTTTAGTGTAGGGGTAGGTTAAAATATCAGCACATTTTTTTATTAAAAAAGGGGGGATTTCATCTATTCCGAAAGAGTTTTTATTCTTAAGATTTTTTATTATGTTCAAGATGTCTTTGGGTTCAAACGAATTTAGAAATAACGAATTAATTAATTTATTAGAATTTATAGCTATATTGTCGTTTTTTACTTTAGGGCTTGATGAGATGGATAAATAGAAACTATTAAATGTATTAGCAATAATTTTCGGATCTACTATAATATTATTCTCTGAAGATTTAAGACTTATGTTTTGCTTTATTCTTATAGTACTTTTATTTGTTTCATTTTTTATTATTTTCCACATGGATCGTGTTTTATTATCAGCTGAGCTGAATTTACGGATATTTATAATTTTCTTAGATTTATTTATACAACTTTTTAAAACTTTGCAATATCTCTTATAAAAATTTGTTAATACTTTATTTTTGGTTTGTGATACAAGGCGTTTTAATAATCTTTTATTTTGACATGATTTTTTAATTCCTAGTGTTAAATAAGGTTTATTTTGGTTTAGAGTAAATTTTGTTAGTAATTTAGGTATGCATTTATTCAGGGCAGTAACAATTATATTTAGGAATATCTTATAGTTTTCGTTAACGTTATTGTTAGGCTTAAGTTGATCATCCCAGTTGATATTCGCGAGTTCGTTTTTAAATTTATTTATATTAAAGTCATTAAATTTACGTTTTAATTTAATGAAAGACTGTTTATTGTGGAAGGTAAAAGGTAATGTGAAAATGATGCCCTTGTGATCTGATAATCCAAAATCATATACTTCAATTTTTGAGCCTTCTAGATAGAAATTTGTAAAAATTAGGTCTATGCACCTTTTAGTTGTAGGAGTTATTCTAGTAGGCTTTGAGACTTTTTGATGGAAGTTATAACACAACAAGAGGTTATTGAGTCTGCTTTTTTCCTTTGCATCTAGAAAATCAACATTCATGTCTCCCATAATAATAATGTTTTTATTCATTTCTTTTTTATTAATGTTAATGAGGAGATTTTCTAATAAGTTGTAAAACAATTCTACTTCTCTACTACTATTAGGCCAGTACAGATTAATCAGTAGTAGATTATTTTTAGGTATCTCTATTGCACATACTTCGAATACCATTTCGTTAGAGATAACTGACATATCAACACGTTCTAAATATTCTAAATTATTTTTAACAAATATGCAAACACCGCCGCCATCATGATGTATACGACAGAAGGAAGCTGCCATGATATAATTATTTATGTGTAATGTTTTTTGTTTTTCTATAGATAACCAGGTTTCCGAGATACACATAACTTGTAGATTAGGTAATTCAACAGTTAAATGGTCAAGTAGATGTATTTTATTGCAGATGCTTTGCATATTTTGATAAAAGATATTTAACTGTTTTGACGATCTGTTTGTAATATTTTGTGTGTTCATGTCTGAACTAGGTCCGAAAGTTATATCTATTTACCATTTTACGCTCATTTCTTAATTCACGATCAGTTCGGCGTTGTACATTACTTATATTTTCACCTATATTTGTAGCGAGACGACGTCGAGTTGAATGCTCGCCCGGCGATTTATTGAAGGTAGATTTAGATTTCACGCCATCGGTAATATTGCATTTCTTATTGTTTATATTAATATGCTGTACGTTCTCTTGCGATGAAGTGCTGTGTTCTAAGTCTGTTGAAGTGTTGATTATAGGTTGTGGTGTATTTGTTGAATTGTGCAATTTAGATTGAGGTGTCGGGGCCGCCTCAGTGTCCGCGAGATTCGAACGGTTTCCTTTCTGTTGATTATATATTTCAGGCGTTAAAAACTCACTAAGACGTATTCTGTTATTATAGTGGTAACGAATATTTTGAGATGTTTGGAGAAGGTGCTTTACCATCCTTTTGCTGATAAGTTCTACAACTATTGGACGGGTATGTGTGTATTTTCCTATTCTATACATATCTTCTACGTAGCCATGTATGTCCACCCCATATGTCTCGTAAATGTAGTATCCAATGTCATCGAACAGACTTTGTTTATCATACCGATGGTTTATGCGTTCGGGGAATCCATAAACGACGAGTTTCTTGCTATTTATGTCCCGATTAATAATAAATTTTAACTTCTCCACTTCCGATTTCAATGCGATATTTTCGTTTTCTATATTTGAGAGTTTTTTGCCACCTACAAATTCTTCGAAATTTTTTTCAAGCTTTTCTAGCTTGTTCAACATAATTTCAATTTTGTCATTCATATTTAATAAACTTTTAAACACTTTAAATCACTTTTAAACACTTAGGATAACTTTGATTATTAAATTAGTAAAACGTTAAATTAGTAACCACACGCGTTCCTTCGACCGTTGCGATCACCAACTCGGTTAAAAACAGCCCATCAACCATGCCAAAATAACAGCAAATCCAAAGCTAGTCATTTTATCACGACACCACAGTCAAATTAATAACCGCAAAAGCTCATAAATTACTCAATCCTATCAATTTTGAATTCCTTTTGACCGTTTAATGATATTTTGGTTGACTCAAAGGTGGTCTATTCAATAGATATTTCTTAAGAATATGTTTCCAATAGAAGTGAAATTAGCCATCGTCTGTAGCAGATGTTATTACGAGACGCTATTGTTGTACGGTGGTACTTCATGAAATTTATTGCAAGTTGTAAAGTCACTAGCCTTTCAAATTGTACAATAGCCGATCAATGCTAAGCCACAATAATATAAAAAAAAAACGTAATGGTTCTTATGGACTATGAACCATTTGCATTATTAAAAAGATAAGTGCTTCACTTAGATTAAGGATTGGTCTCCAACTAAATACCGCACTACCCAAGAACAATAGCTTTTTTATTACGGCAACTATTAGATGCTTGTGTGCGTTGCATCTTGACACTAAATGGCATCTTTCAAATTTTGTAAAATACGCTGTCTAACTAAAAAAAAAATACTGTTATCTTACATTGAAATTAATTCAATACAAAATACTTCCTTGATGATATGTGATCCCAGGATCCTCCTTATTTCTTGTAGTATTATTTTTACAAAGTTTTACAACGCGACCCGGCATTTTTGTTACAAATCTTATCAAAGTTCAACAGAACGAAGAAAGTTTTAAGGTTCAATCGCTAGTCAGAAATCTTTGTTGTAACTATTGTTTGAACTAAAATCTAACTTGAGGATAGCTTAGTAATGATATATTTTAATGTACTTACATACTTTCCGGTCGTCCTATTCCAAGTGTGTCTAAAATTTCATGATTGGCTGTTTAATAAAAAACAAACATGTAATATTAAATAGTTTGAGTTCTTTTACACGCGTATAACTATCACCACGTCAAAAAAGACTGCTGTGCCTTTTACTTATTGCAATCATAACAAATAGATTCCATCATCTTGGACAGTCAAAATTTCTTCTATGTTAGCTTAGCGATATTTTCATCACAGTAGGGTACCCTAAATTATATAACGGTATTAAATGGTTAAACAATTTGTTATGTTTTTATAGTCATAACCCTCAATTCTAGGATTAATACACAAATAACATTTGTGTATTATTAAAATTTGGTTTTTCAAATTTTATTTGTGTATTAAATGGTTTTTAAGAATCTAGAATTTATCTCTGTCCTAATAATTGCCTAGTATTTTTTATGGAAATGGAGGACAAACGACCGTACGGGTCACCTGGTGTTAAGTGATCACCGCCGCGCACATACTCTTTAAGTAAGGTGTACGGGCATTTTTTGGAGGTACAAATGTCGTATCGTACCAGAAACGCCGCACAAGGAAGCTCATTCCTCAGCTTGGTTGTACGTGGAAGAAAGTTCTTAGAAACCGCAATTTGGAGGAATGCCTCAAATCCAGATGGTGGGAATGATATTCTGATTTGTGGCGTGTCGTACAAAGGTGGAATACGGCGGCAGGAACGAGATCAAACAGCTCTTCGGAATACTCCCCGTCATAAATGCGGTAGAAGACACACACAATGAAGCGACGTCTCTACGCAATGCCAGGTGATCGAGCCTTTCACATAGCATTGAGTCCCCGAGATTTATGTGAGTCAGCTTAAAGTAATGCCGTGCTCTATTTATGACGCCCAGCTTAGAAGTCAATTTGGCTTTGCCCTCCAGGTGACCGCGGAAATGGCAATCGCTCGAAATTTCGAGACTGAGTATTTCAATACTAGGCGAGGCTTTAAAGGAAGTGTTGTCGAAGAGCCGTGGCACGACAAATGGGGTTTATGTAGTGCTAAACACTAAAACTTGAGTCTTCTGGGGGTTAAATTGGACAAGGTTTATTGTACCCCATTTCGCGACCTTCTCAAGGGAGGACTCCATTGAAGGCACAAGTTTCGCGGGCTTTTTAATTTTATTAGCTTATGTTATTACAATCTCCTCTTTCCTGAGATACGTCATATGTCAACCTTCTAGAAACAGTCATTAAACAACTAAACATTAATTTAATTTTACATCAGTTATAGTAACTAATTGCAAAAATATTAAATCATAATATAGGTTGTAGTTATTTTTAAAATTTAATATCCATTAATACTTAAAATATTTAGATGTATACGAATCCGTTCTCAGCTTCCAAGTGCGTGGGCGCCAAAATCAAATAAACTTTGAGAAGCCGACACGGAAATTAGTTAAGGATTTCTTGTTTGCCATTACTAAATACGAGAACTCTTTAGCTACCGAGACGCCGCCTTAGTTAACCTTACTATGTTATGGGTGTGATGGTTGATGTGAACAAGCATTATTATTAATTTAATTTTTTATTACTTTGCATTACTTTTATCAATATCTCATCACGACCCAAAAGGTATAAATATTAGTAAACAGTTTATCTTGCTAATGTAAGTGTTGTGGAAATGCTTGTTTTCGTAAAGTTAATTTAGGTTGTGAGTCCGTTGTCGCCAATTTTCAAATTGGTCTTTGATTGAAGTGTATTGTTGTTTATTTAATAACTTACCTAAGTAATACTTAATTTTTTATCGAAAATAACAATTTACACTCTATCCTCTCTTTGGTCGTTGCTCAAGTCATTGTTTTGCTAGATATTATACATTTTTTATACCATGAACACCCGCAAAACAACTGTTCGTCAATTGGAAGAGCAGCTACATTAGGCTCTCAAAGAGCTAAAGTAATCCAGGGCAGAATGTGAGCAATTACTGCATAAGAGAGAAGATAGTGAGAGGGAAATGTTGAATATATTAGGAAAAAAGCAAAAGATGAAAAATAAGCTGGTAGATTTTCACTCCGAAATACTTATCAGAGAAACTCAGAGGTCAAAGTTAGAGAGATGAACGTCAAACTGGATTTGACCAAAGCATGATGCATTTGATGTTGCACTCAAAAACACATTGCTGACTTGGAACGGGAGCTAAATGATGCTCATAAGCAAATTACTATCTTGGACTCTTGGACTCATTTTATTTATATACATGAATTATCTGTATCTGCCCTTGCAACACATTGCAAGGTCACATTTAAGTATACAAAAAATTGGCAGTTGTAGAGACTGCCGATAGAAGAGAAAACTTAATGATTATTAGAATTTAAAATTTCATAATGTTTAGGAAAAATTAAATTATAAACTTCAATTTATTTTTAAAACTTATTTTTAATAATATACTAGCTGATAACCACGACTTCGTCCGCGTAAACAGATGGCTAAGCACGTAGTACTTATAAAAATCTTTGTTTCTTAAAACTATATTCACTTTATATTAAATGAGGATGGATATAAGAGAATAAAACTTAGAAGACTTCATTATTAATATATATCCAATAGTTTTTCCATGATGGGCGCACAAATGAAAACATCTATCATTTTATTTATATTGATATGATATTTTACTTGGTTGTTTTTTGTCTAAGTGGAAATGAGTCATAGGACAGTAACAGGTATGAAGATGGTCCTTATTAATTTATTATTTCAATTCGATTCGATAATTAAAAAATCTACGAAGGGCTGGTTGGTGGCTAGGTCGTGGGGTGGGTCATTCTGGTCCATTTGCGTGGAAGGTTGCTGCTTTGTGTGAATTGTAGTACCTGTCATAGGGAACTTATTTATTGGTATTAAAAAGCGTGATGTTAAGTATTTGTTGTATTAATTCAAATATTGATACAACGTAGTTGGACATATTGTACTCAATAGCTTTTTTTAGGTTTAATTATGTACTTAGGTCATTTAACAACCCACGTTTTAACTTAATTTATTAATTCGAAACGTTCGAGTTCTATCTGTCAACACCCTTTATATCGGGAATGCGTGGAGGTATCGACTTGAAATTGAAGCTGTGAAAAAACAAACTTATTCGTTAACGTAAAAAAGATATACGATCAAGTACATGTCACCGGCCTTGTCCTGTCATACCTAAACCTTTACACCACAACAAAATGGTGTCTGTATGCACCGACAATGAAAATAAATGCAGGCATTATTCTGTATAGTCTATGATTGCGATTTCTTTTGTTGAATATGCTAAAACAGCAGCTGTTATAAGTCAGTATATGCTACAAAGTCGTGTCTAATTGTGGAATTGTTCTATTATATTGTAAGAATGGACGTTGAGATGCGTGAAATAGGTGAACTAATGATTTGCAGCAAAAAGGAAACACCATGTGGTCCGTTATTGATTTGACCGACATGTAGTATAAGCTACACTCCAGATACTGCAGAAAACTATACGTTCTTTGATAGTGTCTTTTTTTTTAACAATTTTGCGCTGCTAATTAAGTTTTAATTTTTTCTAGAAATTACCGAGAATGTTACCTTAACATAATTTAATAAGATTTCTACTTACAAATTATCAGTTGAATATAATATTTTAAGTGACAAAAATGTTTGGAAATAACAAGATATTTTTTTTTGTTATCAGTAATAATTTATGTGATGCTGCAAATTTTTTTCTATAGTTTGGTTTGAATTGATTTCCAAAGTCTTTTTATTGTTTACCTAAACAGTTATAATAAAATATACATGAATATATATGAACTATGGATTAAAATTCAAAAATACAAGCATTCAATATGTTTTTTGGAAAAGCTTTTAAATTGCTTCCTCCACAGATTAATGCTAAGTTTAATCTGCACATATAACGTATACTACCTAAAGTGTTCAGAGTTGACGGTCAAGAAAACAAAAAGCTTAACAATGAACGAATTAGTTTCTAATGGTAGGTTGGGCCGCGCCCACTTAACTGTCATTTTTATCGTTACTTCGAGACTTTAGGACGGCAACGCTTTTGCAGTACTGTTTTTATAAGCCGATTTGAAAAAGAGATTGTTTTCTAACACATATAACTTTCTTAAGGTTCTAATCTAATATAAAGGGTAACGAAAAGGAACCCTATTTCTAAGGCTTCACTGTCTTTCCTTCTGTCTGTCAGCGAGCCTGTCGAGATGTCGAATCCTGGGTCTTTAAAAGTTTATGCTCTCATATTTTCTCATTCAATCTATTTCAACTAATATTTTTTTATACTGACACGTTTTTTACAGAAATTTATTGCCCCAAGCTAGGCATAGCCAAGAGAACAAACAAAAATTAAATTTCTTGCCTCGCACAGCCACTTTGTGGAATCAACTACCGGCAGCGGTCTTCCCGAACAGATACGACTAAGGGACCTTCAAGAAAAAAGCATACTCCCACCTTAAAGGCCGGCAACGCATTTATTGACACACCTGTTGTTGCGGATGTCCATGGGCGGTTGCCTCACCTCTCCCCATCCCGTGAGCCTCTTGCCTGTTTGCCCCCTCTCATATATAAAAAAAAAGCAACGATATATTTATTTACTAGTATAATACTTACAATCGGTAGGTGTCAAATCATACTGTCTGCGCAAGGTTTGCTCTGGATATTACTATCACCACTGTTTCTGCTGTATTGGTTTGAATGGTATGGGTGCAAGTATATATACGTGCATATTATACTAGCGTCCAACAAGCACAAACATAAACTTGTTATGCCTACTACTCGGCTGAGTCAAGTTAGTAAGTATTTTGTGAGGCGATGCATCAATATTCCAGAAAATGTTAAAAACAAAAGAATTGTTAAAAAATGTTTTTGCGTGGTAAAATAACATAAATGACTTTCTTAATAATTTCACAGATTGTGAATGTAGCGACCGTCCTCAGGCTATAAAATAATAAGTTTAATGTTTTGATGAAAAAAAAGCCAGCTGAATTTGTCGCGCCCTTTCTTCTCAGGTTTGAGGAATTCTTTTTGGAATGGGTGGTAGTTTTTGACTTTCAATAAGTGATGTTAAATCCTATTTTGAATCATAATATTTGAATTTGAATATCTGTTGACAAACGGACGGATAGACAATTAATGGAGTCTTTGCAATAGAAGCGGAGTCCAAGCAGTGCTTATATTCACATCAACTTATTAAAAAAGCATTTGCGAGAAATATCTGAGAAAATAACAAAGTTATTAACTTATAACGATTTTTATATTTTTGAAGACTTTGCATAGGGCTGTTCTCACATTAAATATTGAATGTAGTTGTTTCCCGCAGTTTTACCGGTATATATTATTATTGTTGTAATAGAAATAAGGGATTGCTTGTAACTAATTCTAGTAGGCTTCATAAGATACATAATAGTTTTAAGGGTAAATGTATACACTTCTATAATGAACTCCCAGCCACTGTTCAGGCATTATCTATAAATAAATTTCAATGTTTTATAAAAAAATGGCTCTGTCGTAAATCCTATAACTCCACTGCTGAATATCTAAATTATCGGACAGCCTGGGACTAGATTATGATTATTTTATAGCGATAGAAATTACTGTACAATATTGTATATTTTTATTGAAAAGAGCGCAAAAAAAGAATGCTGGGAGAGTTTCTTGCGCCGCGGTAGTAGTATCTAGTAGTTATTAGAAATGACATCAAAAAGTATTCTAAAGGAATCAATTTTGAGAAAATAAATGCCTTTTAATAAAATAAATTTGAAGCCTTAAAAATATTTTTATAAAGTACACTATAGCCGATTGATACGTACCTAAATATTTTGCAAAAAGTTGGAGATATTCATATTCCTATTTCTTTTATTAAGTACATAATTAATAATTGCACGCCTCGAACGCGAAGAAGCGAGGTTGTGCTTTATAACCGACCTTTCAAGGTCACACGATTTCCACTCTTTAAACTGCATATTTTTTCTATTACTCTTACACATCATAAAAAGCACATCAATATAAAGCTGAGACACTAATGAATAATCCTGATAATTTTTTTTAAGTTGCCGAATATCGAATAAGTTGTATTAATATAAAAAAAAGTTTATTAAAAAAATTTATCGTGGACGTCCATTAGTCTGTAGTTCAAAAAAAACGGCTTGGTACGGATATCTCGAGAACGACTTGACGAAACGACTTAATTTTTTTTCACAATTTTCAGAATTAAGCAGAGAAGGTTCCTTTCGAAAATCACTACTGTAGGCCTTCTCGTTTTTTTTTAAACGCAGGTGATTGGATTTTATTCGAAATTTAACTTTAAAAAAATATAGCATGAGCCTTCGAGGCGTGCACTTTTGGATTTTCCAATTTTTTGATTATTTCCATTTCATATTCTCTTTACGAGCACCAATTTGGACTGGGCTGGTAGAAACCAGTTCTCCGCATATCAATGCCCCTTTAGAAACTGATGTAGTTTCATATTGTTAACCAACTCTTGTTGCAATATTATATATACATACATATATACATACACACTCACACCTTGTTCCCGTCGGGGTAGGCAGAGACAATAGAACGCCATTTACTTCTATCCTTACAAACCTCACACGCTTCCTCTACATTCATTACTCTTTTCATACATGCTCGCCGGTTGCGGGTGCCAATTTGGTCGACGAATGTTCTACGAGGTTTCCCGCGACTGACTTGCCCACACACACTTGCCTTATATATTTGATGCGTCATTCTTTCTTCACTCATTCGCTCCACGTGTCCAAACCATTTCAGCATTCCTTTTTCAGTCCTTGTCACAACATCCTCTTTCAAACCACAGCGCGCTCGTATTACGCATTCTGAATTCTATCAGTCAGTCTTACCCCACACATACTACGCAGTGATCGCATCTCAACTGCGTTAATTCTGCTTTTATGCTTCTTCTGCCATACCCCATTCTCACTTCCATACACGTGGCGACAAGCACTCCATTATGTACAGCCATTCGCGCTTCTATTGGCACAGTCTGACCGTTTATAAAGGCATGCATTGCTCCAAATGTTGCAATATTATGTTATGTTATAATCACGACATACAGATTTTGTCAGCAAAAGTAATTGAGGTATATAAAAAAGCGACGATATAAATATCAATATTCGATCACAGCCCTTAAATAGTCCTAAATCGCTGTCATAACAAGCATCATTATTCTCGACTCAAATCACTAAGAATATTTTAACGATGCATTCTGTTCGCTTGCAACTAAATCTTCTGAGTATTGTCAAAGCTGTTATCATTAGTTGACAATCCTAATGTTATAACAAAGGTATGAGTATCAATTATCTTTATGTGTAGCCTTGTTGCGCGGGGTATATGCGCACTGTTGGGACAGCTATTTAGATTAGCTGCGGAAATTTATTGTTATTTGGGTTAAATAGTCTTTATTTATTTTTTTATGAAAATAAGGGACGAGACGAGCAGAACGTTCAGCTAATGGTAACTGATACGCCCTGCCCATAACAATGCAGTGCCACTCAGGATTCTTGAAAAACCCCAAAAATTCTGAGCGGCACTAGAACTGCGCTGGTCACCTTGAGACATAAGATGTTAAGTCTCATTTGCCCAGTAATTTCACTAGCTACGGCACCCTTTACCGAAACACAGTAATGCTCACACATTACTGCTTCACGGCAGAAAAAGGCGTCGTCATTTATTTGGCAGCCTATCTGTCTGTCGGCAATCATATTATAGTATTAAAAGAGGTAGATATATTGTCACTAGCATCCCGACGATGAGTTGCCTAAATGGAGGCAATTGGCCCCTTTGGTCGTAGTCGCTCTCTCGATACGAAAGCGGTATGCACGCGTTTGTTGTTGACAGAATTGTGTAGAATTTGATATATGTACAACATTAAAATGCCGTCTTGTGTTATGGGAAGATACACTAATTACGACAGTAAAAAAAATCATACAATTACGTAACACAGTTAAACAAATCATAAATTATAAAATTTTATTTGATTTAATTATTTCTCTAATAAAATAAATATGACGTGTGCCGAACGTAAGCCGATCCAAGCCGAGCGGGACTCGAGTGGCAGGCGGGCATAGATTTTATATCATATAAGCTTTTATTCCAGTATTTACCCTAGTAAATACTGATAATAGAAAACAAACATAGTAATTTTTATGTGTGTACATTTATGCAATGACACCGACAAGTTTGAAAGACACCTTAAAACATTAGGTTAACTGGGAGAAATGGAGACTTAGTGAATTGATATCACATTCCTGTATTATATTGCAGATTACTCCAATCTATTAACACTAAAAGCGATAGGCTTCAGAGCGTACCAAATATTTGAAATACGCGCCAAAAATCCGCATTTAATCTTTATATTTTGATATACCCAGTATCACTCTCACAGTAAATATGAATTTAGCGCCACTTCTCAAGCTAAAATCCATTGAGCCGTGCAGGCTGCAGAGCGTACCAAACATTTGAAATACGCGCCAAAAATCCGCCATTTTTTATTTTGACATCTCTGGTGTTGCAAGATAATGTGGGCCACAGAAATCACTTTTCATCTGGTGACATGTACTCGTATTTGTCATCCTCTTAAATAAAAAAAATATGGCAGTTGTAGAAACTGACAAGGGAAGTGAAAACTTAGAACTCTTAGTAGGTATCAATGTTAAATTTCATAAATTTTAAAAGCATTTAAATTATTAGTTTCAATTTATTTTTAAAACTTACTTTCAATAATATATTAAACAAAAACAATTATTCAAACAATGCACAGTATACACATTGTACTTTTCACAAATCCATTCAATTTCACTTATAAGATATACACAGCACTAATGTTGTACAATACGTCAGCTGTATAGCTACAGATATACTGCTATAAGCATTTCGGCGACGCGAACTTATGAGATTGCACCTATCCAAAAAGTGTCTAACTACATATACAGTTATATATGCATGTCGGTGACGCAAACCCATAAGATCTACCCCTACCAAAAAGTGCCGAACGCGGCTAAAGCAATTTTCACTTCAAAGAATTGTAATTTGCTTATACCTACAACAAAATTATTATTTATCGTAAAGTTTACAGTGAATAAAATTTCATTTAAATTTTTGTATTCACAAGATGATAGGTTCATATCTACCTATTTTATATACTTTTGTGTGAATCCAAATGATATTAGTCTCGTTTCAAAATTCGACGAGTCAACATCTCCTGAAGATGGCTCATGAAGAGATGAGAACTTGTCGAATTTATGAAAGAAATAACTTTGTGGAATTAACATTCAAGAAAAACTAATACAATTAGATAAGTATGGAGTTGCACAAAGTAACGCCTAATTGAATAAATTTTCTTTGTAAACTTTGTCATAACTTGATAAATCCAATCAAAATCACTTTATTTATATAAGTCACGGAAATGACATTTATGAATGTAATTTTATGTTTCTTATTGAATCTACTGCTACTTCGTAATGGGTTGAGCGAATGAGAAGAAGTAGCAAGAAACTCATTGCCACTCTTTTAAATCAAGATTTACATTTTCATCGTTTTACGAATCATTTCAATTACAATATAATAATTTCATATTTAATATAATATGTAAAGTGATGCAACAAACATACTCAAATGTCAAATAGTCAATGCCTTACACGAGTAGGTAAGTCAAAAAAGTAAATATAAATTAATACAAAACAAAGCTGTTGATAGCTGCATCATCCACACACACCGTAAATAAATAAAGCTATTCTGTGAGCATTTTTAAGCGATTATAAAAAAAATACATAATAACTTTTCAGAATTTGATGCCGAGACTCCGGCAACATGATCATCCTGCCACCACAAGCAGCGTTTACGAGCAAGATGCATGAACCAGCCATCGCCTCCCTCAATTATATTTTAGGAAAAGGGACGACCCGTCCCATGCTGCCGCCGCAAGCACATTTAGTGATAAAAAAATTAAAATCCTATTATATTCATCAATAATAAGTAATGTAAGTAATATCAATAACAACACACAATAAAGGATATTGCGAGGCTAAAATACTTAAAGAAGAATTAACTATTCCATAAACAATATCTAATTAAATACAACCGACAGTGCGCAAGTGACCTAGCTTTATATAATACGTCAAAATGGCGGATCGGAAGCCATTTTGTGTTTGCAATTTTAATTGGAACGATAAAGGGAAGGCTTTTCGCGGAATATTTAAAGGGAATGCGGTTGGTTGCCGCAAAAAGTTTTTATCTGTTGACGATTAAAATTCTCCGTTTGAATTGAACAAATACGTTTGTTTTTACAGAGCCACGCCCGTGAAGTAGCGATGGAGAAATGGCGACTGAACTTTATTTAAAATGTAGTACATATTAGTATTCATATTATATTTATTTAAACATAATAAATTTCATAACTATATTTACAATACTATGATTACATTATATTAAAACTATAAAGTGAATTGTACCAAGAATACTGGCAGCATTTCCAAGTTGGATAGCTAGGCTGATCCGTTGACTGAAATAGCTGCCAGCACTTGGGTTACCAGTAGCCCTATTGAGGCGAATAAATAGTACTTTGTACAATTTCCGTGCCTCCGGAGCCCACGGGCGAAGTGTCTAGACACCAAACGGCACAAAGTCACTCACTTATTATTAGATAGTATTAATAGAATTATTTTCTTCTACTTTAACAATAACTTCAACATTATGTGAAGATTAGTATCTTATAATATACTAGCTTAGATCAGTCTCTCATCTAGACGTATTCTAGATAAACCGTGACAGGTTTGGAAACGTCGAAAAATATTGAAGCAAACAGCTGACCTCTATTTTGAGCAATGCACGCACACATACAAATAAATAAGGCGTAGCAAGACGTAGCTTTTCACGCATACTAAAGTAATAAACCTGGTTTGTTTTCATCGGTTGTCTAGGAGTAAGAGAGTTTATCTAGACGTATAAATTATATAAGTGTACTAACTATATTGAAATACTAATTAATTATCGATTGATAAATCATAAAAAATCTGTATTCAATACAATCCACAGTTAACGATAGAATATTGAAAGCTTCTGAAAATAAACAATAACTCAATGATCTATTTTTAAACAACTTACCCTCGAGTGTCTACAGTTCACAATTCTCATACAGATGATTGAATATTTCCATTACCACTCCATCTTATACATATACACTTACCTAAACTATAAAAGAAATACCTTTACTTGGTGAGAGTACTATAATAGAAAACAGTCAGTAAATTTTTCCCAAAACCCAGCCTTCTGCAGCAAGTGATACCTCCGAGCCCCATAAGGCCAACGTGGATAAATTGAAAATTACAAATTATAACTCGCATCTTGACAAATTATACTAACAAGTTATGTAGTCTAATGATTTAAATATAAAAATATTGTGTATGTAATATAGCAAGGTGTTTTTGTGAAAAAAAAGGGACGAGACGAGCAGTACGTTCAGCTGATGGTAATTGATATGCTCTGCCCATTACAATGCAGTAATACAATTGTGCTCGTCAACTTGAGACATAAGATGTTAATTCACATTTGCCTAGTAATTTCACTAGCTATGGTGCCCTTAAGACTGAAACACAGCAATGTTTACACATTACTGCTTCACGGCAGAAATAGGTGCCGTTGTGGTACTAATTAACTAGCCGGCATCCTGTGCAATAGAGCCTCCCACTGGTAGATATCTTCTGTTCAAACGTAAACTCTGCAAGACGTATCTTAGCCAACAAATTCTTTACTAATAACCCTACATTGTCTTAATTGTTGCTATGTTAACCTTAACTATAATGATCATTTAAATTGTAATTTTTGAATTATATAGGCTTGACGGACAGATGGCCGGTGAGGCAGAAAAGTCCTCGAATGGCAACCACGTACCGGAAGACGCAGTGTTGGTAGGCCCCAATAAGATGGACCAACGATCTGTTCAAGATTGCTGGAGTACGTTGGATGAGGGCAGCGCAGCACCCATCGTCGTGGAGGTCTTTGGGGGAGGCCTTTCTCCAGCAGTGGACGTCTTCCGCCTGATGATGATATGCTTACGTTTTCAGTTTCATTTTTCTACTCTAGCACTAATTGTGGAAACTAAATTAAAAACTAAGGTATCTTAAGTTAAATATCTTAAGTATCATTCAAGTTTTTAAGGCTGTTGGTTTGTCTAATAAATAAAATAAAATATCATAATCTATTTTGGCATAAATTTGCCGTTTCGATAACATATTTTTATGGAAGTTGGTTTTATTATTCTGGTGAAACACCAATAAAAATGGAGTTCCTATCTAGATCAAGATTTTTTTGGCCCATAACATAATAACTTAGTTAACATAACGTGGTTTTTTCTTGTAATCGAGTACCTATATTGAAACATGATTTAATTCATCACCATCAGACGGAAGACGTCCACTGCTTTACAAAGGCCTCCCCCAAAGATTTCCAAGACGATTTTTATGATTTAAATATTCTTTTTATGTTGTATTATGCTTTGAGCTGAACTGGTCTTGTTACCAAAGATCTAAATAAATAAAACTAAACTTAATTGACTTATTTAAAATTTAATGTAATTTGATTTAATTCAAATGTTCAGTTTATTTATTTTATTACTTACAAATTAGTTTATTGTTGATAAAAATAGACTAAGTTATACCTATATACGATGCGGTAATAGAACGCGTGCCTTTCGGTTAACGTCCCAGCGCTTTTCCAACTAAGCCAACCGTCCGCATTCTGCATGATTCGTTAATCTTGGTATGTTTATGTTAGAGTAAGTTATCTTAAGTAAGATTGTGTAATCATTTATTTATTATTTAAAATAAATTGATTAGTTATATACATTTATAATGGACATTTTCTTAATGTACCTACTCATATAAAAAGAAGCATTTGTACTGTAGTTTTCTTTTTAAAGAAAATTTTACGTCACGAGCAAGACATTCAATTAAAAGTAAGTTATACGCTCTACCTATTACAATGTCTCGCCTCTTATAATTCTTGATTGAACCCAATCTTCTAAGCGGTATCGGAAACGCTCGTCACTTTTAGTTAAAAGAAGTCTGATTAGCACAGAAATTTCACTATCTACTGCGCCCTAACCAAAATACAATAACACTTGCACATTTCGGCTTCGTGGCAGAAGAATCCGCCGCCGTTGTGCCAACCATTTTGACATGCTGTGCTAAGAAGCCTCCCAGTGTTAACTATAAAAAAAAAACTAATAAAAAAACAACGGACTTCAAAAAAAGTATTCCCGAACAAAGTAATATACATTAAACAAATTAATATGTAAAAAAAATGCGTATTCTTCTACAACTTAAGGCAACACTATGCCAGCGACCTTGAGCGATATGAGTTCACGGCTGCCGGTCCGCCATCTATGCAACAAAGCCAACATTTTCAAAATTCTTGCGTGGAAAACATTTTATATGCTTACAATCCTCGTTATTCACTACTAATCTGAATATATTAACCTACACAAAAAAGTACAAGCTATAAGAATAACTTTTCTGAGAGAAGTACTAAAAAAATGCGTCACGCCATGCCAAAAAACTTGTTTAACTTCAAAGAAAAGTGGTAGGTCATAAAGGCTCGGCAGTGTTAACTATAACCAACAGCAAGCATTAGCAACCTACAAATAAGACTTAAGGATATGTGTAACGGGATTAAGTAGTGTTCATAGCTCGAAATGCTATACTTTCACCACAAAACTTGTCTAAAAACACCATGTTTGCGTGTTTTCTGCTTACTCTTCGCCTTAATAATCAACTTCCTTTTTCTACTAATCAATGTGTAGGTACGATCTACCCACTTCAAATCATCTCAACATATACCTATGAACAGGGGCGTGCCAGTTGTACTTGCGTTTTAGTCCGACAGTATGACAAGTTGTATGAAACGCTGCTTGCTTCGTATATGCAATCTGTATGCTTCCTACCGTAGGAAGTAAATTAACTTTAACACTAGTTCTATATTTATTTAGGTTCATAACGACTGCCTAATTGCGTATATGATATTGATGATGATGATAAAAATATTTTTTAGAGTTTTTCTAAGTAAAATGAAAAATATTAGGCTATATAAAAGACAATCAAATTATAACGAAAATATAATGTATTTTCTCCCATTAAAATTAGAATACAAATACTCTGAGTTTAGATCTTTTATACGTCCAGATAGACTATGACAGTTGTGAAAACGTCGAAAAAAATAGACTTTACAATTACCCTCTATTTTGAGCAATTCACGTATGCTAACACAAAGTGTCATACAAATCGCGCGAGTGTAAGACGTAGTTTATCACACACACTAAACTAATATTCCTGGCCTGTTTTTATCGGTTGTCCAACAGCAAAAGACCCTATCTAGACGTATAAATTATCTAAGACTCTTATGTTTGGTGGTGTACTTTTACGTTTAACTTTAACTTTAAAGGAAGAAGAAAAGAATAGAATATAAAGTAATTTCTCAGTTTTTGAACTCGGCTAAAAATTTGAAAATGCAAACGAAAAACTCATTAAAATGCTTGGGCATCCAAAATCATACAATTCCAAATCTATCCCTATTTCATAATATATCCATAACTCATGCGTCCCTAAATTCCATAAATACTTCCCAACACCTGCGCCCTATTAACACTAATGTCAAAATAGAATACCAATACGAAAATATTTGAACCAAATTAGCCAAAAGATATATCCAAGAACAAAAATATTGTATTTTTAACGTTAGCAATTCAACCTTATTGACTTAAGATAAAGTTTATGATAACTTAACAGAGGTGCAAATGTTTTTCCGACAAACGGTTTTATCTAATTGGTAGGTTACTTGAGTATAACTGTGTGTAAGCCCCGCTGTGGATATTAAGCGGTGTGATGCAGAGAATAAATATATATAGTTTCACTGGTAAGTGGTAATAGAAACATAATTGAATGTGCTGATTGAGCCCAGCTTAGATATGATTATCGTGCATTGATGCGCACAGAAATATCACTCAGAGCTCCACAATATAAAGTATAGAATAGAATATAACATACCAAATTGCTTAGATTTGCAAGAGTGACATCTCAAGTCAATTTCCTAATATGTGTTAATGTTGGGGTTGAGCAGGTTATCAACTATAAAGTAGATCCTGTAGGTGAAGCTAGAACCTGAGAGTTGAACAAAACATACTAGATTTTATTTATTTATTTATTTTATTCAGAAACAAACAGTCATTTATAACTATATTAGCTGAGAAACATTTAGTAAAATATAGACCTACAGTTTCCTAGATTTTTAAAAACTACATCATTAATTATTTTATATAATACAAATTCTTAATTATAGACATAAGTTTTGAAGAGTTACATACCATCTACATTATTAACCTACAATTTTTTTTTTTTTTT
>CATIXN010000001.1:19330503-19422297 GCA_949711725.1 Leptidea reali
TTTTTTTTTTTTTTTAATCTATTTTATAGTTTTATTTAAAGCAAACAATATTAACATAAGTATTGAAGAGTTTCCTACATTTTACAAACTACATTATTAATTATTTTATATAACACAAATACTTATTTATAGATATACATTTTGAGGAGTTACACACTACTTCAATTTTAATAGCTACTTAATTAATTATTTTATTTAAAGCAAACAATATTAACATAACTTTGAAGAGCAACATACCTACATTATAGACCTACCGTTTCTTACATTTGTAATACTACATCATTAATTAATTGATATAAAACAAATACGTACTTAATATAAACATCATTTTTGAAAACCATCATATCTATTTAAAATAACTTGATTACTTTTTATCAGAAAGATACTCCAAAGCAGATTCTTTCAAACTGCTTAGGGATTCACTAAATAAATCTATGTGTAATAACTTATCATTGTACAACCTGCAAGCACGTCTTATGAATGCGTTTTCTGCGTAGTTTGTACGACTACGAGGTATTAGAAAAAGAGGCTTGCTCCGGCAAGTTCGTTCGCGACGTTGAGGTACTCTAAATGACAGTGAGTGCAATAATGGTGGGGAATCGATAATATTATTTATAATTTTAAAAATAATTGATATATCAGTACAATTTCGACGGCAACTTAATGAGCATATTTCATGCCTTTTCAGTGATGTGTCATAATCCATATATAAGTGACCTGTACGATAATCGAGAGCTCTTAAAAATTTTTTCTGGACCCTTTCTATTTTATTTGCATAGATATTAAAAAATGGATTCCAAACAGAACTAGCAAACTCGAGATGACTGCGAACATAACTATTAAACAGCACCTTGTACGTTAAAGCTCTCTTAAAGGGCTTTCCTACCCGAAGTATGAAACCTAATTGTTTAAAACCTTTATTTATAATGCTATCTATATGAGGTACAAAAGTGACTTTAGAATCCATAATTACACCTAGATCACGAATTTGATCAACGCGGGCTAGTTCTTTTTGAAAAAGTTTGTATTGAAATTGTATAGGTTCTCTTTTTCTGCTATAACTTATAACAAAACACTTATCGGTATTCAAAAATAGGTTATTTTGATTACAAAATGTCTCGAAATTACTTAAATCACTCTGTAAGGTATCACAGTCACCAATATCGCGGATGACTTTAAAAATTTTTGTGTCATCGGCATATAACAGTAAATTGGAACGGTTTACACTTTCTATGACATCATTAAGGTATAATATAAATAACAACGGTCCTAAATGTGACCCTTGTGGAACGCCAGAAGTAATGAGTCTGTACTGAGAGGTATACCCATCCACTGCAACTGCCTGCGACCGGTTTTCAATGTACGACTTTATCCAGCGAAAAAGATCCCCGTGTATACCAAGTTGCCAAAGTTTCAAGAGGAGGCGTTCATGAGAAATTTTATCGAATGCTTTGGCAAAATCAGTGTACACGGCATCCACCTGGTAATTATTATCTAAGGCTTCCAAAATAATTTCAGTGTACGATAAAAGATTTGTTTCAACACTGCGACCTTTTACAAAACCATGTTGATATATACTAATATGACGACGTACAGCGGCAGACAGCTGGTCGGTGACAATCTTCTCTAATATCTTGCCTAATTGGCATAGTTTGGAGATGGGCCGATACTTCTCAATGTCACAGCTGATTTCTCCTTTCGGTATCGGAGTAACAAGCGCACGTTTCCAAATAGAGGGCACACAACCTTCACGAAGAGACTTCTCAAATAGTAAAGTGATAGGAACAGATAACTCGTGAGAACATTTGTTTATGATAACTGGATGAATACAATCAGGACCGGCTCCCTTATTTATGTTGATTGACTTAAGATATTTATGCACAAGGTCTTTAGTTAAAATTATGGTATTCATGTCAAAAACTGTATTTTTTACTGGTGGAAGATTGTGCAGCTCAATGGTACCAGCTTTTTCAAATACAGAGTGGAAGTGTTCGTTAAACATGTCGCATATCTGGGTGCCAGTTGAAGCCGATACACCTTTATAATACATAACTTGTGGAAGACCACTCCTTGCGGAGATTGTCTTCATATAAGACCAAAAGAACTTTGGGTTAGACGTAATTTTATTTTCTGTGGAGATTATGTAATTTTTATAGCATATACGTTCTAATTTATCAATTCTTTTTCTTAAGCATCTAAAACTGTCGTAATCTAATGGGTTGCCATATGTCTTCCATAGTTTATGGTACTTTTTCTTTTCATTCAGTAATCTTATGAGGGGTTTTGTATACCAGGGAGGCTTATTTGAATATGTGCGTAGAGGGCGCTTTGGAACATGCGTGTCTATCAAACGATTTAGAATTTCATAAAAAATTAAAATACACTCCTCCAATGATCGTCTTGAAAATAGCAAAAACCAATCAATCTTAGACAGCTCATTATTAATTTCAGCAAAATTCGAGTCGAAAAAACAATGTTTAAGAATACGCGCGGGTATAAGAGAGAGTGGGTGAATTAAGTTTAACTCAATTTGTAACGCTTTATGATGTACCACTTCGTTTACAATAGGACAGTCGCTGGTGAGAACATTGCAATTTCTATTACATAAAATAAGGTCTAACAGCCGCTGATTTGAATTAAAACTAGTATTAAATTGTTGTAGGCCAGTAAAACATAGAAACTCATTTAGTGGCTCCACCCTCGAGTCGGTACCATTGTCAAGACGCATATTATGATTATCCGTGCTAGACCACTGAGCATGTGTTACGTTAAAGTCACCTGTTATAAGAAAAATATCATTAGAATATTCTGTAATTAATTGAGTACAAATTTCAAAGAAGTTTAAAAGTGTATCTTTGTACAGAGGCCCATGCGGAATGTAAACACAACAAATATGCAATGATTTGTTTTTGCTGTTATTATTTGGAGACAACGGTATTGTAACCCATACGCAGTCTGAGGAGGCGCGCGGGGGGCATGGCCAGTTCTGGCGCACAGGCAGATAGTCGCGATTCACCGCCACCATCACTCCTCCGCCTCGCTCCAATCCGCTCGCCTCAGCTGATCGATCGCACCGATAAATTAAATATCTATTATCAATAATTTCTCCGTCATAAATATTTGACGTTAGCCACGTTTCGGTAATACAAATGAAATCATAACCAGACTGTGCAACCCGTGAATAAAATCTTTGTGTTTTTGTACGTAATCCTTGTACGTTTTGATAATAACCGCTAGTCGTAAAGTTAGACATCATTGACGGAAATAAAATATGTTTACATAAGTGTATGTGTAATTATTATATAAATTACTATTATAGATGTATTGCGGCACACTTAATTTTAAAACTTGAATCATTTCTGTGAAATAGTGAAAAATGCATGCAGTTAAAGTTTTGTTCTGAAAAATGTTTGTAGGTAAAGTTTTTTGTAGTGTAGTTTGTAGTTTAAATGAAACATAAATACCTTTATAGTCGGTGGTTGCAGGTTGAACTCTTAAAATAACGATTAGGTAACATGATTTACAAAATATAATAAGTAAAAGAAGGAAAATAAGAAAATAATTATGTACTAGTCACTTTATCTTGTCTAAATCGAGATTCCTGTTTATCAACGTGACCTTCGACGATTCTGTTTTTCTCACCAGTATTTTGCAATCTCGAACCCATACGTAAGCAATTTTCCCATCTTTCTTCAACTGGCGAGCGCGTTTGAGCATCAGCTTATTGGTCGGAGTTAGATGATCCCCCACGTATATGTTGTTAGCCGGGCCGTCGAGACCTAAAGAGGAAGTAACGAGTCCCCTACGCGCCCGTACGGCCGACAGGAGTTGGTCTTTATAAATGCGGCGAGTGAACTTAACAATGACTGCCGGAGTGTTGGACGTGTTGGTAGTATTTGCTTCATTACTGTTACCACTACCAGCTACATATCGACGCACCCGCTGTATGTAGTCAATAGAATTTTCGTCCATTTTTAGTCCGACGACAGTAAACAGTTTTGATAAAATATTTAATAAGTTTTCCCCCTTTTTAAATGGCAATCCTGAAATTTCAATGTTGTTTAATCTAGAATATTGCTCTCGTGCGTCATTCTGTATTTGAAGAGTTGATATAGTGGTCCCCATTGTAACTAATTCGGACTGCAAGGTAGGTATTTCATCACACTTTTTCTCGAGCGAGGTTAATCTGTCTTCTATATCAGAAAAATGGATTTCCAATTCCGTAAACTTATTGTTAATAATTTGAATACCGTTCGTGCACGCTTGAATATCGGATTTGAGGTTATTTATGTCCAATTTCATTGAACTAAAATCCGATCGAAAATCTCGTAGTTCTTTTAGGACAGCTGCAATACCTTCTTGTGTCTCGTTTAAGGATCCAGGTGTAGTAGCTGGGTTGGGCATATTACGGCAGGTCAGACACTTCCATGCAGCCTTTTTGTCGGAATTCATGCGTCGGTAGCCAATTTCCGTTAGACCGGCACAGGCATAGTGAAGAGATCCACGACACACAGAACACAAAACTGCATCAGTTACATTTTCGTTGCACTTAATACAAATCATTTTATTTGATGTAGAACGCTTGGTTACACAGCGACGATTCAATATTTACGCGAATACGAATGATGAGCGCAAACGCACGCTATACAGGAAACGATAAGATAGATAAGATACGAAAGGAACGATACGTCACTCAAATTAATTGCTCAGTTGGAAGAGCACTCGCACGGAACGCGAGAGGTCGTGGGTTCGAGTCCCGGATTGATCATAAAATTGTTTTTTCAAATTTATTTGTGCATCAATCCCAGAAGTGAGAGTTATCACTATAAAAACATAACAAATTGTTTAGAATAATATTTATTTATCATTAAAATCGTACTTCATACCAAATCCCACAAATAACGCATATCACAGCACTCTAACACCCTTGCCTGGACAATAATGAACAACGAAGAACCAGCGCGTCGGCTGAAGAGAAAAATCCCTCATGATTTGATCACTGATTGAAGAGGATGTGACACAGGTTACATACCGTGCATGTCAATAGAATCAATTGTTATTCAAATTCAAATTCAAAAACACTTTATTCATGTAGGTCACAGAAATTACACTTATGAATGTCAAAAAAAATATAAAAATATTGTTTCTTATTGAATTTACCGCTACTTCGGAAAGGGTTGAGCTAATGAGAAGAAGTAGCAAGAAACTCATTGCCACTCTTTTAAGTCAAGATTTACGTTTTAGTTGTTTTACAAATCATTTCAATTACAATATATGCAAAGTGACGCAACAAAAATACTCAAATGTCAAAAACTGAAAAGCTTACATGAGTAAGTCAAAAAATGAAAAAAAAAAGTAAATTAATACTTATAAACACAAGAGTTATTGAGTATAGTAGATGCATTAATCCACACATACCGTAAATAAATAGAGGCATTATGTGAGCATTTCATACAATAAAATATATAATAACTTTAACTTTAAAGGAAATAATAATGATAAAAAAACACATCAAGCAGACCTCCCGGTAACAAGATCATCCAGCCCCCACGAGTAGCACCCGTTCACGAGCATGACGCATGGACCAGCCATCGCCTCCCTCGACCATATTTTAGGGAAGGGAACGACCCGCCCCACGTCGCCGTTAGTAATATAACATATTGCAACAACAATAGGTGAACGTCATGAAGCGATATCAGTTCCTAAAAGGGCTTTGATATGGGGAGAAGAACTGATAAGAAACATCATCAGCCAACCCATCTTTTAAATCTTATTCCTCCCGCCGCCGCCCCGCTCTCGCCTCCTCACGTGGCGTGTGACTCAAGCACATCTCACCTAATACTATGTGTGTAGTTACAAACCTACCTTGGACCAGCGACTCCGAAAATAACAATAATCGTTACTAGAATTAGATTATATAAAAATACGCAATTATTTTTAGACTTTTTAGTGCATATTATATGCAATAGTGTTTTTGAAGTCGGTTGTTTTTTTGTTAATTTTTTTTTAGTTTTAGATTTTTGGTGAATCTGAACTACACTAACTAGTAATTTGTCTAAATTTGTGTAGATCTACCAAATTTTGCAATACAATTGCAATTTTATTACAAACAGTTATAAATTCTGCCACAGATCGCACCCTTACTGTAAGTCGTTAAGGAGTTCCATTGATCATTATATTTGATTATGACAATTACTTGACCGTAACGACGTTTCGGTAGGTGACCCAAATATCCAGATAGCATAAAAAAGATTTGCCCTACTATCGTTATTTTGCTCCTAAGGGTTGAAGAGTTCCGTTATTATGGCATGGATCCTATAATCAGAATATAACCAAACTTCCATTGAAGTATATCCTTTTTCCATAAAAAAATTATCGATCGGTTTGCGCGATAATGAGTTACTAAAGACTCTTATGGTTTTCTCATGGTTGCCATTGTCAGATCTGGACCACACGGGAAGCACCAGCTTTCAAATAAAAAAATAATTATAAAAATCAGTTCACCCAGTCCAAAGTTTTGAGGTAACAAACATAAAAAAACATACCGACGTACAGAGAACCTCCTCCTTTTTTGAAGTCGGTTAAAAATATTAAGAAAAGGTGTGTTTCTACTATAAGTGACAGATTGATTATTTTGTTTTACAATTTGAATGTCAAAATAAATATATGTGTGTACTTATGTAATTACTTAACTAGTTGTACTTTCTTGACAAAGTCAAGTTAAGGAGCAATTTACAGAGTACCTACTGGATCAAATCGATTCCAGATCAAGCAAAAAAGTTCTATTCGCTTCACCAGTCCAAAAATATGGCAATTGTAATTTGATCAGCAAAAACTAAACGATGTGCCATAGACAATTTGTATCCTACGATGACTCGTGTTACAAGAAACGTCATAAATCATATTTGTTTTTTTTTCTCTAGAGAAAAAATGGCCCCGACAAAAATGAATGCTAATTGACATCTTCCTCAAGTGGCTTCTGTTAATTATAACTTTATGGTAAGTAAGTGATTCATGACTTATGTTTGGAATTGTTTTTGGAATTCTTCGTGATAATTGTTAAGTGCGGCCGTATTTTCGGATGTCATGGTTCAGTTCAAATACTTTTTAACATGTTGTTTTATAGAATTACCACCGTTATTTCAAAATTACCAAAAAAAAAAATTGATATATCAGATACTATTTTATTAACTTCCCGCTAAGAAAATTGAAAGTTTTCGAAAATTCGAGAAGTTGCGGCCGCTACTAACTCCTTGAGCTCGAAGAGCTCAAAATCGTCATAAGGTCAATTTGAAGCGTTTAGGTATGGAATTAGTGGGAAGTTGCAAGGGTTGCGTTTTGGGTCAACCGATTTCCTTATTTTTTTAGATATTTGCACAAAAAGCTCCGACAATGGTTACTTTTTTATTATGTCTGGACTGCACTAAACGTGGACTTTAAAGACGCCTGCAGGCCTTTGATATGCGTCGCTTCCAACAAATATTGTGCGGTTGTTGGCCATAAAAGGTCAGGACACAACTGTGCTTCCGTGCGTTCATATGCTCCGAAAAAAAAAACCGTATATTTATATTTAAAGAAGTGCATGATAGAATATCAAGGCCATTTGTTAAGAGACGATAGATAAAACTGCTGCCATTCTGGCTACAGATTGTCCGGGAGTAGATGGAGTCTCCGGTGATAGGAATGATTCCAAAAACTGACTTTCAACCTCCATTACTGAAGAGACTCTAGAAGAAGAGAAGAGACTAATAGTTAAATTTTGTTTTTTAGTATTTCTATTCTATAGTATGTTCAAAATACTTTTTATTTCTTCTATATCGTAACTTACGTTAATAATACGTTTATTTAATTTCTAACGGCCGTTCCCAATATTCAGTCTATCTCTTACTTGAAATAAAATCGTAAAAATCGTTGACTTTTCTGTCCCAATAAAGTCCCTTATCCGTACACGCTGTCTTTCAATGGGACAACGTACAGCTTACGAGCGATAGAAGTTTGTGTGGAAATTGCAATTCACGCGTCCCAATATAAGGCGCTAAGAATGACTTATCGGGTATATTGGGACAGTTTCAGATTATTGACAGCTAATTACTGAGAGTAGAAGGTAGTAATTTATCTCTATCTGTAGATAGTATGTTGGGAACGGCCGTAAGTCAAATAAACTTTATTCAATTAGGCTGAAAGTAAGCCCTTTTGAATTGTCAATATAAATATTGTTTTTAAATTAATGAATCTACCACATGTTCGGAAAAAGTAGAGCTCTTGAGAAGAACATACATGAAACTCAACGGCAATTCTCTAAAATCAAATATTATTTTACAATGGCTGTAATAAACACTAAAAAACTAGTTTTTTTAATTAGCTGCATCCATTATATGACTCGTGTTTAAGTACTTAATATTAATTATTTCATAAAAAGTAGAAGTAATTTATCATCGTTTATTGGATGCAACGAACTTTATAACTTTTAATTCATTGTTTGTGTAAGGATGCTTCGTGAACATAATGGTCGTGATTACTGTCATATTAGTAACCGCATCCAACAAATACAATAAAAGCAATAAATTTATCACATCTTCTTGACTTTAAAAATTCATACTAAAAACATGTAATAAATAACCATGCTTTAGTTACTGTCAACTAAATGGGCGAGCTGATAGCTTTATGTAACCACATATATTAATAGTCGTTTAATTTTAGCTTAATGTCACATTAGTATTAAAGAATTTTTTAATTTTTTGTAGTCTTTAATCGCTTCCAAGTTAAGCCTAAGTTTTTTATTCAACATATTATCATCATCATCATCAGCCGGAAGACGGCCACTGCTGGTAACAGGCCTCCTCCAAAGATTTCCACGACGATCGGTCCTGCGCTGTCCTCATCCAACGTATTCCAGCGATCTTGACCAGATCTTCGTCCCATCTTGGGCCTACCAACACTGGGTCTTCCGGTACAACAACATAATATTATAATCTATATATATAAAAATGAATTGCTGTTCGTTAGTCTCGCTAAAACTCGAGAACGGCTGGACCGATTTGACTAATTTTGATCTTACATTAATTATGGAAGTTCAGAGAAGGTTTAAAAGGTTTAATAAATATGAAAATGCTCGGAATTAAATAAAAACAACGATTTTGATTTCCCTTTGATGTGCCCCCGTCGTTCAGAAATGAAATTGAAAGTATAGTTAAAAATAAATAACTAATTAGAATCTTTGTTTCTCAGGAGGTAAAAAACGAACTTTATTCTAGCTACCTATACTTAGTGGATTAACTACAGCTGTTAACTATGATGGCAATACAACGTTTGCTGGGTCAGCTAGTAGTTAATAAGACAGAAAACTCCTAGATTGATCATATTGATGATAAAATAATAAAAGAAGTACTGTAAGATTACAGAAAACACTATAGATTTGTGTAGCATTTTGTTTTCTACTAGAAATAATTCATTAGTAAGGGAAGTTTACTAGCTGTTTGGCATTTAGTGGACAAGAACATATCTTCCAGTTATTCTTGAATTATTAATCTAAACTATTTTGGCAAGGGAAATATGATTACAATTCACTGCCTATCTTTTAGTATAAAATCCTATTTTTAATTTAAATCAATCCTAAATATTTTTAAGAAATGACCAGTATGTCTCTTACTTCTTATGTCGTTACTGTCAGCAATTAATTTGGCTTAAACCTTAACTATAACAGTTACTATGATGGAACCCAGCCTAAATAATATAGAATCAAGTTCATTGTTAATAATTAGGTTAAGCAGGAGTTACCAACACTATTAGCAAATATGTATTTAGTGTGACCCCAACACACGTGTACAAAATATTTTTCACTAATGTCATGGTGCAGCTTCTTGGTCTAAATATCTTTGCAGAACGGTCACAGAAATACGAGAGGAATTTGTACAAATGATTTACAAACCGAGACAAGAATTTTGTGATTTAAGTTTTTTTTTTGTCAAGATTTATGCAATGACGGGACTAATTGCAGCGAATACAATATTGAAAACCTTTTTTCTTTTCAATACCTTTTTTATAATAATAGTTATAAAACAAGTAATTATCTGATTTGATAGATTAATGACCGTTCCAAAAATTCAGTCTATCTCCGGTTGTGGCCTACTTGAGATAAAAATCGTAACTATCGTTGACTTTTCTGTCCCAATTAACTTATCAACGGTAACTCACCTTATCCGTACACGCTGTCTGTCAATGGGAAGACGTATAGCTTACCAGCGATAGAAGTTTGTATGGATATTGCAATTCACGCGTGCCAATATAAGGTGATAAGAATGACGGGTATATTGGAACAGCTACGGATTATTGACAGTTAATTACTAGTAGAAGGTAGTAATTTATCTCTATCTGTAGATAGTATATTGGGAACAGCCGTAAGATAACAATATTTGGCAAACAATAATGACGCAATTTTTAATAGCACGATCTTCGGATAGTATGACTAACGAGGGATTTTTCCAGCCCTCATGAAAGACTTGAGTTTTAAGTGGATTAAAAGTTTTTGAAAACAGTATTCGTCGTGGACGATTTATAAATTTCTATGATCAAATTAAATTGTATTTTTAATGAGATGAGTCTGAATAAACAGTTTTTGAAGTACTAAGTAACAGGATGGTAGAAGAAATTAGTTTGCATTGAAACTTATAAAGTAATCCATACGAATATAGGTACTGTTGTTTAAAAATAATTATTTTAGTTAATATCCAAGTGTATGACAATTTTGGCTATCCTCGTAAACTTGATACGAAATACTATCTCATTCGGGGTAGATGAAGGAGATGTCCCTAACGGAGAGATCGACCATGGAAGTAATTCATGGGACCATGGCATACGGACGGACGCAAAGGCTAGTACTAGTAAAAAGAAGTCAAGTAAATAATATAAATTTTATAGAGATTTTATGTTCAAACTAGCTGACCCGGCAAACGTTGTTTTGCCATATAAAGTATAATTCACGCGATAGTTTTATAAGTAATAAAATATTGCCTATATTATAGCCTGTACATCATTTTGTTCTATTGTGAATAGTTTTTGCAGCGCACGCAAAAATAGGTTTTCGATTTTACACCTTGTGTTACAAAATAGCAATTTTGTTACGGATCCCTAATTTTGAAGCCTTCCTCGATAAATGGACTACCCAACACTAAAAGAATCATTCAAATCGGAGCAGTAGTACCAGAGATTAGCGCGTTCAAACAAACAAACAAACAAACACTGCAGCTTTACAATATTAGTATAGATTTTAGTAATATTAGCTACTTAAAAATGATGTTTCTTTTTTGTTTTAACCTAAAAACTTAATGAACTTCTATTTTTACTTATATTCCTTGGTCTTGACAGTACAATGACAGTCTTCAGATAGCCAATCCAAAACTGCCATCTCCGCTCTTCTGCCGGGAGAGATCCCTGCCGGCAGCGGACGCAACGAAGACCCATAATAATATTACGGACTCAGCGTAAGAAAAATAATTTAATAAAAAGAACAACTGTTCATTGAAAGAAGGCTGTAAAATATGGATAATATGACCAAAAATATATAAGTACTAGCTGACCCGACAGACGTTGTTCTGTGTATAATAAATAAAATAATGTTTTTTTATGAATTTGTCAATAATATATCATAACATCAAGAATTACTTCGTGAAATGTGCACCGTCTGCAGAACTGTCACACCGTGCGTCAATAAATTCTCTCATAGAAATAATGTATGCCCACATCAAAGGAAAAACAAATTTGTTGTTTTTATTTAATTCCAAGCATTTTCGTATTTATTCTCCTTTTAAACCTTCTCTGGACTTCCACAAATAATTCAAGACCAAAATTTGCCAAATTGGTCCAGCCGTTAGCATCCGGCAGCAGACTAACGAACAGCAATTCATTTTTATATATTATGCATAAATTGTAATTAATTTGCAGATAGCCAGGCTTTCCTAGTTTCCTGGATATCCCCCCCAGCATATTGTAATTAGATGTCTGCAAGATAAAGTTACTAATAAATTAATGTAGAGATTTTGGCCTGTGCTATCTTGGGGCATTAAAAGAATAGGGAAATCCCAGGCCCAAGGGTGTCGTAAGAGGCAACTAAGGGCATTTACCAGTGGGAGGCTTCTTTGCACAGGATGCCGGCTAGATTATGGATACCACAACGAAACCTTTTGCTGCCATGAAGCGGTAATGTGTAAGCATTATTGTGTTTCGGTCTGAAGGGCGCCGTACCTAGTGAAATTACTGGGCAAATGAGACTTAACATCTTGTCTCAAGATGAGGAGCGCAATTGCACTGCCGCTCATTCATGAATAGCTGCTTTTCTATACAAGACAAAATTCATTAATCGCGAGTAAATCCACGGGGCATAAGTAGTTTTTGAAAAAATGTATAGTTGTAAGAATCATTCTATACAGAGTTAATATTTATTTGACAGACAGAGCCATATCAAACAAACTAACAGCAATATGGTATCATAAGCCCTCATCATTTATCTCAAAGTCAGTCAATCTCAATAACACAAACTCTTTTATAAAACACAACAAACAATTCTAACACTTAACACAATATAAATAAGGCATAATATTTTGTCCCAATAAATTTGTCGACGTACTCAATTTTTCTTCGCACCCCACGTAATTAACTGTTTTCCCTTCCGAATACAAAATACCTATTTAGTTCAATCTACTTGTGAAAGAGATGGCAAGGGTGTTTGATGAATGTCAGAGGGAGACAGGAATATGCCCTAAGTTACACGGTTAGAATGATAGGGAGGGTAGTTTCAATCGTTTAAAGAAGCCCCTCGGAAAGATATTTATGGAATAAACCAAGCGTTAAGTGATATATACACCCTGGTGTTATTAATAATACATTTATGATATATTACTTACTATTAATACAGATTTTAATTTGTAACAAAGTGAAGAATTCCAACCCGTACCACATTACAGTAATAGAACTGAACTTTAACATCATACTAGAGCGCCCAAATCGATGCACGCACACATACACACGACTTACACGGCCGCTGAGCAATCTTGGGAAGACAAACCTATTAGTGCCACGCCGTACGCCGCCGAGACTGGTTCCTGTCTGAGTTAAATTAGCTGCGCTGCGCCGTCCGCGTCGTCAATATTTTTGTATGTGCCAACCCTAGCAGTCAATCCAGACGTAGGTATAAATTTCAAGGAGACCGCTGGGTTACACTACTACAGCTTGTCGATAGCAAATAGCCAGGTTTTCCCAGTTTCCTTGTCACGTTGCTATCTGCGCGGTTGATAGAAATAACAACAACGTGGCAATTTTTAAAACTATATTTAAATTATATTTAATAAAGATTTTAAGAGGTCGAGGGTAAAGCCGAGGCCATAATTTGCTCGCAGAGTCTCGGTCCCAGAAATACCGTACACCCCTTCGGTTCCCAATCTCCTGACACGTGTGACTTCACTATGTTGTCCGGATCCAGGTTCAAAACTGTGGCATACGAAGTAGGACAGGTATAGAAGTCCAACAGTGTTCCTGTAATGATTGCCAAGATTATCACACAGCTATAACTTTTGTACTGTTGGAAAACCTACGCGGAGCTTAAGGCAATCCAGAGGCTACGTCTAGCTAGCACAAGGGAAGAAAATCGTGGTGGCATATATAAATTAAAATCAGCAATGGTTACGTAGCTAGAAAAAGCAATATATCAAAATAATCTATTTAAAGAACCAAGCATTAATCAAAACATATTCTAATATTATTGAAAAAACATAAACTAATATTTAAATCATATTACTAAAGCTAACAAACTAAATTATACAAATAATCTGAGAAGTATTTATTACAACAGCAATAATAACAGCTAACGGAAATTTCCTAACTCGCCATGACACTCTTAGCTTTAAAAAGCAAGCAGAATATTAATTAAAATACAATAAACTATAATGTATAACTATTTGCACAACTTACCCTAGATGGGAACACTGACTTTATTTATTTAATAGTTTGTTAAGTAGTATGTTAACCTAATAACGTGTAAAAAATATAAGAAAGTTGTAGTTATTCAAGTATTATAATGGCACGAGAACAATGTAGTTGGTTCGCGCAGCCAAGGAACGTGCGCTCTCCTTCGAGACTAGAAATTCTGTCCCCACCGCCGACTGCCGAGTCTAACACGTCGCGGGTGGAGGAAGGTGCGGGGCACGCATCGCGATGATACGTATGATGGATTTAGAGATCCGTAGACAATATTAAGGCTATTATTAATTATTCTTAGTTTTATTATATGTGTTTATATTTGATTATATTGAGTTTTATAAAACTACGTTACATCCTGGATTTTCCCCCACAAACCTTATGTATTAGTTTTTTTTTAAGCATAATAAAGTTTTATCCCTCAACACGTAGATAGGGTTGTAGAAATAAGTTTTCTGATACCTACATATATCAGGCTTAATTGTAAATTGCTTTAATAAGTAGATTATAAGTAATTTTGTATATATCTTATTTACAAATATAGAAATTTGAAATAAGATTTTTTTTGAGTTACACTACTGTTCTATTATCTGTATTGTGCCCGCACGTAGAAAAGTATCGCATACAATTAATATCATTTAAAAGAGTGGCAATGAAATGGTAAAAAAAACATGTGTTTTTACCATTTACCAGAGTACACAGGATTACAGGATAGAAGTGAAACTTCTTTATAATATATCATTTTTTTCTATTATACCTATACAACTTCACAGAAATTGGGTACATAAGGCTTAAGAAAAAAAATCTGTATTAAATTGTAGCTATTTTATTATTATGACTGGAAATTACGTTTTCCACGTTGCCCTAGAGTCGCGCGCCTCTTCCCGAACGGGGGACAATCAAACGACTTGATAGAATGATAATCAAAAATTTACGTCGTGGTCTTCTCTCGCCGCGCCCACATGGGCGCGGTGGGGGAATGCTGATCAGGACTTTTCGTCTCCTGCAGCAAGGATCACTCGCCGCCCGTTGAAACGGGCGGGTCATTGGGGGTGAGAGTCGTTGCTCTCTGCGGTCGACTTCTTTAATTTATGGTATATATGTTGGGGGAGCGGATGCCCCCCTTTGTGGTCATCTTTTTGGAGCTGAGGGAGCGCCTGTTCCCTCAGCTCAGATCCGGTGATTGTAGCCGGTTTGCGCGGGCCTTGACGATCAGCCCCGAAGAAGAGGGAGGGCGATCAGCCGAGCCACGCGCAAACACGTCACTTTTCATCCTCGTCCCGCACGAGATCACGTGGGTAGCGGCGGCTGTCAGGTGGCCGTGCGTGCCAGGGGGCCAGATCTCGCAGATGATGGAGATCGGACGAGTCGGCACGCGCAACCATGTTGACGGCGAGACGACGAGTGAAGTCGTCCAAGCCCTCGACTCTTAGGTCCCTCTGGATTGTTTGGTTCCTCACGTACCATGGTGCGCCCGTGATGCGGCGGAGGATCTTGTTCTGCACGGTTTGCAACCTTTTCTGGTTAGTTAGATTCACGAGCGCGTACCATGCAGGCGCGGCGTACGTGAGTCGGCTGCGTAGGTGGATCTTGTACACCAAGACCTTCACCCTCAGAGGGAGGCTTGAGGAGAGCACTGGACGAAGTAAGGCCATCGCGACGTTTGTCGACGCGATGGTCTTCGTGACGTGCTCGTTCATGTTGAGCCGGCGGTCGATGGTGACCCCGAGGTACTTTACCGTCGGGGACCACGAAATGTCATGTCCATTTAGCTGCAACCTATGCTGGCCAGTGTGCACACTCCCAGTCGCGAGCGCCTGGGTTTTGCCCACGTTCACCGATAGCCGCCACTTCTGTAGCCATTCTGGCAGGGTGTCCAGCTGGCGCTGCATCTTCACGGCGGCGTGCGTCAGGTTGAGTGACGATGTAATATACGCCGCGTCATCTGCATACAGCGCCAGAGTCGCCGACGGTTCGAGCGGGATGTCATTTGTGTATTTTGCGTACAGCAGGGGAGACAGACAGCTCCCCTGCGGTACGCCAGCAGAGATAATCTTGGAAGCTGAAATGGCATCGTCTACCGTTACTCGAAACCGACGGTTTTCAAGGAAGTTGACGACTATCCTCACCAGGCGGGGAGGTGTCGAGGTTGCAGCTAACTTGTGCACGAGTCCAGTATGCCAAACACGGTCGAACGCCTTCTCCATGTCCAGGAATACTGCCACAGCTTTCTCTCTTTTGTTGAGAGAAGCGGTGAGGGTGTGGAGTACCCTGGACAGCTGGAGCGTGGTACTGTGTTCAGCGCGGAATCCAAACTATTCTTCCCTAAGCTCTATGTAGGGTCTTAGGAGTGACAGCAGGAGAGATTCAAATATCTTAGACTGGGTCGCCAGAAGAGTGATGGGCCGGTAGCTATGTGCTAGAGCGGTGTCTTTCCCCGACTTCGGGATCATAATGACGAGGCCTTCCTTCCAGATATTTGGAAAGTACCCCGAGCGCAGGATGCCATTGAAGAGTCGCGTCATCGCCGCGATGGCTTGACGCGGCAGATGACGCAGGGCGGCGTTTGTGATACCATCCGCGCCCGATGCAGCTTCTCACTTTAGTTGGAGAGAAGAACACCGCATCTTCTAGTGCCTCTACCGGCCGTTCTAGATATTCGGCGACCTCTCTCTCAAGTGCTGTCACGTGCGATACGTCGTCAGTTGGATTCGGCTGAAACTGGCGTTCAAGGTGTTCGGCGAAGATGTCGGCACGCTCTGCCGCTGCGTATCTCAAGGCTCCGTCGGGATGACGCAGCGGGCGAGCTGGGGGCGCTAGATTTGTGATTTGGCGGCACAGACGATGAAGAACTGATACATCATCTGCGGCCTCGCCAATCGTTTCCTCCCAGCTCTCGGCGGTATCCTCTTCGAGCTTCTTCTTCACTAGGCTGCCCAGCCTATTAAGACGAGTTCGAGTGTTGAGCATCTAGTCACCTGCCATCTGCGGCGTAAAGCTCGTTTCTCGAGGATGAGTTGCCGCAGTCTTGCGGGCAACTCCGGCATCTTCCTGGACTCGGTCTCCTTTGTCGCGGTGGCCAGCGACCGCTGGATACTCCCCGTGAGGTCCATGGCGAGGGCTTCGACGTCGGCAGCTGTCTCTAACTTTCGGGATGGAGTGTTGGCTGCCAACTCTTCCGCGAACACCTTCCAGTCAGTGACCCGGCGTGATGGTGCTCGCGTTGCGGTGGCGGTTATGGTAAGAAGGACTGGAAGGTGGTCTGACAGAAGCTCATCGATAATAGATCAATAATTTAATTTAAGTAGTACCATACAACTGTAATAACATAAAACAGTCATAGCGCGTTTTAATAACTTACAGTATATGTGCAGTGCCACCTAGTTTAGTTTAGGGTAAGCTATATAATTTAACATAATTAATGTAACTACATTAAACAATGACTATAATACAAAAATTAATAAAATCACTCTCGCGTGTTGGATTTAGCAAAAGAATTATATAGTCACTCGAATCACTTGACTTTGAATAAGTCTTTTTTTTTATCACTTTCAAACTAATATATTATGTCAATAATTTCAACAATATAAATATTGATATTTGAAGAATAACGGCAGCAAAGAGATATATGGCACAATATCGCTTTGAATAGTCTCAATCGCATTAAAAAAGCTACAAATTATCCAAAATAAAGCGGTAAAATATTCATACAATACCCCAATGTTTACAAATCTCACTAAATTACATAACAATATTGGCCTGCCTAACGTATATTCTTATATACACAAAGTTTGAAAAAATTTTTACCTAACAATCAATACTAAAAACAATAATAAGTTAATTACCAGCATAGGTAGGTACAACCAAAAAAAAAAATATCAAAAGAATTTAAACATTATCGATAACTACGAAATATTTAACCCCAACACTTACTCAACTGGACTTGTCTAGTTATGAGTCATCACTCAACAGGCACATCTACTCGCGCAGTTACGAACTACGAAGCACTGTCTGCGTTGTTCGCGAGCTATTGTCGCCCGTATGCAGAAGCTACCTAGGGTGCTGGTGGCATGTGAGCGACAACGACGGATCGTCCACTCTTGCGTAGCACTGTTGTTTACAAACCTGATTCTGAGTTCTCACTCAAAACGACCCCGATGGCTTCTCGCCTTTGTTTCTTGCTGTTTTTTATGGACAAGTGTATAATTTGGATTATCTACCTACATTGTAGAAAATGTAATGCTGCTTAGGTACTGAAGCATACATATAATTATATAAGTTACCTGTTTGTTATTTATAATAATTAAGTATATATAAATTAAGTATTTGTAATTTTAAATTCCTTTAAATAGTTTTTGTAATACATGCGATATCTGTTAAAAAACGTGTTACTACTGTTATTACTTGTATTTCTAGGTTTTAATGTACACTGGAAACATACAACTGTAATAATTATGATAATAAAGAAATTTCAAATCAAAATCAAAAATCGCATTAAAAAAACATCCAATGTTCCTCTTCGATAGTTTATGTTTTCATTAGTGAGTGTTTTTTTCTGTTTGACCTGACCAGTGGGTAATTATGGGTACCACAACGGCGCCTATATCTGCCGTGAAGTAGTAGGAAACATAATAACTGGGCATATGATACTTAATATCTTGTCTCAAGGTGACGAGCGCATTTGTAGTGCCGCTCAGAATATTTGGGTATTTCAAGAATCCTGCGTGCCATTGCATTGTAATGGGCAAGGCGCATCAGTTACCATCAACTGAACTTCTGCTAGTCTCGTCCCTTATTTTCTTATAAAAAAAACAAGTCTAATAATCTAATACCTGTTTATTTTATAATACTTAATTGTGAAGATATATTATTAGCCTCTATTGTTATTTATGTGATTATATATTTTGTAAGCAGCGCTGTAAATCTTCCTCATGATAAGAAATAAATTTAATATTACTCTTTACGACACTATACTGAACTTTGATAAAAAAAAAAACAACATGGCGCGTAACCGAAAATCGTGACCACATTTTTTTTTTATGGAATAGGAGGACAAACGAGCGTACGGGTCACCTGTTGCTATGTGATCACCGCCGCCCACAATCTCTTGCAACACCAGAGGAATCACAGGAGCGTTGCCGGCCTTTAAGGAAGGTGTACGCGCTTTTTTTGAAGGTACTCATGTCGTATCGTCTCGGAAACACCGAACAAGGAAGCACATTCCACAGCTTTGTAGTACGTGGAAGAAAGCTCCTTGACAACCGCACTGTGGAGGACCGCCACACATCCAGATTTATTTACTTTATTAGGACCAATAAACAGTAACACAATAATAATACTTAACTATAACTTATGCATATAAACCTTAATTAATTGTGAAACCAACTACATTAGCCACAGATAAATTATATGAGAGGGAGATAAACACTTACATCTATATAAACAAAAAATAAAGTTTATATGCTTAGTAACAATTAAAATAGAAAAGACAAAAAAAAAAGATCATCATAATAAATATTATTGTTTATAACATAGGTATCGGTTAGAAGCTTTCATTTACTATATCTATTTAAATTAAATTATACTCTAACATAAAGTTGAATAACTAATTTAAACTTTTCAATCTTACTAAGTGGTTATCTTTTAATCATACTACTTATTTATTTTTAAAACATCAATAACTTCTACTCTAAAAGAGGAAGCACGATTACTGAAAATATCTATGTGTGTAAAGTACTCATTATAATTTTAAAGGAGTCTAAATAACGGTGCACGGAAACCAGCGTTTATGGAGCATCTATTATTTGCAAATATGTATTTCTTTCTTATAGCACGCACATGTGTGCGAACCGGCACTAAATAGCGTATTTTATTAATAAGATCAATACAATCGTAGCGATTGTGACAAACGTCATATAATAGCATCACTTCAAGATAAATTCTTCTAGATTTTAGATCCAAAATGCAATACTTTTTTAACAGTTCATCATAAGAGACGTGACTGTTATGGCATTTATACTGCATGCATTTTAAAAACTTTTTCTGTATACGTTCTATACTATGAATATACTTTTCATAAAAAGGATTCCATATAGAGACTGCGTATTCTAGCTGAGACCTTACCAACGTTTTATATAGATAAAGATAAGTACTTAGTTTTTTAAACTGCTTACTCGATCTCATAACAAAGCCATACATCTTAAAAGCTTTATCAGAAACAATATTAATGTGAGTATTTAGGGTCAATTTACAGTCCAGATGCACACCCAGGTCTCTAACGATGTCTACTTTTTTCAGAACAGAAGCATTAAGTTTGTAGCAATAGTTTGACTTACTGATTTTCCTGGTAAAGACAATATGATGACATTTGTTTATACTGAGTTCAAGTTTATTCAATTCAGAATAGATAGAGAGACGATCAAGATCTTCTTGTAAACGTTGGTGATCTTCAAAACTGTCAATAATTTAAAATGAGATGGTGGGGATAATATCCTAGCTTGTGGCGTGTCGTGCGAAGGTGGAATTCGGCGGCAGGAATCAGGTTAAACAGCTCTTCGGAACACTCCCCGTGATAAATGCGGTAGAAGACACACAATGAAGCGACGTCTCTACGCAACACCAAGTGATCCAGCCGTTCACAGAGCACTGGGTCCTCTACAATTCGAGCTGCTCTGCGTTGCACGCGGTCAAATGGATCGAGCTGATACTGGGGTGCGCCAGACCAGAGATGACAGCAATACTCCATGCGTGGCCGGACCTGCGCTTTGTAGAGCGCTAGTATGTGGGCCGGCTTGAAGTATTGCCGTGCTCTATTAATGACGCCCAGTTTCTTTGAAGCCAATTTGGCTTTGCCTTCCAGATGACCACGAAATTTGCAATCGCTCGAGATTTCGAGACCCAGTATCCCGATACTAGGCGAGGCTTTGAGGGAAGTGTTGCTGCTATAAATTTTCTCACATAGGTACGTCAATAAAGAAGTTTCACTTCAAAAGCTTGTGACATTCATAAGTGTCATTTGCTTGAGCTATATGTGTAAAGTGATTTTGATTTGATTTGAATATTTCGATGTATGATTTCGATGTAGCACTCGAATTGTACCTATACGTCGTAGCATATTGATATCGTATGCAAGATGTTTTTAAGGAGACTGTAACTTTGACCTTCGAACTCTTTCAAAGCATCGGCTTAAATTATTAAAAAAAAAATTACGCAAAGAGAACATTCAGTTATATTGAAACTTAAACAAAAGTGTTTTATTTAGTTCGATTCGTAACTATTTAACAACGATATGTTATATCTCCTCCTTTTTGAAGTCGTTTAAAAAGCACCTGTTCTTTTGAGTATGGGTAGGTATTTCGAACGGTTGGTACATTTTGACATTCAATTATTGATTTAAAATATAAATAATATATGAAAATTTTGATACTCAAATGTTCAATGTCAAAATATCTACAAGTTTTTTAATATACCTACTTCTGTAAGTTTTACTACTAACGTTTATATCTGAGAGATAAGAAACTGTGTAAATAATTATAAAACTGAAAATAGTGTCTAATGGAGCACAACAAAAACATCTGGGAGTATTTCTTGCACCACTTCTTCTTCTCAGAAGATATCTTGTTTCCGAAGCGCGCCGATAGGGCTTTATTTGAAATCGAAAAGAATTGTAATGGAATTTATTAAAAATAAATTAATAATAGCTAATAATAAAATTTATATTTGAACTTCGCAAAATATCTGTTTATTCTGGAATAAATAATAAATCATTAAACATAATCCTGAGTTACATGTCTATTGGCGTAAATGGTAGATATTAAAATATTTTTTTAAATAAAGTAACTAATAAATAAAAGCAATGTAGAGTAAATTATTACCTAAGTAGGATATTTAAATAAGCTAATGTAAGATATCAAAGAAACATAGTACCTTCATTATTTGTTTAATTTTTTTTTATGAAAATAAGAGACGAGACGAGCAGGACGTTCAGCTGATGGTAATTGATACACCCTGCTCATTACAATGCACTGCCGCTCAGGATTCTTGAAAAACCCCAAAAATTCTGAACGGCACTACAACTGCGCTCGTCACCTTGAGACATAAGATTCTAAGCCTCATTTGCCCAGTAATTTCACTAGCTACGGTGCCCTTCGGACCGAAACACAGTACCTAATGCTTAGACATTACTGCTTCACGGCAGAAATAGACGCCGTTGTGGTACCCATAATCTAGCCGGCATCCTTTGCAGAGGAGCCTCCCACTGGTATATTCAAATCAAATCAAATCAAAATCACTTTATTCATGTAGGTCACGGATATGACACTTATGAATGTTAAAAAAAATTCTTATTGAATCTACCGCTATAGATACGTATGCTCAATAATTTTTTTAATACATTTTCTACAATAACTATTCATTTAAAAGAAGAAGCTTAGAATACGGATCACTACATTTTTATCATTAATTAATCTTTAAATAATGAAATTTTAACCTAAGCTATCCCTTAAGCTTTATAGCATTTAAATATTTAGTGCTAAGGGTCTTTAGAGGGTTATTGTTTTTAGAGTAAAATTGTATGATCATAGATTATCAGTTTCTAAGTACTTCTTAATTTATTAAGTAATTAATAGTTAAAAAGAAATAAAAAGTGAAAACAGATTCAGTTTTCGGACGTCAAACTCTAACATCAAACCTATGAGTTCTATTTTACGAAATATGAAACACATAAAAAGTAATCAAATACATCTCAAACATTAGCATAAAACGTTTAAACGAACAACTAAATGACAAATCAAATAAATCACAACACGAAACGTTTCATTGTCCTCACAGGAGCTGTAAATCAAGGCGCTAATTTGAAACGGTGCTGTAAACAGAACGCCGAAATTTAGCAAAATACCCTGACACTAATCTCACAAAGGGAAACCGAAGTACCACTCAAAGGATTCTAACAAGCGGCATTCACTGCTCATTATATTTTTATACTTTATACCTCTGGACGTAAAGTGCGATCAGGACGTACCCCTACAAAAGGTAATTATGTTTTGATTTCCACAAAAAATCGAGTATCACAAAGGAGACTAACGAGATAAGAGCGTGCTAAATCGTTTCCCCACCGCCTGCGTGGATCAATTCGCTCACGAGCGGTCGATTGGCTGAGGGAGATGGCTTTATTTCTCGGGAGGAGTTAGTCCGAGACACGCCCTGTTACACGCGACTGTGTCTACCGAAGCTCGGCCGCCAGTCAACCTCCGAATGCGCCCGCATGCGTACACGATCCCCCGGTCGCGTTGTGAAACTGTGCTAAATGGGAACTGGCAATCAATGTTAAAGAAACAAAGTTTTGCGGAGAAAGAAGTGAACATGGCGATCCAGAGTGTTTCTAGATATCCTAGCAGTCCAGCTGAAGCGACGGAACCGCCTAAAGCATCAAGAATTAGCTTCAGTGTTGCATCAATTCTAGCAGACACAAAAGCGAACCAAGTCGATGAGACGGCTGAAATGATCAGGCACCATAGAACGATACCTGAATCGCCATTACGGCAGTCACCTGAAGCACAACCGGAACTTCCCGGCGGTAAAACTCTATCTCCACGACCGACATCCCATACTCCACCTCTAAACTTAAACGTTGCTGCACCAGTTACGTCGTCTGATGAGGAATACGAAGATTCGGTTAACCAAGAAGATTCAATAGTAGATGTAGAAGATTTACAGAATGGTATGCAGAGTGATGAAGATGATAGAGCATCTGATAAGGAGAGATTAGGACCTATTAGACCGACACCTTTTAGTGCTTTAGCTGCGGCAGCGGCTGCGTATCATGGCTTAGGATGGGGAGGACCTGCTTCAGTAGTTCCTTCATTTGGACCTCTCTTTCAATCACATTTCCCCGTTGGACATATAACAGGTAATAATTCTTTTTGTTTACAAATTTTAATACATTTCTCTTTCTTTAACACTTTTGAGTATTTTTTTGCTCTTATTTTTCTAATTTACAAAAGAGGACAATAAAATATTGTAACAATAGGTACAATTATTTCGATCCACAACATATACTAGTAAGAATGATCAATTGACGTATAACATTTTCTTATTATTTTAATTTATAGGGTAGGCTAGATGTTTTTTATATTTTTTATGATTCCGTGAATAATTTCGCAGGTCGTTTCAAAAGATGTCATCTTACAATTCCTTTAGTAACTTCATTCATGTTTCTGTACCATGACTAGACAGTTTTGATTTATTGTTAGTCCTTTTGAAGCTGTCCTTTTATTTCATCAATGATTTTTTCCACTTTTAGCTAAAGAGTGCTTAAAGTGTATCAGCGTGATCCAATTTTAAGCCTCTTAAGAGATATGTGCAAATTGGTCTTCATGTATATTAGCTTTAAAATAAACAGTCGTTATAACATATCATTGTTTTTAATTAATAACAGTTTTTTTAACTACATAACCAGTTAATTAACATTTTAATTATTGTTGTTTGTACTAATCTTGGCTCAACGTGTATTTAATTGAGCTTGTTTGTATAATTACAAGACAATTAATTTAATTACGCATACCTACACATAAATGTTATACTGTTCATAAAACTATTAGAAATACTAATTGCATTCAAATTGTTATTTATTGCCAAAACAATTATAATAATTTTTTGCACTATGATTCTAGTTTGGTAATTAATTATTATTTTAATATTTAATTATTTTACAACGAACGGCTTGTAAAACAACGGTCTAATTTTAAGAATATTAGTTTATATCGATGCTATAATAATATAATATTCATTATACATACATCTCTATACGGGAAGGAGGGGAAATATATTGTGGGTAAGGTAAATCAGAAAACTACATCATTATGATCAGAATTTCCTTATTAATGTACAGATATATGTAATTTATATATTATCAATTTCAAATTCTTATAATCTTTTGCAGATCGAAGCATAACATCTACTAAAAAGTAACTTATAACAAACTACATCTAGTCCCGTAGGAAGGAAGATACCTAATTTAAAAAAAAGCCCATAAGTCATTTTCAATCGGTAATTACTCTTCGGCGTTGAGTAGGTATAGGTGTGGAGGCTCGTTGCATCTTTAAATAAGTCCGCTACCTGATATCATGTCAAAATGCAAAATTTCACGAAAATTGCGTTGATGTTTGTAATTCCAAAACTGCGCGTTTAACAAGAATTTTTTTTTTATGCCAATAAGGGACGAGACGAGCAGGACGTTCAAGTGATAGTAATTGCCCTGCCCATTAAAAGGCAGTGCCGCTCAGGATTCGTGAAAAACCCAAAAACTCTGAGTGGCACTACAAATACGCTTGTCGCCCTGAGACAAGATGTTAAGTCTCATTTGCCCAGTAATTTTACTAGCTACGGTACCCTTTAGAGCGAAACACAGTTATGGGTACACATTTCTGCTTCACGGCAGAAAGTTTTGCCTCACACAGCTATTCTGTGCAATAATCTGCCGGCTGCTTGTACTACAAAACGACTTAGGGATCTTCAAGATAAGAGTATAGTCTCTGCTTAAAGGCTGGCCATGCATCTTTGTGCTCTGGTATTGCTGGTGTCTATGGGAGGCTGATTTCTATCTTTCAACACGTGGCCTGTTAACCGCCGTTGATATTAGAAACAATAAGAGATCTGACTTCCTACCGCAATTTTTTTTTCTTCTTTTGCTATTCATCACGCTTTATGAAGAGTGGTTATCGTGGGGTTATTTAATGCCTGCGCTGAAACATTGGATAGGTATCACGGATTTTACTGACTCAGTAGGTATATGAAATGAATTCCGTTGGGGCATCGGAAAGTCGACGAAATTTTGACTTCATATTTGTCTAGTCGTGTTAACTTACAATAAGTTTTGTTAAGTAGTCATATACTAGTTATTTAATAGTAATTCCAAAAAAAACAACCGTTATCAAAGACGTTTTAATTACAAACATAATAAAGTCAACAAGGCAACAGTCAGTTTTACCACTGCACAGTGAGTCTTACCACTTCGATAAAATTCTGATTTAAAATAAATAACTATTAAAATTTAAGAATTCCATACCCAAATTGTTACTGTTAATAGAAGTTAACTTAATTCATTAATTGTAAATATATTAATTCAAACAAAACCAGTCTTATAACTATATTTACAATAGTATGATTACATTTAATTAAAACTATCGTTACTGGGAAGTGTACCAAGGATACTGACAGCATTTCCGCGTTGGATAGCTAAGCTGATCCGTTGGCAGTAATAGCTGCCAGCGCTTGGGTTTCCAGTATGAGGTGCGAAGATAGTATATTCTTCGTACCTCCTGTATCTCGACACCAAACGGCATGAAGATGTATAACAATAAATATATATATATGCTAGAGGTGGACAAAATGACCGTGCGTGTCACCTGACGTTAGGTGATCACCGCTGCCCATATTTTGTTGCAACACCAGAACAATAACAGGAGTGTTGCCGGCGGAAAATAACACAAATACCTAATCATTATAATATGTGATACAGTAAATTAAATTATAATAAATAAACTTTACCTATTCATTCACAGTTATGCCTAATACTAATTAAGTTAGCATGTTAATGACGCGATCCAGTTTCGGTATCGCGGCAGGTTTCCAAAAAAAACGCTTAGGTAATAAATAACATAAGCGGCATATCTTTATATGAAATAACGAGCGATAATTGAGTCTCCCTTAGTCAACTTAAACTGACTTCACCCGATCAAGCGTTACATAGCCAAAGCATAACAGCTCGGTCTCATTCAACACCAACCAAACAATATTTTCGTGAAATTTCAATAAAAAGATTTTTTTTTTTTTAATAAAAACATAAGGAACGCTTGCGTGTGCAAATTGGACTTGAACTTGACCGGATCTTCTAATTAATTTAATTTAATTAGGTAGGGAACTAGAAATTATGGATTTTGAAATTTCAATCTTTTTTTTTGTTTATTATAAGATTATATGTACTTATAATAATAGGGGCTAGAGTATGTAATTGCTATTGGTACTTCGAATTGACATAGAACCTTCATGGTTTGACATTTTTGAGTGAAACTTTTTTCACATGTTACCTATGTAGTTCTTCTATGTTCTTCTGCAACATTCGATTATCGTCGACTTTCAGTTGTTTTTTTATTCAACTTAGACAAGAAAGATGAATACAAGTTCCGACGTGGAATTAACGCGCCAGAAACAGCTCGCAATATCAATGCTGCCTTTGGAGAGGGGACTGCTAATAAAAGCACAGTACTAATTTGGTTTAAACGCTTTCATGATGAAAACTTTGATTTGAAGAACACTCGCACACAGGTGAATGAATAAAAATGATTTGAAAGAGATGGCGGAAGCCGATCCGAACCAAACCACCCAGGAATTAGCGGCATGGTTTAACGTTACCTGCCCAACTATTGACTCATTTGCGACAAATCAATAAAATAAAAAAAAATATGAAAAATGGGTGCTAATGATTTGACTGATCTGCAGAAAAAACTGCAATTAAAAAAATTACTTAAACATCAAATACTAAATGCCTTACACGAGTATGTCAAAAAGTATTTTTTTAAACGAGCAAATCTTGTATGTACCTATATATAATTTGAAACTCGGAAACGGCAACGATTTTCATAAAATTTAGTATACAGGGGATTTCGGGGGCGAGAAATCGATCGAGCTAGGTTTCAATTAAAAAAAATGTACTTTTATTCGTGTTTTAATGAGAAATAGCTACAATAACATTAGAATACAAAGGTAAATTTCGCCACTATATACAAGACTGTAATTGCTCAGATGGGACATTGGGTGTTTCGGAAAGCAGAAGACCCCGGTTCGAATACAGATGTCCTATTAGTTTTTTTATGTTAAAGTTTTGTACATTCTTAAAAACCCGATCAAGGCTCGGTTTATCAGATATTGTAAATTAATAAGATAAAATAAAATAGTTATAGAGAACAGTAGATGCATCAATCCACACATACCGTAAATAAATTTATTATGCGAGCCTTTTATTAGCTATTATATAAAAAAAATAACTAAAACGTATTCTGGCATGACCCATCTTTTGTCTGTGGTTAGTTGTTTACATGTAGATACATATCTTCAGTAAACATTGAAATTCAGCGATATCGAAACGCGAAAACAAAGCTAAGCGCTTCGCCAAAACCCTCGAAGGAACCGGTTGTAAAACCAACAAATAAGTGTCGTTATACCGAGATACCCAACATAAATAAAGGATCTGTCGAAAGGCGAAAACAATTCCGAGGAAATACGGCGCGGATTTAGCAAACATGGCCGAACGTTTGCATAACACTCCGCTTTTGTGTCAATTCGATTTAGGTTTTAGAAGACAAGTGTTAGAGGGAGATCCAATGTTGTGATATTTACGTTCATATTATACCTTTGTATATATATATACACATATTTGCCCGAAATTTAATAGAAGTCATATTAAGAAACTAAAGAAAATACAGAAAGTTTAGATAATTTATAGTTTATACGTCTAGATCGTTGGTTCTCAAAGTGGGCGATAACACCCCCTTGTGGGCGTTTGAGACACTCGGGGAGGCAGTAGAAGACCCAGAGAAAATTAGGGGGCATTGAGATGGCGCAGATGGGGCGTGGGTAGATTAGAAAATAAAGTCTAAAAAGGCAAAAAAATACACGAAAATACTCTAGAAAAAAACTCTCAGATGAGCAAAATAAGGTTGAGAAATTAGGTCTAGATATTACTATGGGGTAACTCCACAAACAAAAACAAAATATTACTGGCTCAAAAGAGATGTATAAGAGCAGCTGTGGCTGGTATAGGGCCCTTCGATAGCTGCAGACCTCTATTTTTTAAATTTAAACATACTCACTGTTACCGAAATTTACGTATTAGAGGCTAGCTTATTTGTTAAGAAAAATTCAAATATCTTCACTCGGCTGGGCGACTGTTCTTTGTTTCCATCGCGTGATCCTACGAGACTTCGAGTACCCCACATTTGAACCACTTTGTACCAAAAAAACTGTCATGCCATAGCATGACAGTTTTTCTACAGACATATCTGTAGAAATATTTAATAAATAACCAAAAGAAATAAGAGAGGAGACAGTGTTAAATAGATTTAAATTCAAATTATTAACACTATTAAAAAAATATTGTTTTTACTCAATAAATGAATATAATCAAACGAAGTGGTAACTGGCACCAATACTATTTTTACCAATAATATTATATTTTATTGTGATTATTTTTACTACATTATCTCTTAGCATTTCATTTATTATTGTAAATGTGTATTGTAGAGTCTTTTAGTAGGTTTTACGTTGATAAAATTAAATGTAGCAGTAATTATTGATTGTGTTAGGTATATAATATTGTGAAGTGAAACCACAAAAATATTTGCATGTCTGTCAAGACGAAACATGTGTCTGCTCTTAAATTTGTAAATACTTTACTTGTGAATGTTTCTGGCAAATAAAGAACTTTGACTTTGATAGAGTCTCTTGCAGTTAGACAACCGATAAAAACAGGTCAGGTTTATTGCTTTAGTAGGCATGAAAAGCTAAGTTCCAAGCGATTTGTACGTCAGTTTGTGTTAGTGTGCGTGCATTCCTCAAAGTAGAGGTCAACTGTCATAGTCTATTAATCTAGACGTATTAATGTACACACTTACTAGGCATTTAATGGAAGTTATATTAAGAGGCAAAACAAAAAAGCAAATTCGTTTCATATAGATGAAGGCGGGGCATTGAGCGCAGTTATATGATGAATTTTGTAGTTTTTTTTTTATTTTCCATGATCTTCTCATGATCCTGGTAAGAATATGAAACCAAAAATAATGAAATTAACGTCATCGTTCCTTGAATCGTGCGCAAATCAAGCTAATTCGACTTATTGTGGTGGTAGTTTTAATTACGTTGAAAAATTCCGTTACGTAGACACAGGTCAGGCTCATATATAGCGTATAAAAACGCGCAGGTATCACTTAACAACAGGTAAGTTCATTGAATGAATTATTAATCAAATGTAACCGAATAGAACAGTATAAACGTAATAAACGACATTGATCATAACGCATACCTTGCATTGTAATTGAATAAGCATGTACGCTACGGTTCATGGGATCTAAACACGCAATGTATTGCGTCTACCAGCAAACATCGCTAAATTAAATTAATAATTATTTATCTACTTAATTACACGTCTATGAAAAGAATTACAAAAATTTCAATGCATATTACGCGAATGTGAGAAATGTTCAACGCTTATATTGTTAAATGTCTTTCGTCGGTTTAAATTACGAAGAAATTATATTTACCCAATTAATTATGTGGGTCTGTATCACAAACCTGCCTTCCATGTTGGTATTTTAATCTCGATGAAAGAACAAGTCACATAGTATTAATAATTACTCCTAGGAGCCTTTTCATTTCTATAGGTATCCATTCGTTTGACATTATGTGTCAGTTTTTTTTTATATTAGAGGAGGCAAACGGGAAGTTGGACATCTTCAACGGCAGGGGTCAAGATTTATATTGTAATTTATTAAAACTGTAGCGTGACTTTATATCTTAAAACTATATTTACAATACTATGATTACATTAAATTAAAACTATAATTGAACTAAGTGTATCAAGAATACTGGCAGCATTTCTGCATTGGATACCTAGGCTGATCCGTTGACTGAAATAGCTGCTAATGCTTTGGTTTTCAGTAGCCTTATTACATTCTCCGCGCCTCTGGGCCCCACACCGGCCAAGTGTCTCGACACCAAACGGCACAAAGATGTAAGACTCACTGATACTGACATATTTGCTACGTTTCCTGTCTTCGGCAATTGGAGCTGCAGCCCCAGCACCAACTGACGTAACTTGGACATAAGAAGGAGCCAGAGTTTCGACGCAAGTCGCATCCCACACCAGCGCCTTTCTCCGTACCCAAGTAACCAGGATCAAGCGTCCTGATAGTATTGTCAGAACGCCGGTAGATATCTGCGATATACATATAAGAGCGGCAAATGCCCTGCGGATGACTTCATTAATTCAATTAAAAGTTGTTGTGGATATGAAACCCTGCTTGGGTGAGCCTTCTCACATATTATATTTTCTTACAGAGTCATTCAGTACTGCTAACTACCCACAATATCGCCAGCCTGTCTGTTTATCAAATGTAACGTAATACTAATTAGGTTGCCATAATAGAAATCATTGAAGGCCACTTCCACCATGCGCCAATCACGACTTAATCGAATTCCACCGAGCGTGGTGCATTAGCAATTTAACATTTATAATAGTCTATTATCCCGGGCCGTAAACAAATAGGAAAATACAGGTAATAGTCGCATTAACGCGTATTATACTTCGTAAATGCATAATGGAGGCTATTGCACTGCGATAAAGAAACGGGTTTGTGTTTTATTTTCAGTGGTTGCTCGCAAGATTTGTTCGTGATACGACTTAATTTGATCACAGCCCTACGGGTATATAGATATGCGAATGTTATTTTTTTCATCTGCTTTTGACAGAAGAACATTAGCTTTAATGATATGCGATCAATTTGTTATTAAACACGATTATTTGTGTAAAACTGGCATGTAATAGTAGTTCTAAGCGAAGCCAACACATTAACTATTCAATCAAAGAATTACTTTTTTAAAAAAACATCTATGAGACATTTTGTTATAAAATACGTTTTAATTTTAATTTTTAAAAGTTTTTTTTTAATTTTGCAACTTCTGAGTAGCACGTTTTCTAAGTCTCCAAGCACAATCGCAGGGTCACTCTAAACCCTGAGCGCCCCTGTATTTACATGGGCAGAGACAATGAACATGTTGATTGTTACATGACTTACCTTAAAAAAAATCTTGATGAATCTTGGGAATACATAATTGGTATCACTTATTTATCTGACAAAGAACTTTAACTTTAACAAGATAGAAATATTATTAATATATTTCAATTTAATTGATAAGAAAACTTAAGTCGGAGCTAACTAACGGTTAAGAGGTTCTAATCACGGTCAAAGGGGCCCCAAAGCCCTAATCTCTCCTAATATTTCTCTCCATATACTTGCTAATTCAATCTATTTTCAACCTTATGAAATCTAAACATCTTAGTCAACTCAACTCAAAAACAACTTCTATTCAACTTTAATGTAACATTTAGTTAGTACATCAATCGCCCACGTTTACCTTTAAAAGCATTATCACTGTTTAAACTTAATAAAAAATTAGAGTTAATTAATGAAAAATGCAAATAAACCATGTCAAAACGGTTCGTGTTATGTCGCCATTACACAGTGTTGCATGCTCCCATATAATTTTGTTTTGCAATTTTTATCAATTAAACCTTTAAACGCGCAATGTGCTACTGGGCGTTTTGACATCGCATTATGATTGAACACAGCCAAGTTAAGATATTTGTAATGGTTTCAGGTTTATTTCTTTTGTGTGCATGACAGCTACGTCTTACATGCGCGATGCATCAGTCACTTTGCGTGCGTTGCTGAAAATAGAGGCTAACTGTTCACCGCTATTTTTTTAGACATTTCATATTCGCAGCTGTACAGTCTATCTACACGTATAATTAATCTAAGGATTATACAAACTAGACTAAATCAAATACGAGTTGTATTTATAAGAATTTCTTTTACCTCGATTATTATTACATTTTATCAAACCGCGGCCGGGAAATACTAAAATACTTCAAATTACCAAAAATATAGTTGAATGAGGAAATAACATTTCCTTATGCATTGTATCATTCATGTAGGTACAAATACCCAATAGGTTGTAATAATAATATTGGTTGACCATAATTACCAGATATTATTATTGCACTAATTAAATATAGGTAGTCAATTGTGGTAAGAGTATTGGATATATTTATTGTTTAAAACAGTTACATATTTGTTATTTTTAAGTGGTATCCCTAAATTCTGGGAATAAGTATACAAATTTGATTTCCACCTAAATTAATGGACGATGGTGGTTTTGAACTAAGCCAAATGTCTGTTTGACGCATGATTTTTGCTATAGAGCTGTTACTAAAATGGCAACATTAAATGAACACACGGGTACAGTTAAGCAAACCTTAATCGTAAAAAAAAAACCGTAAGTAATTGAAATTTTCAAACAAACAATTTATTAATTTAGGAAACAAAATTTTAATCACCCTTTATTTTGGTCGCAGAAGACTGCGCGAAGTAGGTATCAGTGCCTACGCTAGCCCGCGGCTACTAGATCCTACAGGATGTTCCGAAATGATATTATGGAATATTTATTTATTTAGCTGAGTTATTTGTTTTATATATTTTTGAATATTTTTTTAATGATAACATTTAATTAGTACTACCCGTGTGTATACGTCATTGTCACCATGTAATGTACCATACGTGTAATGTCGCCATTGAGTGCCACGTGGTAAGTACATACAATATTTAATATTTTTCGAAATTGCGTTCACCTACGACTTTGCTTGCGTAGATTTCGCTTCATGAATTAAAAAGTCAAAATGCCCGCGACTGTTTCTAGCCTATTAAATGCATTATATATAAAAAAAAATTTGTCAAATTTTTAGTACTATTGACTTAAGGCTATATTTCACGGTTTATTATAGTGCTCCTTAGGCCAATGGACACCAGGTGAGTAGCTCCCCTTCCATCCAATTTGGTGGCGTGACCAGCTCGGACGCGCAATGACTCTGGTGTCTGTATGGAGTCTAGTTTGGTACCTGACACCACGTTTAATTACAGCCCTAATCTTAGATTAAATTGACCAGTGGGAGGCTCCTTTACACAGGATGCCGCCTAGTTTATGGGTACCACAACGGCGCCTATTTCTGCCGTGAGGTGGTAGTAGCTAGTCAAATTACTGGGCAAATGAGACTTAACACCTTATGTCTCAAGATGACGAGCGCAATTGTAGTGCCGCTCAGAATTTTTGGGTTTTTCAGGAATCCTGAGCGGCACTGCATTGTAATGGGCAGGGCGAATCAGATACCATCAGTCGAACGTCCTGTTCGTCTCGTCCCTTATTTTCATAAAAAAATCCATTTAAAGAACAAAAAAACTATCAAATACACAAAAGGCATGTCAGAAACAGATTCTTTATCCGGCCCCATCCTGTCATGAAACATTCGAATCAACATAACTCTGAGATTCAATAATAATTGCAAACACTACATCGTCACTACTGAATGCAACAACTAATTAGGAAAGTCTTTTGATATCGCTAATTAGTGCAATATAATGTCGTTACAAGAATTTGCCAATGTAAACTTAAAGATAAGAGCTTCCATATTTGTTTATCCGAATAACTGTACGCTTATCGAGTTAGCTTATCAAAAGCATTCGTTAGTAACCTAAAACCTTATTACGCGATCCTTTAACACTCAATTTTACACCATAACACAAGGCAATATGTCTTAAATTTGTGAAACGCCGGTTTTAAGGGGATTTTTCGCTCGATACTCGCACGATTGCCTTTCCTAATAGGTTCGCCATCTGTTTTAATTCATTTCGCGATAGTTTACAATTTATAGACCCGTGGCTCCGCCTGGCGGATGGTTGATGTAACAAAGCGATTAATCGATTTGATTGCGCGCGAATCGCTCGATTGAATGTCAGGTATTTAAATAGATTGTTCGATTTTTAAGGCGTTCAAGGTTTGGGTATGGCGGTTAATGCATATTATTATTTTTTTTGCTAGTGTTGTACACATGATTTTTACTATTATAATTTTTATTATGTTAGCTAGTGCTAAAACTTTTAGTGATAAGATAATGTCGCTATATTTTAATTCTCTCACAAAATATTTTATTTTGTTATATTATATTATTAATAACATCAAAAATAGGTGAAAAATAAATTGATAATTACATTAGATAAATTATAATTTTTTTACAGTAAGAAAGAAATAAAACTATTAATAAGTTTAATAATATCTCATTAGTTGCAACCATAAAATATGCAATTAAAAATTACAACACGGGAGGTCCTTCAGCGATTTGTAAAGTCACAGAAATTACGCCTTTACAACACTAGATATACAATCTAAAATTGAGTGTCTATTTTAAAGATAAGCATGTTGTTCTAAGTGACGCGTAGTACCATCTTTCGGACGATGACAACCAATAATAAATCTTAAGATAACATCAGAGAACGATATTATACGCCAGTGGGTACCATCACGCCATCCATACTTCCTCCATCAGCAAATTACTTCGCGAACTTGCTAATTGGTTAGAGTTAATTCCTTATCGCTAACAACTTAAAGCTCAAAATCGATTAGTGGTTGTTCGTTATATATTTAGCCGTTCGCAGAATAGTGGATATAGTTTAAGTGGCTAGTTAAAGTATAATTGTCATGAAAACGCAATGGTTTTGGTATTGCTAACTGAGGCGGAAAACCTACTGAACTGTTTTGAATTTTAGTATTACTTACATGCACGAAAATGTCCGGAAGTGACACAAATAATGGTCCAATTTTAAGATTTTTTTTTTAATGGAAAGCAGAACAAACGAGCGTACTGGTCAACTGGTAAGTGATCACTGCTGCCCATGTTCTCTTGCAACACAAGAGGAATCACACGAGCGTTGCCGGCCTTTAAAATAGGTATATGCGCTTTTTTTGAAGGTAAGAATGTCGTATCGTCCCTGTAAGGAAGCCCATTCCACAGCTTTATATAACGTGGAAAACGTTGTAACATCATGAAACAGTGAAACAGATAACATACAGATTGTACTTTGTGCAACTGTTGTGTAATCAAATTTCTAGAAGAATTTGATTCCTTTTTTTTTGTAATGAGTTCAGTTTGAAATTTTCGCGGACTTTTTAACGTAAACATTGTTAGTTGCACATAAGTAACAACATTGTAATGGGCCGGGTGTGTCAATTACCATCAGCTGAACGTCCTGCTTGTCTCGTCCCTTATTGTCATAAAAAAAAAGTCAAACTATAAGAATAGAGTGACCACACAAATCCTGGTCTTATTGCGACAATATGGCTGCAGTATAAGAAGTTAAAACTATTTGGAATACCTCTGACTTCTTGGTTACCATAGTTACCTGTTTTTATGAATTGCTAAATAAAAATCTTTAATTATTATGATACCTCTTCACATTCTACTAAAGGGAGATAGGTATATTTACCAGTTATTCAACACCTTGATGTTTTACATTATGGCTCTGTGCGTGCGCATCGTAAAAATTCGGTCTCTTATTTTTTTTTCTCATATCATTTTCATAAGTATTACGAAATAGATATTAATTAGAATTAGTTTAAGAAAAATAATTGAATTTTTCATTTAGTAGGTAATAGAATTATTAACCGGACGACCAATCACAAATAAATCATGAAAGTATATAGTATACTGATTTTTTTATAGATGGCCATAACATGTTAAAAAAAGAAAACACAGTGAACTAAAAAAACTTTGTTATCATATCAGGTAGGTAAGAGTGGTAAGGTAGGTCATGAAAATGTCGATAAATCAGAAAAAACAACAGACTTCACAGTAAATACACTAAGAGTTCACTTGTTATGAACACAACTTCAATGAAAATAATTCATTCAAATGTAAATTAAATCAATACAAATCTGCAATTTATGAGTGTATCTCATTCACGTGTAAAAAATACCCAAAGCGTTTGATATGCATAAAATATCTTTCAATCAAGCCTTTCAAAACATTTGTATCTAAATAGTTTTTATGGGACCGGTTCAATAAAATACTATTTTGTTTCAAAACTTTTATCGCGGCTACCGTTTTAATTTACTAATTTAAATCTTGCACTTTGAATAATATTGCTGGAAAAATTTCCATAATATTGAATTATTAATTATCTATTTAGTTTAATATAAAGTATCAAGCATCTAAAAATAATAATTTAAATATATTTTAGTTTCTACTACAATCAATAATATGAAAGTCACTTCAACATGTATCGATGTATTATCGATTTTAAAAATCGATTCTAATCCTATTTGATATATGACATCACTAATTTCTGAATACAAATTAATTCAATAGCTGTCAATAAATTATTTTCCGGATCCAAATGGCGCGCTTTTTATTTTTTTAATATTGAAATGACCACGGACTAATTAAAATAAGCCAGCGTAGAGAATCGTTCAATTTGTCATCGGTTTTGTATTGTTGCCACATAAATTATATCGGACCTTCTTGGAAGCTATAGATTTGAATATTTGAAATTTGAAGAACGAATTTAGCTAATGGTCGTAAAACATTCTTTAATTTGGATGTTTTTGTGCAAGAATTATTTCAAAATATCTGATTGTAATCTTTGTAATTATAATACTAATAATTAAATATCAATGATTCTATTTCACTAATTTTGCATTGACAAGTAAGTCTTTTTTGCGCGGGAAGCTGTACTTACATTACGTTACATTAGATTGTGTTTCGGTCAGAAGGGCGCCGTAGCTAGTGAAATTACTGGGCAAATAAGAATTAACATCTTATGTCTCAAGGTGACAACCATAATAATTGTAGTGCCGCTTAGAATTTATGGGTTTTTCAAGAATCCAGAGCGTCACTGCATTGTAATGGGCAGGACGTATCAATTACCATCAGCTGAACGTTCTGTTCGTCTCGTCCCTTATTGTCATAAAAAAAGTCTTTGTGGAGGCAGATCATCCGCTCCAGATTCAACCCTGATGCTGACCACGATTCTCAGATGTGGATCGATCCCAGAGAGAGAGAGAGTAAGGCTGTTTAATTTTTATTTAAAGAAGAATCCTGTTGAACTTTCATATTTGATTTAAAAATCCTGTTTGAGGAAAAAAATCTTATTAATGCTAGGTTTTAATTGTATGTCACTAATATAATATTATTTATAATATAAATACTCAAGCAGATTTTGAAATAAATAAATTGTATGGTAGCACAATTGCAATTGCTTGACAAAAACAAAGATTTTAACTATTGAGTTGAATAGGTAAAACCGTAGATCATTTATAGGTTTAGATAGAATGTGACAGCTGTGAAAACGTCGAAAAAAAAATGGGGTTGACAGTTAACCCCTATTTTTCACAAACAAAACGTCGATTGTAAGACGTAGCTTACGGTCACTAAAGTAGTAAACCTGGCCAGTTTTCATCGGTTGTCGGGTAAAACTAGTAAATTTCGATTGATTTCTTTACAGCTATAATTTCACATAGTTTTAATTGTATATAATTTTATAACAGGTATGTCAGATGAGAATTTTTGTAGGTTCAGATACTTACTGTTCTTACAAAACTGTTATTTACAGAAGCCAACTTAAAAGTTAGTTATGATTTAAATATTCATAATAATACTCCCAATAAAAGATACCTTTATATATCAGCTTTGCAAGCAAAGATGAAAATAAATGCGTTTTTTCTACAATAGATATTGTAATTTATGTAAGTTCCCTAAAATATTGAAAGCGAATAAAAAAGCCATGTTTTATAGACCTCCCGAATAATATGTGATAGGTGGGCGTCTGAGTGGGAGTCCCGGGACGCCCTGCTGAGGTGCGCAGGCGCATTAACTTGTCCATTTATTAATACTCGACATAATATTATATTAAGAAATATAAAATTGTATCATAGAGCAGGTTAAATTAATAGAAGAACCATGATGCTAGATGGCAAGAATGTTAGAGTCGTCTGAAATACCTATATGAAAAAGTATTTTTGTTTTATGTCATTTTAAGCTGCATTATTATGGGGTATCATACCGGTAATAAACACAATGAAATGCGATTGACTAATTTTTCCTATAAAAATAATTTAAACAAAATCTTTGATAGCCTATGTAAACTACACTTTATAGTAGGTAGGTTTTACGGAATTTTTTCTGCAAACTCTACAACATTGCTTATTTTGAGTAAAAACGCCCTGTGTTTATGCCCTTTTAGCCCAGTGTATGTTGGTAAATTTTACACACAGCCATTGAATATTTTTGCAGGTTTTTGTAGCTTTCCTCGCGATGTTTTCTTTACCGAATTAGCAAAAAATTAGTCAAATTAACGTACTTATATAAGAACTCGAAAAATCTAAAACAAATAAGGGCATGGCTTTCAGAGTTTTACCTTTGCCTTTATCGTCCATTTTTTAAACTATATAACATAATCTCAAAAGTGTTTTTGATAAAACCAATTGCGCTCTATTCTAAACGTTAAAAAACTATGCCTTATATTAAAAACTCGTATTTAAAAATCTAAGTAGATAAGTCTCTTCTTCTTGGTCGCATTCTTCAATTCTGAAGGTCGTGTCTATACTTCAAAGTTTCACGTTGGTCACTAAAGCCTTCCACTCCTTTCAGTCGACGGCTTTCCTTATTGCAATCGTAAGCGTTAGGCCAATGAGTGTCTTGATCTGGTCCGACCAGTGGCTGGGTGATCGTCCGTGGTCTTTTGCCCTCCACCTTGCCTATGACTATCAGTTTGTCTTAATTATTGGGAAGGCATCGGGCAATGTGGCCAAAATACCCCAAGATCTTTTGATAGCAGGCCACTCTTAGCCGTCCACGGTATGCGAAGCATCCTTCATCAATACCATATCTCAAATACGTCAATATTTTTCCTCTCTGCCGCTCAGATCGTCCACGCATCAGATCCATATAGGAAGATTGAGAAGACTAAGGTATTCACGAGTTTCGAATTTGGTTGTATTAGAGATCATCCTGCTTTGCCAAATTCTGATCAGTTTACTTGTCGCGCCTTTGGCTATTTGGATTCGTCTTCTGATCTCGAGTTTACTCCCTCCCTTGTCCGAAACTAGCAAGTTTGTGTACCTCGGAAGTAGTTAAGTATTCCTGTTATATTAAAATATAATATACTTATTTTCAATTTAGTCGACACATGTTTTGAATTTTGATTATTCTATTAAGAACAACTTAATATATCAGATTTCCCAAATGTATTCAGATTTACAAAAATATATCAAACCAATTAGAAGTAATTATTTAAGAACAAGTTTCACGAATATAAATTAATCCAATTTAATTAATTATTCACATTTTATGTCATAATTTTATATTACTAGCTTTTACTTGCGACTTCGTCCGCGCGCAATAGTTAGGTACTTTGGGCACCATTTTTTATTTTTTAATACACTTTGCAAATAATACACAGAGAAACTGCTGTAGTTATTACATTTTTATAAACTACTTATTACAGAACTTTCATCCCCCGTTTTCATCCTCAGACATGTCTAAATTATAAAAACGCTAGAACAAATATGTATTTATTTCTTATCAAAAAATACACAGTTTCATGGTGTTATCTTCGATAATGACGAACTTTCATACAAATATCCACCCCTATTTCAACCCCACCAAGCTTTTAATTCGCAATAAAAGGTAGCCTATGTCCACTTACAAGTTCTCGTCTATCTCTGTACTAAATTTCATCAAAATCGAATCAGTGGTTTAGGCGTGTAAGTGTAACAGAGAAACTTACATTCACATTTATAATATTAGTAAGGATGTCAACGATGTCTCTGTGAGTCTAAGATCTTGTAACTATTTAATTGCAAGCACAAGCTTGGTACTGTCTGTTTGTAATAATCTTTGACACATTGTGGACTTCCCGCGTAGCTCGTAAAGTCAGTTATTTAACTAACACGGCTTTTACTAGCGCGTAGAAGATTATATTGTTATTTGTGTTTGTGACCTACTCGTCAAAAGATGGACTGTATTATTTGTTCTTTTATTAACTAATGTGAATCGATCATAGAAGAATATTACATACGGACACACACATTCGAAGCTCTGCAAAGACTTTAAGAAGTTTCCTCAAGAAGATAAATCTATTGTTACACTGATGATTATAACTGCCAGATTATCAAGATAAGGAATATAACATTATAAGTATTTTTGTATTATTAAGACTTTCTTAATGAAAATAACTGAAGAGCAGGACGTTCAGTTGATGGTAATTTATACGCCATGCCCATTACAACGCAGTGCCGCTCAGGATTCTTGAAAAAATTCTTGAAAAAAATAATAATAAGCTGTTTTATTTTTGATACCCTCTGAAAGTCTCAATTTCTTCCAGAAAAATAAAATATATATATAGATACGAACTAAACTGTTGCTTTTTATTATTTTAAACTGTGTTGCCATACTTATAGTCTGAGCCACACCTAAGCAAATTTAAATAAAAGCCAAGTTCACGGATCGAAGGTCATTCCTACTAATATTTTATGAGTTCAATTCTAGCATATAAGTTAAATAGGATTTTTAAATTACAATTATAATAAACAACTTTACGACTAAGCATTAACCGGTTAATTGTTGTTGCTAATGAACTCATTAATAATTAATACACATTAATAGTTTGATAACTTAATTCATACAAACTTGCATGATGGATTTGACGTATATTTATCAAAAATAAATCGGAATTGCTAATAGTTTAAAAGTGGGAGGCTCCTTTGCATAGGACGCCGGCTAGATTATGGGTACCACAACGGCGCCTATTTCTGCCGTGAAGCAGTAATGTGTAAACTATACTGTGTTTCGGTCTGAAGGGCGCCGTAGCTAATGAAATTACTGGGCAAATGAGACTTAACATCTTATGTATCAAGGTGATGTGCGCAATTGTAATGCCGCTCAGAATTTGGGCATTTCAAGAATACTGTGCGGCACTGCATTGTAATGGACAGGGCGTATCAATAACCATCGGCTGAACGTGTTGCTCGTCTCGTCCCGTATTTTCATAAATAAATAAATAAATAAATTCTTTATTTTGCTAGAAAACATGTAACAATGGGTGTAAGTAGTTTTAATGTATCAATGTTATCGGCCATTTCTGGCATGCAAAATTATTATTAACAAAATTCTAGTTATTATTATAATTGATTAACAAACTCTATATTTTAAGCACTTAGGTTAATTTAAATTATAATTATTATTTTAAATGTCATTATTTAAAGACTAGAATTAATATATATTTTAAAGTCAATTTAATTTAACCTAATGTGTCAACATTTCATTTATGGAATAAAAACATTTATCTATAAGCCATGTAAAAAGATCCTTTTTAAATCGTTGGACGGGTAATACGCGTAAGCTTGGAGGGAGTTTATTAAATATTTTTATACACATGACATAGCTACATTTTCCGTAGGATGCATTATGAAATTTGTGTGCAATCACCAGTCTGTCACCGTTTCTTGTATTTCTCGGATAAATATCTCTTGCTTTTGTAAATAAATGGTCATGTTGTTTGACAAAGATACATATTTCGTATATATACATACAGGGAAATGGAAGAATACGTAATTCTTTAAACAGTGGTTCACACGAATCTAAGTAAAAAGCTCCTGTCATAGCTCTTAAGCATCTCTTTTGGGCCATGAAAGCCCTATTAGCCTCGCTAGAGTTTCCCCACAAGATTAGTCCATATCGAAGTACTGATGCGACATAACCATGATAAGCTGCCAGGACTGTACTTTGTAAAGCCGTTTTACGCAATCTATATAACACATAAACATATCTATCAATTTTTTGGCATACCATGTCTACATGCTCTTTCCATTTTAGATTTTTATCTAGAAGTACTCCTAAAAATTGAACATGCAAAGCTTCTTCTATTTGGGTATTTGTATAATTTATCTTAAGGCTATAGTTATTAGAGCGGTTACTTAAACTAAATTGCATAAATGAGGTTTTTTTAATATTAACTTGAAGATTATTATCCTCTAGCCAATTTACCACTGTATTAATTTCATTATTAATTTCACTTTCATAAATATCAATCTCATTTTTATTATTACATGTCATAATTATTGATATATCATCGGCAAATAAATAACAGTAATTTTTTGTCACACTAGGCAGGTCATTAATATAAATTAAAAATAATAATGGTCCAAGGACGCTTCCTTGCGGAACACCAAATCTATTTAATTTAAAGTTTGATTGTTGGGCAATTATGGTAGCCTTTTCGTCGATAGAATTGATCTCCACACATTGCTTACGGTCTTTTAAGTAGGACTCCATCCAGTTAAGAGCTGGTCCTCTAACGCCATTTTGCTCCAACTTATCCAACAAGATGGTGTGTGATACGAAGTCAAAAGCCTTGCTCATATCAAAAAATATTACACACGTTGGTTTTTTTGAATCTATATTTTCTGCTATTTTGTTAACCAGTTTAAATGCAACTAATGTTGTCGACTTGTTTTTTTGAAAGCCAAATTGTTGCTTGTTTATTATATTATTTTTTGTAAAAAAAATTGTTAAACGACCATACATTGCTTTCTCAAAGACTTTTGAAAAAATAGATACGAGTGCGATTGGGCGGTAGTTATTAAGTTGTTTTTTATCGTCTTTTTTATGTAGTGGCTTGACCACCGATAATTTTAGTGCGTCTGGGAATTCACCAGTTTCAAACGACAAATTGATTAGGTATGTTATAACTGGTACTAGTTCATCTTTGCATATTTTAATAATTTTTGTGAGAATTTCATCATAGCCTACTGCTTTAGTATTCCTCAACAATTGTATTATTTTTAATGTTTCGTTTTCCGTTACTGGATTGAGAAAAATACTACTTCCAGTTTTATTTTGATTTATACAAGGTTTCAACTTTCGCTTTGTCAGACATTTATCACTGCTGTTAGTCAAATTTATCCAATAATCATTAAAACTGTTTGTTAAATAAAATAAAAAATAATAGTTTCATAAAAAAAAAACATTAATATTAAAACAACAAACCACAGACTACTCAGTATCTAGCAGTACGAGCGATTATCTAGAACCACAAACGATAGAGTATACAGACACATGTAGCGTCAGCAAAGAGAGTCACGCACCTAATTATAGAAGCATTCCCAATCAATTACCGCGTAACAAGACTAGCATGACTTTATTGTGTCCAGACAGCATATACACGGGAAATAATCTAACATATTTAGCTTGGAGGTCGTGTGCTATTACTGCGTTTTCCGGATGGTAGGAATGTTTTATTGCAGAGCTTAAGCATTAGAAATAAAAAATACATGTCTACAAAAAAGTGAATCCTACGGTCATTCGTTGATAGTTTGATGTGAAAAAAGAATTGGAATGTGCTTGCGACCACAGAAGTGTAAAATTCCACTAGGTCAGGCTTATAGTGTACTATTCATTCTATGTGTATTCATATTAAGCTAATAACATTTACCAGACAAAGAGTCTAAATGTGATCCAAAGAAATATGGGAAGAAACTTAAAAGACATAAAAAGGCATAAAAGGCATTTATTTTCTCAAAATTGATTCCTTTAGAATTCTGTTTGATGTAATTTCTAATATACTAGACACTACTAACGCTTCGGAAACACAAGCTCTGAGAGAGAAGAAGCGGTGCAAGAAACTGTCCCAGCATTCTTTTTTTTTCTTATTAAGTATTAGACTTAAACACAAAATAATGAAGATTGAAATACGGAAGAAGACTTAACTAAAAGATGTAGGTAATGAGAATTGCAAAAACAATAAAATGGAATCAAGTAGACCACATAATTATCCAGAGCAAATAACGAAAGATGGAGCAGTATAATTACAAACTGGTGCCTATTAGACGCCAAAAGAAGAAGAAGACCTGATGTAAAGACGAGATACTTACTTATTAAGGCTATGGCCCCGCACAGCAAATAAAAAGAACGAATGGAAGAAAAAGGGATAGATCACGCTCTTCCTTAGTTGATTCGGTAATTGATATGCCCTGTCCATTGCAATAATGTGCCGCTCAGGATTCTTGAAAAACCCAAAAAAAATCGGCACCAAAAATTGCGCTCGTCACCTGATGTTAAGTCTTATTTGCCCAGTAATTTCACTAGCTGCGGCACCCTTCAGACCGAAACACAGTAATGTTTACACTGAACGGTAGAAATAGGCGCCGTTGTTGTACCCATAATCTAGCCGGCATTCTGTGCAAACGAGCCTCCCACTGGTGAATTTTCATTCATTATGACTAAATAAAAGGCTCAGCGCGTCTGAAGAACTTCTCACATTAAAAGAACGATTTTTATGCACTAAGAGCACAAATACAGTAATTAAATTAAGATGAAAATAAAAGCGCGCTCGGAACGTAACGCCTCATGTCTGGCACTCGGCCAAAACTGTAATGTCCCATTGAATAGCCATTTGTAAACTGAATCCGGACCTGTCACTTAACTACTCTTAATAGTCTTGTACAGCAATGGAATTATATGTTAACAATGTTATTTTTGTGAGTGTATTAGGTCACTGAAAGTAATGATTTAGATATTGATATTTACGCTGAAATCTTGATCGGTATCTATGTATTTGACGACGGAATGTGTGAACGTAATTTTAACATCTTTGCTAGATGTCCGACTTGCTTGAAAAATTGCTTGCGTATCAAGGACCAGTTACTAAGAAATCGAGCTTAAGTAGGAAAGCTAAATAAATACCTAGATTCCACAAATAACATCTCTCTATATATTTTTTTAATTGCTTTAATTTTCTTAAAAATATAATTTGTTTCTGACAAAAAACATTTCTAAAATTGCAAAGTCCATCATCATTTAATAACTGTCAGTATATTTTGAAGTTTTTCAACAATATTGTAACGAATGCAATCGATGTCAAGTATAAAAATATAGTTTTTTATAAATAATAATTAAACGACAGTGAATTAAACGCTCATATTAACGGAGAAATTCTGCAGTGTGTTACACTTTAGATATAAAAACTAAAAATTATTTCGGTACGTGCCTGTCATGCACAGTATAGTAATAAACCTGGCCTGTTTTCATGCGTTGCTTAACGGCAAGAGGCTCTATTAAGACGCATAATTTATCTAAGCTTTGAAATATTAACACTTCTCCATGAAGACCTGACCTTCTTTATTTAACACTTTTTCAGTAATAATAATCAAACCAATCAATCAAAATCCTTAGCAAATCACTTTAATTAAAAAAGTAGCTGTCAAATGAGTATAAAAGCCGATTTACAATAGAACTTCTAGGAATGATAAAGATCTGTTTTAAATTAAATTATTCTTTATTCGAATTGAGAACGTTTGAATATTCGAACGGGGTTAAACTTCCGAGTGTATGGCCGTTGAGGAACGAGTGAGTTGATGAATGAGCGCTCCAACAGTTCGTTTGATCTGATAAATGTCGCGGGCGTATTCATGGATCCGGGAAGACTTGTTAATAGTTCTAATCGTTCTTTGTGTTATGCTATGCGTTTTGTCTATATTTGATTATAGATAATAGCTCTTTGTACTTATAGTCAAACTATTTTACTTACTTTGTTGGTCATGGTTGGTTTTCCATGTTAATATTAGAGTAAAAAATCACTTCCACAATAAATAATACCTTATTTTATAACTAGTTTTAGTCCGTGAAAAAGTTACTCGAAGGAAATTAGCAAAATCCGAGGTTTATCATAACGCAAATTTTAAACTATTACTGTTACTATATTAAATTATTGTATTGTAAATATATAAATTACTGATGTTGAAAAATACATTTTATGAAAACGAACAAAATCTTAAAATTACTTCAATTACCGATTCCTTAGCTCAATATTCTTTATTAGGTAATTCCTGTTATTAAAATGATCAATATTAAATATCCCATATCAATCCTACGACGTTTACATAAAGATATATTCATCTATCACGCGTTCAAACAAGTAAATTATTACACGGAATAAATTCACCGCAGCTAAAATAATGTGCATTTCTCAGTGGAACGAGACGTCAAGTAAACGTGCGTTTAAAATATTGGAATGAATGACATACCACGCTTAGCACGATAAATGGTGCAGCTCACACAAAAAGCAAACACGCCCATTAATATATCAACTGTCTTTATGTCTTTTTAGTTCATTCGATTAGGTACGGTCGGCAGCTGAACATTCGCACGTGAATATTTAGTTTATTCATTGGTTTTTGACGTTAATATATATATACTTAATTATACAATTACAATTAGATTTAGATAAATACTACGTAATGAGAGACGGGACTGCCTAAGTAAAAATTTAAATTGAGTTTAGTATGAAACATGCAGTGATTTAACATTAGTTTGATATAACAGTCTCTCAAAGAAAAATTTAAAGAAATAAATATTATGACTGTTCATTCTCAGTACATTTATGAAAATTTAATATACGTTCACAAAAATCGTCACCTTTTTGCTCTTAATAGTGATTTTCATTATCATAACAATAGAAATAAGGGATTGCTTGTAACTAATTCTAGTAGGATTCATAAGATACATAATAGCTTTAAGGGTAAATGTATGGTAAGGGTAAGGGTAATACACTTCTATAATAAAGTCCCAGCCACTGTTCAGGCATTATCTATAAATAAATTTAAGTGTTTTATAAAAAAGTGGCTCTTAAATCCTATTTATTACTCCACTGCTGAATATCTAAATGATCGGACAGCCTGGGACTAGATTGTGATTGTACAATATTGTATATTTTTATTGAAAAGAGCGCAAAAAAAGAATGCTGGGAGAGTTTCTTGCGCCGCTTCTTCTCTCTCAGAGCGCCAATTGTTTCCGAAGCGGTAGTAGTATCTAGTAGTTATTAGAAATGACATCAAAAAGAATTCGAAAGGAATCAATTTTGAGAAAATAAAGGCCTTTTATGCCTTTAATAGTAATTACAGTATGGCGATTGGCGATGAAGTATAATCGGGCTAAGTTTGAAAGCGAACATTTGCTTAAAACGTAGCGGATCTATCAATGACTGCACGTTTCATACAATCGAGTGTATCGCTTTTTTTTAAGAGTTTCGCTAGGCGTATAGATTGACTAAAAACAATTGAATGCATTCGTAATACAAAGACTACTACACGATTAGACCTTTTCTTTTTGACATTTAATTGTCATTTTCCCACAGACTAACACGGCTCGGTGAGATAGTCACTGTTAACGTATTTGGCATGGCCAGTAAAATAAACTGAATAAAGTACCTAGGAAAGTATGTAAGAAATATTTAAGTCCATATCTTGTAAACAACTAAATCTATTATTTAATCCGATTTCAATTTCGATTCATTTATTTCAAAATGGTGTCGATAGTTAGATACCTACTCTTTTGGCGACAGGGCCAGATAAGTGACCCGTTTAAGCAAATCCATGACTAATCAACATCATATAACAGAGGGCTTGCAAGAAAAACAGATATAACATAAACAGTTGCTTTGCAAGCACATGATCACAGCACACAAACCTCAAAATACTCGAATCATGTAAAAAAAACTCCGTTAGTAATAACTAATTATTACAAATAAAAAGAATTTATTGGTTTGAAATTGGAATTCCATATTCAAATAAATATCTTAATAACAAAAGCCAATGAAAAGCCATAATTTGATAGCGCTGTCGTTAATGCCAGTTCATTGACGCGATCGCTTAACGTTAACCGTCACTAAACCTTTCATCGCAGCACGCTGTGAATGTCACAACACGTTTATAATTCTGTAACTAAACATCTGCATTCGATATCTTTAGACAATTAACAAGACACATACAACCGTTCAAGTATTTTTAAAGTAATTTAGCGCTTAAGGCTTTCTACAAACGAGCGACATTGCATTAAAATTCTTATTATTTTATCAACTCAAATTCTACTGTTGAAACTTCTCATGTTTATATCTCACGAAATTATATAAATTATCATACAAATCGCCGGGATACAATCATTTATATCATAATTAAATTAAATGTTGATTCTCATGCAGAATATTTTCAACTTTAAACAAAGCAAGAACATTTTTAGCCATTTTAGCTAAGATATTGTATAATATACCCTAAATACCATTAAATGGCTAAATAGAGTATGATCTTTGCTTTTGTTTATTGTCTTAGCATGAAATGGAAACTGATTGATTACATCAAATTATCTTATTCGGTATCTTAATAAACATTTAACTAATGACAAGGGCAACCTTAAATATTTATCAGAATATTATTATAGGTTATAATAAAATATTTTAATTTTATAATAAAATATTATAAATAGGTTATAATGAAATGCTTCCATCCGCCCGCAACTATTTCAGTCGCTCCTGTTTTCTGAGCCTTATTTTTATTTCAGTAACGCGCCGGCATCTTTGACGTCCTAAACACGACATTAATACACTTTCGATTTTTTCCCGCCTGTCACATTACTTAGTGTTTTTTTTTCGTTTGCGGCACATTAGCTATTAAGCGAACTGTGTTTGACAACAGAATTAATATGCTGAAATTGATAACTCCATGACAGATGTAATATATTTCATGAAAATCTGAAACGGTTTTACGAATATCTGTAATCATATATCACGAATAAGGTTGAAAACCGCTTCAATTATTATCCTAATGATAATTATGTTAAATGTTTAGATTTCTGATCTGTAAAGTATAGACCCGTTGCTGAACACTTCTCATAGACAGGGTTATTATTATGAATCAGATTTATTTATGAAGTATTGAATTTACTTTCTTTGGAACTCAAATATTCAAATTTCAAATTGAAATTGAAATTCAAATATTTTTATTCAAAATAGGATTTAAAAGCACTTATTGAACGTCAAATCTACCACCCATTTAAAAGAGACTGCCTCAGATCTGAGAAGAATGGGCGCAAGAAACTCAGCGGGCTTTTTTTTAAATACAAAATATGGATTACAATATTAGATTATTATTAGAGTTAGCAAAACTAAGCATATCGGGATCTTACCATTTGATATATTTTTTTAATTCATCTAGTGATTAAAATATAGTTGTACTTTACAAGATATTAAAAGGCATTATCTTTTCAGACGCAAATGGCGAACCACCGAAACTGAAATGCAACCTGAGAAAACACAAACCGAACCGAAAGCCTCGAACACCCTTCACTGCTCAACAGCTGAGAGCGTTGGAAAGCAAGTTTGTGGACAAACAGTACTTGAGCATTGCGGAGAGAGCCGAGTTCTCATCATCATTAGGTCTTTCTGAAACACAGGTAATTCATTACTTCTTATTATTTACCAGTAAGAGGCTCATTTGCACAGGATGCTGCCTAGATTATGGGTACCACAATGGCGCCTATTTCTGCCGTGAAGCAGTAATGTGTAAACAACTGTTTTTCGGTCTGAAGGGTGCCGTAGCTAGTGAAATTACTGAGCGCATTGTATTGCCGTTCAGAATTTTTGGGGTTTTTCAAGAATCCTGTGCGGCATTGCAATGTAATGGGCTGGGGGTATCAATTACCATCAACTGAACGTTCTGCCCGTCTTGCCCCTAACATTCATGAAAAAATATAATGTGACGTCGAAAAGAGGCTGACAGCTAGCCTCTATTTTAGAAATTCACGCACACTTACACAAAGTAACATACAAAACGTGAGTGTAAGACATAGCTTGTCACGCGCACTATAGTAATAAGTATGTCGTGTCTCTTATTTTCATTTAAAAAAATTACTCTATCAGCACTTAAATATTTTGAAGTAAAAGCCACTTTAGGCAACCTGAACACCTTTTTTGTGTTTCGACCTTAACCTTCTTGGGGAGTGCGATCAATCTAAGCAACCAGAGTAATTTTGATTCAAAAAAGAATTCAAAATCACTTATTAAACGTCTAAAACTATCACCTGTTCAATATATATGCCTCAGACCTGAGAAGAACGGGCGCAAGAAACTCAGCGGGCTTTTTGTTTCCATTTCGTTACGATATAATATACCGTACTATAAAAGTAATAATTAAATAGCTTGAGGGCATGTCCTCTATTCCCAATCTGTGGTATCATTAAGAAAATCATTTATTCTATAGTCGCCTTTACAACATAAACATTTCGAACAATTCTGTTGAATTTTGTAACACATTTTTTTTTATGGAATAGGAGGACAAACGAGCGTACGGGTCACCTGGTGTTAAGTGATCACCGCCGCTCACATTCTTTTGCAACACCAGAGGAATCACAAGAGCGTTGCCGGCCTTTAAGGAAGATGTACGCGCTTTTTTTGAAGGTACCCATGTCGTATCGTCCCGGAAACACCGCACAAGGAAGCTCCTTCCACAGCTTCGTAGTACGAGGAAGAAAGCTCCTTGAAAACCGCACTGTGGAGGACCGCCACACATCCAGATGGTGGGGATGATATCGTAACTTGTAGCGTGTCGTGGGAAGGTGGAAATGAAACATTTGTTTTGTACATTATCTGGGATCATGTTTTAACACATCACCCAATAAAATACTTACTAACTGGACTTAACCAAGTAGCCTACTACTTGGTTAAGTCCTAATAATAAGTTTGTTTGTACCTCGTGCGTTAGCACATTTATGTCGTAGATTCAAGCAAATTTGTTGATGTATTAATGGATATAAAGAATATTATCAAGATTATATTGAGATGCAACAATTAAAATATTTATTTTTTGAATATTTTCTATTAATCATTGTTTAGGGCCTAAGTTAAAAATAGTATTAATATCGGCTGCACTGCTATTATAGTTATTATATTTATATAATATGCTAGCGGACCCGACAGATGTTGTCCTGTACACACGTCTTCAATTTGAAAAATCAGTCCAGCCGTTAGGAGGAGCTCACTAACATACATACACATGGGCAGGAGATTTATATATGGATAGAATTGAGAATCTAAACCATTCTCAAATTGAATGAATGAATGAATGAAAACTTTATTAATAACAAACACAAACCACACAGAATAATACAACTAAGAAAGACTTAGAGGTAAAAAAATAATAATTAAAAACTTATACTTAGCATAAAAATATACAAATGATAAAAAAAAAAAAATGAAACAAATGTATGCATAATATTATAGTGATTATCTTAATTTAAAAGTACTGTGTAGCAGTCATTGTTATCAAAAGGAACTGACTCAGCGTCATGCTGCATTGGAATAATACCAACACAGCGCTGATTTTCAGCAGCCCCCAGGTGACCCATTGAGTAACTATTAATGTTAAAAAATAAATTTAGTTTTATTAAAGGTTCCATCATATTATTTTTAAAGATGATAATTTGAAATTAGCTTCTACTTGTTCAGAATATTACATAAATATACATACATACATAAATATTAAAATAACAGCAATTTTAGAAATATTTGCAGAAACAAACTAAAACTTCGATCCCATTATGTATTATTAATAAGATAAATCTTATAATGTAGGACTTATGCACATAATTTGTAAGCAGATACTTAATAATTTAAATAGACGTAAGGATGAGATTTTTAACTTTTTTCTGGAAAGTTCCAACAGTCTTCAGATTGCGAAACGGTGGTGGTATATCATTCCAGCACTTGGTGGCACTGTACCTAAAACTTCCTCTAAAAGAGGCGGAATGATGGAGTGGGACTGACAGGACATTGAATGCGAACCTTGTTTCAAAATTTAACTGGCTGCGCTGACCTAGCCATTCCAATTTACTATATAAATATTTTGGCGTTTTTGTCTTAATAATACCAAAAAGAAGCGTGGCTAAATGAAGTCGTCTACGAGCATCCATATTTAAAATATTTGCTTCTTTGAGGTATGGAGAAATGTGTTGTCGGGCCGGTATGTCCCAGCAAAAACGAGCACATGCATTTTGTACTCTTTGTATTGACTTTCTTGTTCTGCCAAGCAGCCTCGGACCATACACTGTATCGGTATAGTTAAACTTGGATAGAACAAGAGCCTCACAAAGACGTATGCGCAATTCTGTGGTTATAAATGGTCTAATTTGGTACAAATCTTTTAATCTATAAAAACTGTTGGAAATGACTTTATTTATATGCTTCTCAAATCTTAAGGATTCATCCATTATCAACCCAAGATTGCGAACTTCTTGTACGCGTTCGATATCCTTATCATTAATGAGTAGTCTTACATTGAATTCATTAATTAACTCTAAGCCGTTACAATTGCCGAAGATCATAAATTTTGTTTTATTCGGGTTTAAAATCAGTGAGTTTTTTTCAGACCACATGAATATTTCATGAAGATCAGCATTTATAATATCTATTGCCTGTTGGGCTTCGTGTGGCGAAAAAGAAAAATATAGCTGTATATCATCAGCGTAGATTTGATAATTGCAGTGTTTAATTTTTTTAATTATGTCTGCAATATATATAATAAAAATAAGGGGCCCTAAAATAGAGCCCTGAGGAACTCCCCTCGTTATAGTGTCACGTTCTGAAAATTTTGTGTTACCCTGCTCATCTATCACTGAGACCGTCTGTGTTCTATTAGTGAGATAGCTTTCAAACCACTTAATACTATTTTCACTAAAACCATAGTACGCTAGCTTGGGAAGTAGGAGATTTATATTTAAAGTTTCAAAAGCACGTGAAAAATCAAGAAGTATTAAAATTGTTACTTTTTTCTCCTCTGGCGCTGCCAAAATATTATCTACTACGTCAATGAGGGCCGTAGTTGTGCTTCGCTGTTTTCTGAAACCGGATTGGTGATCCGGTAGTATATTTTGAGCTTCTTAGTAACTCATCAATTGCTTATGCACAATTTTTTCTATAATTTTTGAAGGACAGGGAAGTATACTAATTGGTCTTAGGTCGGAAAAATTGCGTGGTAGGTCATTTTTTGGCAGAGGACGAATCAAGGCATGTCGCCAAAGGTCGGGAAAAGTATTAGTTTTGAAAGAAGTGTTAATAATGTGTGTTAGTATGGTTAAAGTCTGTGATAGCGTGAGGAGCAGCATGTCTAGGGAAATGTCATCAATACCAATAGCGTTCGACTTGAGCTCTTTTATAGCCATAAGAGTAGAATTTTCGTCAACAGTCATAAAGTCAAAAGTAGAGTTACCGAAACGGTGAAACTCAAAATACGTAAGGGTTGATAATGTTACTAGATTAGTTCCAGGGATATTCAAAAAGTGAGAATTAATTTTATTTGGATCATTTAAGTGGGGCGGTAATGGGTTGTGTTCTTTTGATTTTATGCGAATATTATGTTTTATGTGTTTCCACATTTTTTGAGGATTATTAATATTAGAGTTAATGTACGTATTGAAATACACTTGCTTTTCCCTATGCAAAGCCTGAGGAACATACCGTTTTAATTCCTTATAGAATTGTATATGTGACTCAAGTTTTGTTTGTTTTGCTAATTTTTGTGCATCATCACGACGTTTCATTATTAATTTAATGTTATAAGTAATCCATGGATATTGGGCTTCTTTAATATGTATATTTTTTTTTGGCGCGTAAAAATCGAACAAATTTATAATATAATATGTCAGCAAAGATACAATTTCATTTACATTAGTTAATAATAATAATTTTTTTCTAGATAATATTGTTCAGCGAATAAATGAAATTAATTGAATCAATGTCTTTAATAGGTCTGCATACAATATGTTTAGGTTGTGTTTTATTTTTTGGTATATTTAATGTACACGTTATAAATGCGTGACTACTAAGTGACTCTATGTAGTCTACCCCTATACTCTCTAAACTAAGCGTTTTATTTGTACAGACTAAATCTAGAAGGGATTCTGAATGTGACGTAAAATGTGTTGGTTGCGTTACATGTTGCACTAAACCAAACGCTGTTATAAAGTTTTCAAACTTTTTATAACTTAAACTGGTTTTGTTTAAGCCATCGATATTAAAATCGCCTAATATAATTAAATGCTCACACCATACAAATGAGCCAACATCTTCTGTGAGTGTATTTAGAAATAAATCGACATCCAACCATGGTGGCCGATATGCTGTACCTAGGACACATGTTTTTCCTCGCAATTTAAGTTTGACCCACATTTGTTCTACTATACATGTTTGAGGCGGTAACAAAACCTGTACTCCTATATTTTTTTTTATAAAAAACCCAACTCCTCCCCCGCGCGAGCGAACGGCAGGCGGGCGCGGAACATGAAGCAGTCTGTAGTCACTGGAATACACAATAAAAATCATCAAAATCGGTCTAGCCGTTTAAGAGGTAGTTCAATTGCGAATCTAAACTATGCTCGAATTCACTTGAACACACACAAAGTTCATTCTAATCGGTCCAGGCGTTTAGGAGGAGTTCACTGCCAACACACATACACAGAATATTTATATATATAAAGATAATATAATATAAGTTATTATGTATAATTATATTATATGTGTATCTGGCTTTTATGAAGATTTCACTTCTGTTATGATAAGCACTCACCGGCGTTAGTAATTTGTGTTGTGCACCGATACTAATATGATCTTAGAAGTGACATCAAAATCAACTTAAGGTGTGCGTACCTAATAATTATCAGTGGGAGTCTCCTTTGCACAGGATGCTGGCTAGATTATGGGTACCACAACGGCGCCAATTTCTGCCGAGAAGCACTAATGTGTAAGCATTACTGTGTTTCGGTCTGATGAACACCATAGCTAATGAAATTACTGGGCAAATGAGACTTAACATCTTATGTCTCAGGGTGATGAGCGCAATTGTGGTGCCGCTCAGAGTTTTTGGGTTTTCCTTAGAATCCTGAAAGGTCGAACGAACGTCCCTTGCACGTCCTTCTCGTCTCGTCCCGTATTGCAATAAAAAAAGATTTAAAATATCAAAATATAAATTAGAATAATCTCTTGTTGCAGGTGAAAATCTGGTTCCAAAATCGCCGCGCAAAAGCGAAGAGAGTCCAAGAGGCGGAGATAGAGAAGCTCAAAATGGCGCAATTTTCCCGTCATCCCCACCACATGTACCCGCACCCTCTGCAGCAGTATTTCCCTCACCCTCTTATGGGGAGGGCCCTACCTATGATGCCACACATATCCATGCCTCCAGTTCAAGGGTCGCCCTCACCAAGTACCCAGACAAGCAACCAGCAGTGAAATATTTATTAAATAAAATTATGTTTATATTTACCAAGACATAGACAAGATTGTTTTTGATAGAATTGACAGATGCCATAATATATTATGTACCTTGGGTGACACTTCTGTCAAAAGTCACTTTTTGCATATACATGTCATGTCTGAACATAAACATTAAAAACGAATGAAAAATCATTGAATCAAGAATACATGACATTTTTATTCTATGTTTTTTCCAACTGGGAAAGGAATGGAGCAGTAAAGAAATTTCATTTCATTTTTTTTTGGATTTGTACAGTACATATAAAATTAATGGTTTTTCTACAAACTTAACTGTTCTTACACATATAACACATCTGTTAAGTTTATCTTAAGGGTATTCTCTAAATTAAATTAAAATTGGAAAAATGTATATTTAAAAACCTTGTCTGAGTTAGAAAACATTAATAAACCTAGAGCATTTTTATTTTGTAAATTATTTGTAAATACAGTTAAAGTTTAATTGTAAATATATAGTATTATTGATATTACTTACATTTATAATGCTACAATACCTTAAAAAATCTTTCTTTCGTTACCATTACCGTACTTCGTAAAGCTTCTAAAAGCTAGATTCACCATTTGACATTTCTGAGCAATCTTTAAAAAAATAAGTTAATTTATAATTTAGCCGCAACTAAATCTGTAAGCGTTTTTAAAAACAAAGGTGCAAACCGTAAGCAAGTTCAAAACTTTTATTGGCAATAATACGTTTTATTATTATTTTTTATTTTTGTATACAAATATTATGGAAATTAAAATTTTTGGAATAACATAGTTCACAATTACTAAATAAGTATTTAAGTTTTCCAGCTTGCCGTAAAGATTATTATTTTGCCGTATTTTCTTCATTTCTCATCAAAATTATATTGAATTGTTGAAGGTGTGAATCTAGCCTAAGTTTCTAAGTTTAATCTTTTGTTTAATAAAGTTTATAAAATACATGTATAATACAGAATATGATTTAGATATTTTTATGTTAATATTCAAGTCAACTATATTTGTAAATAGTAAAATAATGTGTAAATTAAAATTTGTATTTGTGTAAGCGAATAATATAATGATATTGAGTAAAACTTTACGTTTCATTCAGACAATGGCCTCCCCCAAAGTTCTCCACGACGATCGGCTCTGCGCTGCCCTCATCCAACGTATTCTGGCGTTCTTGACCAACACTGCGTCTTCCGGTACTTGGTGGCCATTCGAGGACGTTTCTGCCCCACCGGCCATCTGTCCGTCGAACTATGTGCCCTTCCCACTGCCACTTCAGTTTCGCAATCATTTGGGCTATGTCGGTGACTTAGGTTCTCCTACGGATCTTCTCATTTCTGATTCGATCTCGCAGGAAAACTCCGAAGCCTCATGATAAATGTATGTAACTGAGTCCTGGATATTTATTCACATACTAATGTACGTTACCCACAGTAACTCTACCTACTTTGAGACTATATTTATGCGTTGGATGCTTTTCTGCCGCCAAGCAGTAACGTGCAAGAACGGCACCGGAACCTCACCGGCGCCTATTTCTGTCGTGAAGCAATAATGGGTAAGTATTACTGTGTTTCAGTCTGAAGGGCCCCGTAGCTAGTGAAATTACTGGCCAGATATAACTTAACATCTTAAGTGCCGCTTAGAATTTATGGGTTTTTCAAGAATCCTGAGCGTTACTGCATTGTAATGAGCAGGGCATATCAATTACCATCAGCTGAACGTCCTGCTCGTCTCGGCCCTTATTTTGGTGGTCAAATGAATTCAATAACGAAAATAATGAGATTTAATATGGTTAAATATAAATCCATGCAAATAAATCAAACATTTCGACTAACTTTATTATTCAAGTTAAAATAATGCAAAAAAATCATAAAGCCTTCTTTTTGAAGTCTGTTAAAAGATAACACAGTTCTTATAATTCGCTAAAGATTAACACACTATGATATGTTATAATAGCCTCCACCCAAGGTCACTCTAAAATGTAAACAAAATTTGTATTCAATTACATAACGATCAAAGTTTAGTTCTATAGACTTAATTTAATTTATCTGAGTTGGACGATGGCTGATAAGCGTGTAGCAGTCACTAATTTTAATATGAGCTATTAAAGTTAATTGTATGATAAAGCAGGGTTAGGTCGCCCTCATACATGTTGATAACTTGCCAAAGATACAGGATGTTGCTTAACGAAACAGCTTTACAAATACGTTAGCGTCACTTCCAGACGTGACGTTTATTATCATACGAGAGCGCCCTGTTACTAAGAGTTGAGACTCCGTTCATTGTCCATGTCTATCAGATGGACATATCTCATAAATTGAAATGGTAAGGCTGCAAAATTTTTGCCATAGTGTGTATTTCATTACAGCTACAACTGGAAAATAATATAAATCAAATTAGGTAATCCCAAACTAGCCACTTTTCAAATTAAAATATGATTGCAACTTTCTCTTATTATTGTAGGCAGGTGAAGTTCATTCTTCAGTATCTATGATTGAAACCTGAAAAAAAAAACAGAAACGCTATACGTAATAATAAATAGAAAAATAAAACACTTAATTAGCAATAAAAAACATACACATAAAACACAAAATATTACAATATTAATTAAAATCTAAATAAGGTAACAAATTTTATAAAATTTAAAAATAAATAAATAAAAATAACTATGTGCGCGTGAATCTCTGCTAAGAGGATCTGACTCAGTATATTGTTGGTCAGTGCAGAAGACACTGGTTTTCAGCAGCCCCTCGTGACATTTGGAGTATATAGTTTCTTTAGTCTTCCCATTGTAATTAAATGGTTAAGATAATGTTTGTGTGACTTCGGAATTCTTAAAGAGCACACCTTAACCTTGCCGGGAAACTGAACAAAGATCATTTCACTAGTTTCCACCACCTTTTCGATAGAAGGTTCTAATTCCCCGACTGCCATGGACGATGTATAAGAATAAAAGTGATTTTTTTTTGGTTTGTAAAGGTAGTTTAGTTTTTAAATTTCCAGCAAGACTTTTATCACTAATATTTTCTTTCTCTACGAGCTAACTACTCATTAAATGCAGTGAGCATAACTTTAAGAAATGTATTATTAATGCATGGTTCTTTATAGGCTCTGCGCAGGCCACCTAAAGTTGTGTACAGAAACCTAAACAATTTTGTTATTGTAGTTTTTAAGGGCTGGAGTACTTTTGTCTATTCTTCTCCACATGTCTTAGTTACGCTCCACATGTCTTAGTTATGTCTCCACATGTCTTAGCTACGTCTCCACATATCTTAGTTACGTGTCCATAGCTTACGAACTGATGAAGCTTCATAAAGTTTACCAAGCGTTGTTGTAATATGACATGTAATTGTCACTCGCTATGGTAAATAAATATATTTCTTTTCTATTCTGTTTTATCTTTTTTTTTGCAATAGCAGGAAAAATACCATCGCATCACCTCACTTCGACAACACTTCCTTCAATGCCTCTCCTAGTATCGGATTCGACGTCGCTTCATTGTGTATCTTGTACCGCATTTACCACGGGATATTTCCAAGACTTTTTTCCTTTTTTTAGATCCTGCCGCTGAATTCTACCTTGGTACACAACGACATAAATTAGGCTGTCATCCCCACCATTTGGGTGGCGTTTCTCAACAGTGCAGTTTTCTAGAAACTATCTTCCACGCACAACCAAACAGTGGAATGAACATCCTTGTGCGGCGTTCCCAGGACAATACCAACCTAGCGAAACTCTCCAAGAAAAAAGCGATTCACTCGATTGTATGAAAGTCATTGACAGATTGATCTTTTAAAAATAGGAGACAGCCGAAATCCACTACATTTTAAGGAACTATTCGCTTTCAAGCTTAGCCGGATTATACTTCGTCGCCAATCGCGATACTGTAATTACTACTATTTCAAACTTATGTCAAATGACTGCACGTTTTAAAGGTACTAAGCTAAATTTCAATTTTTACTTGGGCAGTCCCGTTTCTTATTTCGTAGTATTTACATCCTCTTTCGACTATACGACATGGATACCTTCAAACAAAGCGCATAAACTTTTCTAAAAAGCCGGCAACGCTTCTGTGATTCATCTGGTGTTGCAAGAGTGTGTGGACGGTGGTGATCACCTAACATCGGGTGACCCGTACGCTTGTTCGTCCTCCTCTTCCAAAAAAAAAAAACCGAGGGTACCTATAGTTCACATGATCTTAAGTCATATTACCGCCTCCAAAGCTCTCTAGCAACTCGTATTTAGAACCAATACAATAACGTTCTGCCGACCATTAAGCGCTGTATTTAATTTAACAACACGCTGTATAATCATATTCAACTTTGACACGGCCAAAAAATATCTAATTTACGATCCGATTTACCTACATCGATGATATTTTGTTTGTCCCACATCTTAATGGCTTTATTTTGACTTTAACAATCAGTTACTAATGATGACACAACAATATTGTTTCAAATTGCGTCACACTTGTAATGTCGGTATCTATGTATTAGGTACTTCAAATTTTTCTAATACAACAACTCAAAAAAAAATCCCTTTGTTTCAAGAAAAGGCTGAACATCAAATACTTTTTTATGACAAAAAATGACTAGTGGAGCATGACGTTGACTGGATGATTGACAACTAGATTCACGATTACGTCTATTAGCATTTCATTCAGTTGTGTTTCGACCGCGCTTTGAATTTAACGCCACGCAAGAACAGAGTGTTCAGTGAACAACTCTCCAAATAACAGCATATCCAAACTTTAAAAGGATGTAGTGTCATATTTCAGGTAAGTGCCCCGTGAAATTAACAAACTTGTGTAACAACTTGACGTTTTCTATATTATTGCGAAAAAAATAAATTTTAATTGCTAAAACAAAATGTTCTTGCCTCGTGTTCGCGTCCGAGCTTCTAATGAGTTATACAATAGAATTTGAACATTACTGCGACGAAATAAGGTGATAATTTGATGGAATGTTTTAATTCTATCTATATAAGTTAAGGTATACGCATGAGCAACGCCGCTTGGAGTTTTTTTGATGAACTTTTATAGCCGATTGAGAGTCTAGTTTCTTATTGTATGTCAATGCTAATACAATCTCTTTTCTAGACTTTGGAAACAAATAGCCGCACTATCGCTTTACCTTTTTTTGTCTGCGTTAACTTTACATCTGATAAGGAAACATTTAGTTCTGATGATCTCTTGACCTAGTGGTTCGTGTCCATGAGTACTAAGCCTTATGATAATCATAATTTCAGCCGGAAGATGTAAAAATATACAAAGATCTCCACGATGATCGGTCCTGCACTGCCCTGCATTCTATTCCGGTGATCCGGAGCAGATCATCGGTTCATCTTCATCATCCGGCCTGCAAACACTGCGTCTTCCGGTACGTGGTCGCCATTCGAGGACTTTATTGCCCCAACGGCCATCTGTCCGTCGAGTTGTGTCCCTGCTCACTGCCACTTCAGTTTCGCAATACGAGTCGAGTATCCTCATTTCTGATTTCGATCTCGCAGGGAAACGCCGAAACCTCATGGTAAATGTATGTAACTGAGTCCTGGATATTTATTCACACACATATGTATGTATATTTTAGTAAATATATCGTGATCCCCATAGTAACTCTACCCAAATTTAGAATATATTTATATGCTTCAAAAGCCAAGCAGTAATGGGAAAAAACTATTGGTGATTTAAAGGGCGCCGCCCTTTTTTGTGTTTGTGAAATAAATCTGCTAGTGAGACTTAACATCGAATGTCTCAAAAATGACGAACACATTTGCGATGCCGCTCAAAATTTCGGGTATTGTAGAATATTCTGAGCGATACTGAATTTTAATGGACAGGTCGTAGTAAAAACATCAGCGAATAAAAGAACTTCTACAAGAAATTGAGTCCATAAAAGTATCTCAATCCTACACGCAAATTAATGCCAATTAGGGGGTTCTATTATAGAAGCAGAAACCCAAACACCATAGCAATAATCATCCTGAAAACGATTTAAGTGAAATGGAACAATATATAGCTTGGTTGTGTGTAGCAGAAAGTCCCTAGAAGACCTCACTGTTACAAAAACCATTGATAAAGATAATTATAATGGCGAATAAAACATCTAATTCAAACGCAGTTCATTAACTGTAAATATACATTACACCACTTAACAGAATCATCAGCAAATTAATCTCATCATACGCAATTAAGGACTAATTAAAAATAACTTATTAATTTAGTGAGCGGTGGCTGCTCTGTAATTGTTCCTATCAATCATTTAAATGTTGCGTGCTTATTCATTTGCAGAACAGAGCGTCTTGTGATGTGTTTAGTGGTTATGGTTACTTTATTGCTAATTAAATAACATCGGTTTAAATTTATATACAAATTCGTTTGTTGAAGTGAGACTTTCTTTTGGGACTGTGTGAATATGATTTTATGAGACGAAAATTACATGGTAAATGGCGTTAAGCTTGAGAGGTTAAGATATAAATGGATATATATTTTTTTATGGAATAGGAGGAGAAGGAGCGTACGGGTTACCTGTTGTTAAGTGATCACCGCCGCCCACAATCTCTTGCAATACCAGAGGAATCACAGGAGCTTTGCCGGCCTTTAAGGAAGGTGTACGCGCTTTTTTTGAAGGTACCCATGTCGTATCGTCCCGGAAACACCGCGCAAGGAAGTTCTTTCCACAGCTTTGTAGTACGTCGAAGAAAGCTCCTTGTAAATCGCACTGTGGAGGACCGCCACACATCCAGATGGTGGGGATGATATCCTAACTTGTGGCGTGTCGTGCGAAGGTGTAATTCGGCGGCAGGAATTTAAATAACATGAAAAAGAGATAGAGAAACATGGAAGTGTAATACATTATTTTTATTGAGTTGTAAGAAATTATATGTATTGTTGAAGTAAAATCATTTTAGGCGCATTTTTGATGACTCAAGAAGACTAAGTTTGTATCTGTTATTGATGATTGATTATACTTCTTTTTAATATTCTATGTAACTAAAGTAATACATAATAATAATGTATTAGTTGTGAATTTATTGCAAAGGAAGTATATGCAATTTTGTGTAAAAGGACGTAGACAAACTGATCTAAATATTAATTATAATAGAATAAATATTAAAAAAGTTGACAGTACTATATTTTAGGTGTTATCTTAGTTAAGGACCTTAATTTCTCTGATCGCATTGATATGGTATCCTCTAGAATTTATAGATTTGTGTTCTTAGAAGACTGAGGAGAATGGCTTCTAATAAGTTATCTATAATGGCGTACCATGGATATGTCGCGTCAGTACTCAGATACGGTCTTCTCATCTGGGGAAATGGCACAGGAGTACATCAAGCATTTGTTGCTCAAAAAATATATATTTGTTGTTTAAGTGTATTTGGTCCAACCTATTCATGTAAATACTTATTTAAAAAGTTAAATATTTTGACATTGCCCAATATGTATATTATATTTGAAGCGTGTAAATTTGTAAAACATAATAATCATTTTATTAAGAGGGCCATTTAATTGAATCCTCGTTCCACCAGATTATCGGATAGACTGGTTTATGGCCAGGAAAGCATTATACCTAAAATAAAATTATTCTATCATCTACCTCTAGAAATAAAAAACCCCAGAAATGATTTACTGGTCTCCTGTTTAAATGGTTTATCGATAAAAAAAATATAGTGTTAAGGATATTTTAAATTTTAAGTAAACCTTTTGCATGCTGATTTAAATTAGCCGAATAGAAGACACTACAATAAATTTAAGATCTATAATGTATACTGTATTCGACTCAATGGATAAATAAAAATAATATGAGAGCGGTATTGAAAGAGAAACTACCCCAGGAGGGTACCGGATCTTGTAGAGCCGGAGAATCCCTCCCCGAGCATTCGCGCTCGGGCTGCCCCTCGTATTCTGGGGAGGGCACAGTACCGCGTATGTCACAGGACAAACAGGGCAGCAACACCACGGCACCCCGCTCCACGCTTAACGTGGACTTTTGTAACATCCGGGGAATTCACTCCAACTTAAACGCCGTCCACCACCACCTTGAGACGGCGCAGCCGGCCTTGTGTTTCCTTACGGAGACGCAGATATCTCGACCTAGCGATACGTCATATTTAACGTACCCCGGGTACAAAATTGAGCATAATTTCATGCCTCATGCCGGGGTATGTGTGTACGTTAGGGAGGATATCTGCTGTCGCCGTCTCGGTAATTTTGAGGGTAGGGACCTGTCTACTCTCTGGCTCCGCGTAGATTTAGAGGACCGCGTCCGCATCTATGCGTGTGTCTACAGGTCCCATAGTGGTAACGCAGAAACGGATCACCTCATGGGCTGCGTTCAAGCGGCATTTGATGACATGCTTGCTCAGATCCCCTCCGCTGAAATCGTAGTCTTGGGTGATTTCAACGGGCAAAATGCCGAATGGCTTGGATCACGTACTACAGACTACGCAGGGCGATCTGTGCATCATTTTGCATTGGCGTATGGTCTGTCCCAATTGGTTGAGTCGCCAACGCGGCTCCCGGATGTGGATAGCCACATGCCGTCCTTATTGGATCTTCTGCTGACTACACATCCCGATGGTTACCAGGTCTCTGTCGACGCCCCTCTTGGAACGTCCGAGCATTGCCTGGTCAGGAGTGTAGTGCCTATCCGACGCCAACGTCGCAGACCACCAGCGACCCGCAGCGTATGGCACTACAAGTCAGCAGATTGGGATAGGATGCGTTCCTTTTTTTGCATCCTACCCTTGGGGCAGGGTTTGTTTCCCTTCGGATGATCCTAGTGCCTGCGCCGTTGCAGTAGCCGATGTGATACTGCAGGGCATGGATATTTTTATACCAAGCTCTGTAGTACCGATCGGTGGCAGATCACAGCCCTGGTTCGATGCGTCAGTTAAAGCAGCATCTGACTGCAAAAAAACGGGCGTATCGAACTTGGGTTGCGGCGCTGGGCTCAAAGGATCCGAACTGCAAAGTTCTGAAGAGGAAATATAACCGTGCCTCCAGATTTTTTAAGCGGCAAATCGCCCGTGCGAAATCGAAGCACGTCGTCAAAATTGGCGAGCAGCTTTCCAGCTACCCGACCGGGACACGCAAGTTCTGGTCGTTGTCGAAAGCTGCTCTTGGTAACTTTAACCAGCCGTCCATGCCGCCGTTGCACATGAGGAATGACACCCTGGCCCATACGGCAAAGGAGAAAGCCGATCTCCTGTGCACTCTTTTTGCCTCCAAATCGACTCTTGACGACAACGGAAAAACACCGCCGACCATCCCGCGATGTCAGAGCTCCATGCCTGAAGTACAATTCCGACAGAAGACTGTTAGGCGAGCTCTGTTTTCGTTGGACGTCAGGAAGTCGAGCGGGCCGGATGGCATTTCTCCAATCGTGCTTAGAACGTGTGCCCCTGAGTTGAAGTTGGTGCTAACGCGGCACTCTTATTCAAAAGGCGTAGTCCCTGATTCATGGAAGTCAGCCCTTGTCCATCCGATCCCAAAACAAGGAGACAGTTCGGATCCGGCAAACTACAGGCCTATTGCTATTACCTCCCTACTCTCCAAAATCATGGAGAGCATAATTAACCGCCAGCTCTTGGTATACCTTGAGGGTCACCAGTTGATCAACGACCGGCAATACGGCTTTCGCCATGGTCGGTCGACTGGCGATCTTCTGGTATACCGAACACATAGATGGGCGGCAGCTATTGAAAGCAAGGGGGAAGGCCTGGCAGTTGGTCTGGATGTAGCGAAGGCCTTTGATCGTGTATGGCACAAGGCGCTCCTCTTAAAACTTCCATCATTTGGGCTTCCCGAGAGCTTATGCAAGAGGACCTCCAGCTTTCTCACTGGGCGCAGCATACAGGTCGTTGTCGACGGTTATTGCTCGAATCCCAAGCCCGTGAACGCTGGAGTGCCCCAAGGCTGTGTGCTATCTCCCACGCTGTTTCTTCTGCATATCAATGATATGTTGAGCACCGCCAACATGCATTGCTATGCAGACGACAGCACTGGTGATGCCGTATACACGGGCCATGCAGGTCTCTCTCGGGAAAACGTCGAGCAGTGCCGGGATAAACTTGTGTCTTCTATCGAGTCCTTTCTCGAGAAGGTCGTGGAATGGGGTAGGTTGAACCTTGTCCAATTTAACCCCCAGAAGACTCAAGTTTGCCCGTTTACCACAAAAAAACCCCATTTGCCGTATCACCGCTCTTCGAGAACACTTCCCTGAAAGCCTCGCCTAGTATCGGAATACTGGGTCTCGAAATCTCGAGAGATTGCCAATTCCGTGGCCATCTGGAGGGCAAAGCCAAATTGGCTTCGAAGAAACTGGGCGTCATAAATAGAGCACGGAAATACTTCAAGCCGGCCCACATTCTAGCGCTCTACAAAGCGCAGGTCCGGCCTCACATGGAGTATTGCTGTCATCTCTGGTCTGGCACACCCCAGTATCAGCTCGATCCATTTGACCACGTGCAACGCAGAGCAGCTCGAATTGTCGGAGACCTAGCACTCTGTGAACGGCTGGATCACTTGGCGTTGCGTAGAGACGTCGCTTCATTGTGTGTCTTCTACCGCATTTATCACGAGGAGTGTTCCGAAGAGCTGTTCAACCTGATTCCTGCCGCCAAATTTCACCTTCGCACGACACGCCACAAGTTACGATATCATCCCCACCATCTGGATGTGTGGCGGTCCTCCACAGTGCGGTTTTCAAGGAGCTTTCTTCCTCGCACTACGAAGCTGTGGAATGAGCTTCCTTGTGCGGTGTTTCCGGGACGATACGACATGGGTACCTTCAAGAAAAGCGCGTACACCTTCCTTAAAGGCCGGCAACGCTCCTGTGATTCCTCTGGTGTTGCAAGAGAGTGTGGGTGGCGGTGATCACTTAACACCAGGTGACCCGTACGCTCGTTTGTCCTCCTATTCTATAAAAAAAAGGCATATTAGTAGGCATTGTTTTGCGGAAATCCAGAATTATCCAATTCTTGGAAATTCATGGAGTCTCGTGCCACAATTTGGCGAGTCAACATCTCCTGAGGATGTCTCGTATAGAGGCGAAACAATTGTCAAAACATTTAAAGACAAAACTTGCGGAATTTATACTCAATAAAAATCACAACATTTGGAGAATAATCAATAATAACGTAAAATTGCAAAATATATGACGTCACACAACTGGACACAAACGTGGTGGAGGAGGTGGAGGGTTCAAAAAATCTTAAATTGACCACGAAATTTAGGGATAGCCCCTAGTCTGACACCATCGCAACATTTATTAGACGTAGCACTTAAATCTATATATTATACCCACTACATGTGCTCGGACGCACACCCTCGTGATACTGCTCATTGTGATGAGGTAGTAGGTCATGATTTACGGAAATTATTCCCTTGCATTATTGGAGTACTTAATTGCATTTAAATCACATCCTCCAGGCCATATGACCTTTGACATCGCCGCCATTTTCAACGCACCGTCAACATACGAGTTGCAGCAGAGGCTAAGCTCTGTTGTTGATAAACTTGAGCAGTGGTTCCGATCAAACAGTCAGGCTCTGAATGGAGATAACACGTGTTTTATGTCCTTCAACTGAATGGTAATAGCCTCTCACAGTGACCGCCGGTGATACTCCACTAGAGATGGTACTAATGGTAATAAAATTGCTTGGTTTTTATTTGGATAGTAGTCTCATCTGGGACGTCCACATTGACGAGATCTGCTCTAGAATGGGTCGTACCTGCTTTGCATTACGCTGGCTCACCAGCAACGCATCTCGCAGCGTGATAGTCTCATGCTATCACGCTACCATCCACAGCAATCTTACCTACAGTGCGGAGCTCTGGGCGCGGGCCGCGGACATTGGGCGAGTCTTTGTCATGCAGAAGCGAGCCGTGCGCGCCATCGGACAATGTCTCTTGTAGCGAGCTGTTCATAGAACTAAAAACATGCTTCTACCTTGCGAGCTCATTTATCAAATAGCTCTGTACACGTTTCGTAATATAACCTCTTTCGGCGGAAAGGCGTTAATACATCCAGATCTCTAGGCAGCAACAATTTCGCACACTTACTAGGCACGGCAGACCATAAGCTGCGAAAATCGGAGAGTTCATTTTCTATAATGGGTCCATCTGCTGCTAACAGACTGCCGACCTCGATAAAGCATGATGCATTTTTCACAACGGTGTTTAAGACACAAATTCGAAAGCGACTTTTCGAACATAAATTTTACTCAGTGGAGGAGTTTTACAAGATGCCAGTTATTTGACTAGGTTATATTTTCATAGGTACACTTACTTTACAATACGTAAAATACTGTTTTATTTTAACATACCAACAATTACATAAAATTGTATTATTGTGAGTTCCGTACTTCCCTACCTATATGATAAATACCTATATGATCTAAAATGATAGTTAGAATTATTAATTTCCTTATTTTTGACTTGTAACAATAAATATAAATGATTTGATTTGATATAAGAGGTGCAGTATCATCAGGAGGCAGAAGTGGGAAAGGTCCTCTGCCTGAATTTTGAGAGCCTTAAGGCATCCCGTCATCAATGTGGATATGGCCTTACACACTAGTAGGCCTATTGGCAAAATCTACATAGGCGGGATTCACTGAGGCCTATTTTATGGCAACATTTATATGTTTCCTTTTGTCAACGACTGAAGATTTTTACCACTATTGAAAGTGCGTATACGAAGCCCTAATCTTATCGTAATAACAACAGCAAGACACGCTAATTAAAACCCAGTGAATCGTGTTCAACTGTTGAACACTTTAATGTCACTGATTTGTCACAATGCCAACGTAATCATAGCGAGCGTACACTGTATAATAGATGCATTTATAATAATCTCGCTTGGCAGAGACTAGTAATTTTAATTATCAAAAGTGTCTTAGTAAGGCTCACATCTAATGTTTTTACTTGTTTTGAGCGAATTCCCGATTCTCGTTTGCTAATCGGTATTATTGATAACCGAGATGAAAGGGTGAATAGAGCTTCTATCTAATAAAAAATTAGTGTCGAATATTCTCGAACGAATATTCTCTCTTCTTAGTAATAATATGTTTATGTAAACAACTCTACAAAGCGACTAGGTACGTCAAGTCCAATGTTCAATACCTATCAAGTTGTTTAACTCTCGTATGAGGGATTCGTATGTAGTATCATCAGAATCAGAGCTAATGAATATAAATAAGAAACAGTAATGATCCTAAAATTGAACCCTGTGGGACCCTCATTATTAAAATTATTCCAGAATTATTTTTTGGTGAATTGTAAAAATAGTTCTATTTTTGATGATGATTCTTTTTACACCTACCCTTTGTAATTTAATGTTTAGGTAGGCAACCGTTATTTCCAATGGTGTTAGTTTTAGTAAAAGAATTGTTAAAAAACGTTTGTGTGGTGACTGTTACTATACCATAAATGACTTTCTCTGGTGAATCTGGTAAATGACATTCCCAATCCATGGTATCATTTAGATACCACAGATTGGAAATGGAGCGACCGCCCTCAGGCTACTAAATAATAAGTTTAATTGTACGATATTACTTTGTAAACATATTTTTTTATGAAAAAAAAAGTCGCTTAGTTTGTAGCGCCCGTTCTTCTCAGGTCTGAGGCATTCTTTTGGGAATGGGTAGTAGTTTTTGTCTTTCAATAAGAGACGTCATATCCTATTTTGAATAAAAATATTTGAATTTAAATTTGAATATATTTGGAATTCCATAATGGTGAAATTTTCTTACCAGTATTGTGTTGCATTCAAATAAAAAAGGCAAACACTTCGCCAAATGGTTCTTTTTGAATTTTAAAAATAATTTGATTAATTTTTTTTAAATACTTTATCAGGACTATCAAACTGTTATACCATAATTATTTATTATAACTAGTTAGACGGCAGTACGGCCGTGTTTCTAAACACGGATGTGAGTGAGAAAAATTAGTAAGCGACGCCGTCAAAGATTATTTATACTATTAACTTTGATTGTATTATATAATAAGGTAAAAAAGGGAGAAGGTTCGAAGTTCAATGATGGAGGAATTTGAAAATGGCATTTTTTTCCCACCTCGATGAAAAGCTCGCTTTTATTCCCTGGTGCGAGGGAGAAAAGTGGCCTTTTCTCTCCCGGCAAGATGACACTAATGCGCATGCGAATATTACTATTACCTCCCGGTTACCAAGCAACCATTTGTTTATTAAATTATTTTTGATTATTAAATCTATATGTATATATAAAAGAGAATGTATGTTTGTATGTTCCCTAACAACTCCTAAACTATTCGACCGATCTCAATGAAATATTTTGTAATAGATTCGTTGAAGCTCAAGGAAGGTTTACATATATAATTTATATGGCAAAACAACGTTTGCCAGGTCACCTAGTAATATAATATAATTATATGATAAGAAGACGACTTATGTCCCTCGTGCTAGGGACTAAAATTGAGCTTTTTCATCCAGGTATAATAAAAATCGAATACGCACCACGTGAGATAAGTAGCACATTGCCACCCGTCAATTCCCGCTGTTGAGAATGACCTAATTTTCTCCCTGAGTGCGTAATATGCTATTTACCAGTCTAGGACACTGCCATCGGCTAATCGGCTACACTTTGTTTTACTGGTAAGTGATTGCTATTATTGCGAAATAAAAAATTATAAAACATAACAATTATTATATCTCAATGTAGTTAAAACAATAATTATTATTGTTCGTTAAGCCATTTAGATAACTTATCTTCGCAACGCATTCAAATGTTTATGTTAACATTTTTTTATTTATTGTAATTATATTTTATGGCACAGATTAACGATAATGGTTAATGAAAAATATGTTTTGGTTCATCAAGGCTGTTTATAATATACATATTATAATACAATCTAACAAGCTTACTTTGTCTGTGTGTTGTGTGTTTGTTCAAAAAACAATTTGCGAATTTAGTAAATAGGAAAACACTTCTCTTTTTCCATCCAGGGACTACTAGAAGTAACTTGCTGTAGAACTAGATTGTTTCAGAGAAACTGTTTTTCTATGTGCATAGTAATCTAGAATCACATCCCAGGGATAATAAGAGAGGTATCGTGAAATGGGAATTTCTCATCTAAATTGAATATATACCTTAGTAAAAACTGCACATATTCATCAGATGAAGATTTTCAATTAAAAAATTGTCAATTTTTTTATTATAAATAATACTGCTACTAATAATAAAAATAAAATAATATTATAGTTCAATTTAAGCTAATTTGATATTATTACTGATGATTTAGTAATGTTTTTTGTAAAATTTGCAAGTCATAAATGTGGCAAACAAGTACTTTATAATACGACGGGACAAACAAACGGGACGTAGCTAGAGAAATTCCTTTTTTTAAATGAAAATAAGGGACGAGCTGAGCAAGACGTTCAGCTGATGGTAATTGATACGCCATGCCCATTACAATGCAGAGCCGCTCAGGATTCTTGAAAAATCCAAAAATTCTGAGCGGCACTACAATTGCGCTCATCATTTTGAGACATAAGGTGTTAAGTCTCATTTGCCCAGTAATTTCAATAGCTACGAACGAGCTAGCTTCAAACCGAAACAAATTTTAGAAACTGAATGGGAAGTAAATCTTATTTGTAGGACTTTTACGCTTATTGTTGCCAGATTTGTAGGCATCTATTTGTAAACTATTTGACTAAGTTGCTTAAAGCACTGCTTGAAGTTATCTAGCACTTACGAAAACAGAAATACCAAAAAAGCAAAAGGGACAGAAACAGATAATGATGCTGTTGATCTTATAACAACTGAAAACATTAATTCTAGTATGGAAAAATACAGCTAATGTAAGTATTTTCACAAATAGTATGCAGGTAAATATGTTGACTATTCAAAAGAGAAAAATTTATGCCTTATCAATAAGTAAAGAAGAAAATTTCATTCATAATATTATACCTAAGAAATAAGATTTTGCAGTCAAACTCGTAGACTCAAAACTTTTACACCTCACAATCGTAAAGTCAACTAATTAGGCACATTGTATCGGTAAAGTTTTATAGCGCTTTTTACGACTTTTAAATAAAATTATAATTAATTTAAACCTATAAAATGTGACCGGACGACAGATAAGATAGATATTTGTTGAATAATTTAGTAGATACTCTCATATTTGTTTATAAGCATCAGAACGGATTATTATAAACGTGCCAAACTGTATACTGTGATTTAAGTTTTGAATAATATGGTTTAACCATGATAAACTTAGATAATACATCCAAATGTTTTGAGTTTTCTTTACTGTTAATTCCGCCAATGCTTTAAACAATTCTAAACGTGTTTCGCCTCTTTAAGAGACTTCCTCAGGAGATGCTGAATCGCTCTCTGGCACGAGACTCAAGAGAGTCTTGTGCCAGAGTCGGAACCAGAAACCCGTGTCGAATTGTTTAAGGACAAATATTGGCGGAATTAACACTAAAGAAAATTCAAAACGTAACGCCTATTTCAATAAATTTTCGTACATAATATACTTCTATTTATGTATATGTTGTGTATCTTCTACTGCCGCTTTTCCTGATTGCTGCCGCCAATTTCCACTTTCTCATGACACGCCACAAATAAGGATAATATACTCCCCACCATCTGTATCTGTGGCGGTCGTCCATAGTGTGGTTTTGAAGGAACTTTCTTCCACCTACAACCAAACTGTAGCTTCCTTGTGCGGTCTTTCCAGACGACATGGGTACCTTAAAAAACAGAGCGTATTCCCTTCAAAAGGCCGGCAACGCTTCTGTGATTCCTCTGGTCATGCAAGAGAATGTAGGCGACGGTGATCACTTAATATCAGGTCACCCATATGCTCCTTTGTCCTTTGTAAAAATAATAAACTAACGAATAGACGACCTGACAGCCAGATAATACGAGATCAATTTTGCATGTAAACTCGCAGACCGCGCAGTACTTCCGTGTCTGTCTGTCTCGTCTCCGTGAGGCTTTCTAATTTAATGATACCACCATAGCAAGAATGTCATCAATGACTTCATGTGACAATGTTTAATATTAAGATAAGAGCTTCTTGGTAGGCACGTATGACAACAAGCTCAGTTTTTTACTTAAGCGCATGACAGCTACGTCTTAAACCCGCGATACATCAGTCACTTATGTTTTAGCATGCCTTGCTGAAAATAGAGGCTCACTATTCTCCGCAATTTTTTTCGACGTGTTCACAGCAGCTGTCAAAGTTTATCTAGACGTTTTAATTAACTAAGGTTTAATGTTAGACAAGTGCGACGTTGCCAACTTAAACGTAATACGATTCATTGTTACACGCTTGACTCCGTTCCATCAACTATCAAGTGGTCCTAGGTTGTAGATAATTTGTGTGGCATCTCTCAGACTTCGTAACAATAAAAGTTGACACATTGATACGATGAGTGCTTTATGACTTCCTCAGATAAAGCTTGCATGAATGAACGGCTGCTGAATGATCTGTTTCGTTCAATTATAATAATCATTATTATAATTAGAATAATGCGATAGCGTCGTCTGCAACTAGTGCCAAGTATTTATTGGTTTTGATAAGTGTCAATTGGTGTGGTTAATGTTAATATATTGTAATGTTTAGATTTAGAAGTAATTGTTTCAGACGCGATAACATTACACGTTATCACATTACCTACATTATTTTGGAAGAATGTGGTGCCTTTCAAGATTGTCGCTTATAACACTGCACTGAAGAATACAACTCGAGAGTTGAACAATTATTACAAGATTTACGGACCGTAAAATCTTCTTATCTCAAAATACCACATCGTCTGAAATCGTTGTCTTATGGTACGCAGACGTGGTCGTCGCTAACTATTAACGTCCTGAGAAAGCTCATGGTCGCTCAGAAGGCAATGGAGAGGACTACACTAGGAGTTTCCCTTTGAGATTTAATCAGAAATGAGGAGATCCGCAGGAGAACCAAAGTCACTGGCATAGCCCAAATGAATGCAAGACTGAACTGGCCGGTGCTATATATTGGGAGCTGTTCTCACCTCGGCTGATGGTGCCCACAGTTCGCTACCACCCGCCACGTTTTTATTTATCGAAAAGGAAGACAAAAGAGCGTACGGATCACCTGTTGTTAAGTGATCACCGCTGCCCACAATCTCTTGCAACACCAGAGGAATTACAGGAGCGTTGCCGGCCTTAAAAGAAGGTTTATGCGCTTTTTTTGAAGGTACCCATGTCATATCGTCCCGGAAACACTGCAAAAGGAAGCTCATTCCACAGCTTTGTACTACGAGGAAGAAAGCTCCTTGAAAACCGCACTATGGAGGACCACCACACATCCAGATGGTGGGGATAATATCCTAACTTGTAGGGTGTCGTGCGAAGGTGGAATTCGGCGGCAGGAATCAGGTTAAACAGCTCTTTGGAACACTCCCCGTGATAAATGCGGTAGAAGACAAACAATGAAGCGACGTCTCTACGCGATACCAAGTGATCCAGCCGTTCACAGAGCACTGGGTCCCCGACAATTCGAGCTGCTCTGCGTTGCACGCGGTCAAATGGCTGGAGCTGATACTAGGTTGCGCCAGACCAGAGATGACAGCAATACTCCATGTGTGGCCGGACCTGCGTTTTGTAGAGCGCTAGAATGTGGGCCGGCTTGAAGTATTGCCGTGCTCTATTAAGGACGCCCAGCTTCTTCGAAGCCAATTTGGCTTTGCCCTCTAGATGGCCACGGAATCGGCAATCGCTCGACAATCCGAGACCCAGTATTCCGAGGCGAGGCTTCAAGGGAAATGTTGTCGAAGAGCGGTGATACGACAAATGGGGTTTTTTTAGTGGTGAACGGGCAAACTTGAGTCTTCTGGGGGTTAAATTGGACAAGGTTCAATTTTCCCCATTCCGCGACCTTCTCAAGAGAGGACTCGATAGAAGACACAAGTTTCTCTCGACACTGTTCGACGATTTCCCGAGAGAGACCTGCATGGCCCGTGTATACAGCATCACCAGTGCTGTCGTCTGCATAGCAATAAATGTTGGAGGTGTCCAACATATCATTGATATGCAGAAGAAACAGCGTGGGAGATAACACACAGCTTTGAGGCACTCCAGAGTTCACGGGCTTGGGATTCGAGCAATAACTGTTGACAACGACATGTATGCTGCGCCCAGTGAGGAAGCTGGAGGTCCACTTGCATAAGCTCTCGGGTAGCCACAATGATGGAAGTTATGAGAGGAGCGCCTTGTGCTATACACGATCAAAGATTGCTTTCAAAAGCCGCCGCCCATCTATGTGTTAGGTATACCAGAAGATTGCCAGTCGAACGACCATGGCGAAAGCCGTACTGCCGGTCGTTGATCAACTGGTGACCCTAAAGGTTTACCAAGAGGTGGCGGTTAATTTTGCTCTCCATGATTTTGGAGAGCAGGGAGGTAATAGCAATAGGCCTGTAGTTTGACTTCCATGAGTCAGGGACTACGCCTTTTGAATAAGAGTGCCGGAATAAGCGCGTTAGCACGATTGGAATAATGCCATCCGGTCCGCTTGACTTCCTGATGTCTAACGAAAACAGAGCTGGCCGAACAGATTTCTGTCTAAACTGTACTTCAGGCATGGAGCTCTGACAACGCGGGATGGTCGGCGGTGTTTTTCCGTTGTCGTCAAGAGTCGAGTTGGAGGCAAAAAGAGTGCACAGGAGATCGGCTTTCTCTTTTGTCGTATGGGCCAGGGTGTCATTCCTCATGTGCAACGGTGGCATGGACGGCTGGTTGAAGTTACCAAGAGCAGCTTTCGACAACGACCAGAACTTGCGTGTTCCGGTCGGGTAATTGGAAAGCTGCTCGCCGATTTTGACGACGTGCTTCGATTTGCACGTTTACATGCACGAACTAGGGCTGTGATCTGCCACCGATCGGTACTACAGAGCATGGTATATAAAATATCCATGCCCTGCAGTATCACATCCGCTACTGCAACGGCGCAGGCACTAGGATCATCCGAAGGGAAACAAACCTTGCCCTAAGGGTAGGATGCAAAAAAGGAACGCATCCTATCCCAATCTGCTGGCTTGTAGTGCCAAACGCGGCGGGTCACTGGTAGTCTGCGACGTTGGCGTCGGATAGGCACTACACTCCTGACAAGGCAATGGTCGGACGTTCGGACGAGAGGGGAATTGACAAAGACTTGGTAATCATCGGGATGTGTAGTCAGCAAATGATCTAATAAGGACGACATATGGCTATCCACATACGGGAGCCGCGTTGGCGACTCAACCAATTGGGACAGACTATACGCCAATGCAAAATGATGCACAGATCGCCCTGCGTAGTCTGTGGTACGTGATCAAAGCCATTCGGCATTTAGCCCGTTGAAATCACCCAAGACTACGATTTCATCCGAGGGAATCTGTGCAAGCACGTCGTCAATTGTCGCTTGAACGCAGCCGATGAGATGATCGGTTTCTGCGTTACCACTATGGCATGAATAGGCCTCCGGTCCTCGACACTTACCTATGCGAAACATAGCGGCACTACGCCGCTACTTCACGCCCGTATTCTGTGCGAGTGTGGTAATTAACCCGGACGAGTCTTTATCGTATTAACGCAGCGTGACTATCCTACTCTAAAAAGCCCTTAGTCGCCTCTTACGACACCCATGGGCCTGGAACTCCCCTATTATTTTTACGCCCCGGGGAAAGTACATGGCGAATGAATATGTAAAGAGTTTTTGGTTTTCTAAACGTACATATCGTAAATGATAATCCACTTGGAGACAGGATCAATATAGTGCAAAGGCTACGGAGGGACCACCAGCTGCTTTAAAGCAACCAAACTGTATAAAGAAGGTGTATTTTTATGTGTGTTGTTTAAGTATGTTTGCCCTATGCTCCCCCGTGGCATAAAAATAATGGGGAAATCCCAGGCGCAAGGGTGTCGCAAGAGCCGACTAAGGGCATTTACCAGTGGGAGACTTGAAGCAGTAACGTGTAAGCGTTATTTTGTTTCGGTCTGAATTACTGGGCAGATGAGACTTAACATCTTATGCCTCAAGGTGACGAGCGCAATTGTAGTGCCGCACAGAATTTTTGAAACTCTCATGAATCCTGAGCGGCACACCATTTTAAAGGGCACGGCGTATCAATTACCATCAGCGGAACGTCCTGCTCGTCTCGTCCCTGATTGTCATAAAAAAGAGGTTACATGATGTTGGTCTTCAAGCTCGAAGACCACTACGAGTTACGAGGAGTGCAACGTGGTAATGTGGAGTGGACATTTTCGTCGTGGAGAGCTCATAAGTCCCACTTTGTATTTCATTCGTACTCACGACGGAAACTGCCATGTCTAACATCCTCTGGAGGTCCATTTACATACGAAGGCGGAACAATCATTGTGTAGACAGGAATCTGTTTCGGTGGACGAACCACGTTTGATGCAAGAAAGAAGAGAAAGAAGGTACCAATACCAAAAATACTACACGGAGGTAGAGTAACCTGTTATTTTCCCGCACAAAATGTACCAGGAATTTCTATTCAAGCACGATAATAATTCACCTTCCCATATGTGTTCAAATGAAATTCAGATACCATGCTCCCCTATTGTGGGCAATACCACTTATAACACACTACTATTTGCATTCAAAATATAAGTTAAATAAAATATAAAACTTAAATGTTCAATAGGATCTACAACTAGAATACCTTCCTTTGTCTATCTATTCCGGCAAAAGGCTGCATTGAAATCGACGAGATTTTTCCTTCAGATTCCTAATGTCATAATACTGAGACAATTTTTAAATCAGTGAAGGAATCTGGAATCCCCGTAAAAAATATTATTTCGTATTCTGACTCTGTCAATCACAATATCTGGGTAAATAAAGAATGTTAATATTTAGTAAAAATTTAGTTAATTCGCACTCGCCACAAAAAAACACTAAGCCATTGCGATATAACATATTAAAAAAATAAAAAACTTAATTAATTATAATAAAATTCAAATATAACGGAATCGCCGCAAACACCTTAAATATATATCAGAATAAATAAATATAGAAAAGCACAATAACTTTATGTTTCACAATAAAAACCTTTACACACCCTAACGTGTATTTATAATTATGTGTTCGGCGTCTTTGTGCTACCCGGCATTATAAAGACGTTGTACACTACAACATATCAGCGATAATATAAATAAAATATCTATAAATATAAAGAGTTGCTCGGGTTGATACCAGAAATTCCACCCGCATGATGTTGACGTCTGGTATTTTCGAACCGTGCGATTTGAGATAAATATTTTGCTTGGCTTCAAGACAGAAGGCAACCTATATACCTGTAAGTCTTAATATGGATATACTGTGGATATAGATGGTTGCCATTTCCATAACATGAACCTCTTGCCTATTTACCCCATTCTATATAAAAAATTCAAATTAAATCTGTTAATCCACCATCTGTAAAAAACGAATCCTAGATCAGGTGACATTCCGGAGTAAACCAGGTAGTCTAGATGAACTACTAGTGAGAAAAATCGAGGGCCAGGCTAATGAATCCACAGGATTGAGGGTCGTTGACCAGCTAGTCCTACCGAATAGAGACCATAATGGAAATCAAAATACCGAATGCCCTGCGACAGACTGAAGGCATGTGTGACGCGATGGCAGTGTGTATTCAAATCTGCGAAAGCTTTTCAGAGCAAACATGACCTTTATTTACGATGTACACTTTGCATAATATAATTATTTAATTTAAGTTTTAATGGTATCTTTACTATAATAAATGACAACGTTAAATTAGTTTCTCCAACACAAGATCTATCGAGTTTATCAAATTAATTTGACACAAATGCCAAGATAAGTTATATAGTATTAGCATATCTTTGAATGGAATAAAGGTCTAAGGATTCAATTTTGAAGCCATCAAACCGACTACGAAAGGGTCAAACCGATATTGAACCTCAAACAAACATAAAAACGGATAGTAAAATTTTATTAACCGATTTAGTTTGTGACTGAGAACTATGAGAATTTTAAGTATTAACATGGTCGCACAGTGGAATCCTCGAATAATTTAAAGATATCAGTTTTTTCAGTACCTATTGAAGGAATGAATAATGAAGTATAATTTGAAGAAGTCCAAATAACATTGTAAAATTTGTTTAGTTGTATTTCTTACTAATATTACTAATGCATGAGGTTTTTTATTTATTTTATAAGTGCGGACAATCTCCTTCAGGGGAAATTCATAAATTAACAATATTGCTCGCGACTTCTTTTATATGAACTGTAGATTTGGGCTAGAATAACTAAAATATTGAGTAAGTAAATATTGGGAGTATGTAAGTATAACTTGCGCGGTAAGTCCAGTACGACCTTCAAAAAAAAATCACATACACTTTCCTAAAAGGCCCGCCTCTTGTGATGAGCACTTAACATTAAGTCACCCGTAGCTCATTTATCCTCATCATATAAAAATGTGCTTACTAACATTTTCCACGGTGGAATCTGTCAATCAATATGCTTATAATAGAAGGTGTCACCTTTTATCATTATTTAGAATTCCTCTCAGTATATAGTATTGAAAATATGTTAGTAAACAGAAAGTATCTTACTCTAATAAAATTACTTACCGGATCTATATTGTTATTATATAAGCCGTTAATATTTCAGCTTTAGAGCCAACCTGCATAAAATAAGTGTAGAATTGAACCGTGAAAGATTTTAAGAAATATAAAAAATAATACTGCTTAGTGTTTGCATGTAATCTAATATCATAATATATTTAACCATCAAATATTATCACATATACTTTCAACTATAACCAGTGGGAAGCTCCTTTGCACAGGAAGCCGGTTAGATTATGAGTACCACAACGGTGCCTATTTCTGCCGTGAAACAGTAATGTGTAAACATTACTGTGTTTCGGTCTGAAAGGGCAGCGTAGCTATTGAAATTACTAGGCAAATGAGACCTAACATCTTAATTTTCAAGGTGACGAGCGCAATTGTAGTACCGCTTAGAATTCTTGGGTTTTCCAAGAATCCTGAGTGGCACTGCATTGTAATGGGTGGAGCGTATCAATTACCATCAGCTAAACGTCCTGCTCGTTGTCATTTATAAATTTGTTCGGTGTGCGGCGCTCCTTAGGTTGAAGTTTATCTGCTTCGAAGTTTTTACGTAATTATGTAACTTGTAAAAGTTTATTACTTCTAGATCTTTTAAGATTTAGTGGGTCATTATGCTACTACTTATAGAGACATAAAATGATAATTATCATTACTACCGATAACGATTTTTTTTATGACAACAAGTGATAAAAGAAAGTCTGACATTTTTAAGTATTAAAACAGATTTCCTATTAGGTTCCGATGGAGTTTTTTTTACCAGTACGAAGCTTGTTTGCCAGTTTTCCATATAGCCGAAATCTTTTCTTACGAGAAGTAATAATGTGTCTACAGATCAAATCAAATCAAAATGACTTTATTGTGGTAGGTCAATGCACACTTATGAATGTCAAGTTCTCTTTTCTTACATTTACCACCATTTCGGAAAAGGTTGAGCTTTAATGAGAAGAAGTGACAAGAAACTCATTGCTACTCTTCTAAATCAACATTTATAGCGTCCTTATTTTACAAATCTTTTCAATTACAATGTATTATGAAAAGTGGTAAAACAAAAATATTCAAACCTTAAATACTAAATGCTTTACACGAATAAGTAAAAAAAAAGTAAATATAGTTATTGAGTACAGGAATACACACACACCGTAAACATTTTATTAGAAGTAGTAATAACTATAATTTAAAAAAATAACAATTTTTGTACTTTTATTAATGTATGTTCACGTAACATTAATTGAAATAGGATCATGAAAAACGGTTTCGTAGACAGCACAAATCTAATAAGAGTAAACGCTTTGAGTCATATTAATATCTGCTGGAATGTATCACATACTTAACTACTTGAATCGAGTATCAACGATATGGCTCTGGAACGGTTGGCACAGTGGAAAAATGCTCGCACGGAACGCCAGAGGTCGCGGGTTCGAGTCGCGCATCGTTCATAAATTTTGTTTTCAAATTTAATTTGTGAAAATGTAATATTTATTTATATTTTTATATCACTTTAGTCTGTTTTTAGTGTAGTTCTACCTTAGTATTGATTTAAACCACATTCCAAAAATTGGTATAAAATTTATGGTTATCGTCCTTCTGTGTGTTTTTGAGAGTTCTGACAGCTGTTTGCTAAAAAAAAATATATATTGCTGACTTCGGACAAAATTTCAATAGGAAACTTGTTTTATACGATCTCACCACAAAACCCACGACGAAACTTACGATCTGTCAAGTTTTAAACACCAACAAATCTATAAAAAATTAAATTATTCAAAATAACTCTAAATCCCATTTCTTAGCAACCGACGCGGCTGATAAAATCAATATAAAATACCCAAACTTCAACGAACAAACTTGGTTAATTAGAATGTCTTCATGAAGTTGAGATGTTAATAGTAATGATGTAATTCGTAAATGCCCACCCAAATAATATAGTTTCCTAGTAGCCAACTCGTTATACCAATTAACTTGGGAATATTTCCTAAAACCCTTATCAGTTTGTGATTTAAGGGGAAGCCGGTCGTTACTAGCTTGTGTGTTATAAAGTCAAAGTCAAATAAACTTTATTCAATTAATCTTAAACTAAGTGCTTTTGAATCTTCACTACGAATATTTCTTTTAAATTACTTATTGGAACGAAGTTCCTTGGAGGGGATAGGGATTTTGCTGCGCGACCGAACTGAAAAAAATGTGACAGTAAGAAAAAATCCGTGGAAAAAAGTGCGTGGAAAAGTGCGTGGAATAAAACCGTTAAATGAGACGTGCGCAGGCGCGACAGTCGCATACACAAGCGAGTAGTGTATAATACCTAATTGAGGACGATTTTTTTTGCAGTTTGTGTCGATTCTACATTAGCCGAAGGAACTTCGTTCCCACGTGGTGTCCCACGACACCACATCATTTTTTTACCATATTATGTTCGTAAAAAGTTGAGTTCGTGAGACGAACATACAATAAAGTCAACGTCCACTCTTTTCAATGAATAGAGTATCTTACAATGGCTGTAATATACATAAGAAATTAGTTTGTGATTAGCATTCAATATATGAATCGTGTTTAAATAATATAAACTATTTCATAAAAAGTAATAAATAATGTAATAATAATATCTTTTATTTGACACACACATGAAACATTACATTGGTACAAAAAAAAAATTTAAACTAAACCTAACCTAGAACAAATTTTAAAAGATTAATTAAATAACTTTACCAAGATATTATATAGCAGCTGTGTGGCAGTGCCAAAAGGGATCCTAAACAAGTTACCTGTGACAATTGGCAAATGTTAAACCAATAGAGAAAAGAAAACTTATTTCAAAAAAATGGAAACATATATATTTTTAAGTCATATAAAATGTTTAAAGAAAACTTATTATACTTAACAGCTATAATGACTAGCGTAAGGGTAGAGAAGCTATTCAAAGCAATGATATTCTTTGTTTTGCTAAAGATTTATTGGTTCAGTATTCTCGCGAACAAAGTTTGAAACAATACTAATTTCTATTGTGTTTTTACGATATTGTTACCTATATATGCAATTAAAAGTAGTGAATTAAACAATATGTTATGTTTTTAAAGTGATTTTTGAAAGTGACCCTCACTTCTAGGATAATTACACAAATAAAATTTGAAAAACAAAATTTTATCCCGCATCGTTCATAAAATTATGTTTTTTAAATTTTATTTGTGTATTAATCCTAGAAGCGAGGGTTATCACTTTAAAAACATAACATATTGTTTAGATTTACAAGAGCGACATCTCAAGTCAATTTTCTAATATACAAATATTTGGGTTGAACAGGTTATCAACTAGTAGATCCTGTAGATGAAGCCACAATCTGAGAGTTGAACAAAGCAAACAGAATTTTATAACGAGGCGGTACTCGAACGGTTAGCTCAGTTGGTTAGAGCACCGGCACGGAACACCGGAGGTCGTGGGTTCGTATCCCGCATTGCATTTATAATTATTTCGATTTATTAAATTGACTGACGTGCTTTTAATTTAAAATAAAATTTTATAATAGTAATAATAGTAGAATATTAATATTATTTAAGACAAAAAATGAAAAACAATTTCAAAAGAAAGATAAAAACAAATAATGGATAAGCCTCATAATGTTATAGTAATAGTATAAAACATACATAAAACAAAACTTATTATTTGGAGAAATTTAAAAATTTAAATAAGCATACAGCTTCCCCTTAAGTCGGCACCAAAGAAAGTCTCTTTATTCCATATAAACTTTTATCGACCAATCTACATATTTATTTATTTTTATGTCTCTATTTGACGTTTTTCCGGTAGCCGTTAATAGTTTCGGTGCCATTAAAGTTAATTATGAAAAAACACGGTCTATCGCCTTAGTTTTATGATCTATACTTTGGGTCAATTTGTTCGAAATTTGAACATATTCTACATTATTTATGGTTATTTTTGTATAATTTTGAACCGAACCCGTTAAAATGAATCTGATTCTTTTTGATTTATATAGTTTTACAGATGTTTTTGTTCAAAGCTATTATAATATTAATTAATGACGATTTATAGTAAAGTTAAAGTCATATATTATATAAAAATACCTCGAGTCCTTACGTAATGTAAATAAAAATATGTAATAATCTGCCAGACAAAATTTAAAGTATAGATAACGAAAATGAATTTGTCAAAATACTAAAAAAAATTTTATTAGAAAAGTGTTACAATGCCATTAATGATTTTCTAAACGACTCAAACGAAATTAAATAAAAATGTGGGTCTCCCTACTACGATTAGCTGTTCAGACCAAATTGCGACATCCAAACTCGGTATCCATATTGCTACTAACAATCACCTACTCCAAATGTTATATTTAAGAAAGGTATTTATAAAATTGCAATAAATTGAAATTGAAATATGAAAGACAAAAAGTTATATACTTTTAGTAAGAATACTACACCTACGAAGGAGTGTGAAACTTGAAAAATTTAAAGTTTAAATTTATAAGGAGATTAAGAGGCCTGATAGAATAGAAGGAAACCAGTCGACAGCCACACACACACATACACGAATTGAAATACATAGAAACGTTTTTTATTTAATATAATCGAAAAAAAAAACAAATACCAAAATAGGAAAAATTAAACAAACAAATGAGTTGTTTGAGAAAGAAATACTGACTTGACAAGAAAACGAAAGTTCCCTAAATTGTGGCAAATACTAGACAAGTATAACTGGACAAAATGATGATTATTTTGAGTCCAACCCAAATTTTTTCCACAAAATATCTGACTGCAGATTGTCTTGAGGATTTTTTTTAATGAAAATATGGGACGAGACGTGTAGGACGTTCAGCTGGTGGTAATTAATACGCCCTGCCCATTACAATGCAGTGTCGCTCAGGATTTGTGAAAAACCCAAAAATTCTGAGTCGCACTACAGTTGCGCTCGTCACCTTGAGACGATAGATGTTAAGTCTCATTTGCCCAGTAATTTCACTAGCTACGGCGCCCTTCAGACCGAAACACAGAACCGTTGTGGTAATCATTATCTAGCCGGCATCCTGTACAAAAGAGCCTCCCACTGGAGGATGTAGGTAATTTAAACTTCAGCACAGTAAGGGCCCAAGTTCCTTGATAGGTAGTCCTTCTCTCATTCTTATTCAATATAGGGAGCAAACCATAAAAACATGCTACAGTGACGCCTTTTTCGCCCGTAAAGGAGAAATATGTCAGCCTTAGATTAAGGATTGGTCTCCGCTGCGCTGCAACTAGATACCGTACTATCTAAGAACAATTGTTTCTTATTACGGCAACTATTACATGCTTATGTGCGTGGCATCTTGACACTCAATGGCATCTTTCATATTTTGTAACGTACGCTTCGTGTTATTTTACATTGATATACATAGATACTCATGATATGTGATCCCAGTGTCTTTCTTATTTTTTGTAGTATTATTTTAACACAGTTTTACTACGCAACGTGGCATTTTAGTTTCAATTATTAGCAAAGTTTATGTAATATACATAACAAGTCAGTTTTTAAGGTGCTGCATACAATATCTATATGAAACGTGTTTAAATGATATAAATTATTTAATAAAAAGTAATAAAGAATTATGTGTATAAATATAAATTATCGTATATTTGATGCATCAACCTTTAGAGCTTGAATTCATTGTTTGTGTAAGGATGCTTCGTGACCATGATGGTCGTGATTACTATCACAATTAGTAATCGAATCCAACGAATATAAATACAACAGTTGCCAATGATAACATCAAACAAATTATACGTATAATATTGTATGTGATTAAAAACTTAATTATTTTCTATTGTACTATAAAGGTAATTCAGATTTTTTTTGAAAATAAGGGACAAGACGAGCAGGATGTTCAGCTGATGGTAATTGATACGCCCTGCCCATTACAATGCAGTGCCGCTCAGGATTCTTGAAACCCCCAAAAATTCTGAGCGGCACTACAACTGCGCTCGTCACCTTGATACAAGATGTTTAGTCACATTTGCCCAGTAATTTCACTAGCTACGGCGCCCTACAGACCGAAACACAGTAATGCATTACTGCTTCACGGCAGAAATAGGCGCCGTTGTGGTACCCATAATCTAGCCGGCATCCTGTGCAAAGGAGCCTCCCACTGGTGGCTGAATGTAGAATGTGGCGTATGCTTGGTATCAGGCATAAAAGCTAACAGCTTTTAAAGTTTTACAGAAATATAACTAATTATAATACAAAAGGTTTTATAAATACAACTCAGGCTTAATAAGTACATGAATGAATAATTAATAACCAATTAATGAGCTATATTCCGCTCACGATTAATACCAGTACTGTAATAAATAAACGTTGTTTTATTCACATTCATTATGAATAATATATTAATGATTAATTAGGTAATGGCTAGTTTCAAGCTTAAAATAGCAAATATTAATAATGATCGTAGAATACTTCATATTAACGTTAAATACACATCGTGTTTTAGGATTTAGTCAAAACAATAAAATAAAAAAATTTAAACTTCTAATATTAATTGGCTTTACGCAATGTTTATCAAATATATGAATAAGGAGTAGGTAGATAAAATATTAGAAGCGAATGGCTACGTGCTACACATTCAAATTCAAATTCAAAAACACTTTATTCATGTAGGTCACGGAAATGACACTTATAAATGACAAAAAAAAAAGGTTCTTATTGAATTTATCGCTACTTCGTAAAGGGTTGAGCTAATGAGAAGAAGTAGCAAGAAACTCATTGCCATTCTTTTAAGTCAAGATTTACATTTTAAATAAAAAGGCATAAAAAGGCATTTATTTTCTCAAAATTCATTCCTTTAGAATTCTTTTTGATGTCATTTCTAATAACTAGTAGATACTACTACTGCTTCGGAAACAAATGGCGCTCTGAGGGAGAAGAAGCGGCACAGGAAACTCTCCCAGCATTCTTTTTTTGCGCTCTTTTCAATAAAAATATACAATATTGTACAATCATTTCTATCGCTATAAAATAATCACAATCTAGTCCCAGGCTGCCCGATCATTTAGATATTCAGCAGTGGAGTAATAGGATTTACGACAGAGCCATTTTTTTATAAAACATTTAAATTTATTTATAGATAATGCCTGAACAGTGGCTGGGACTTTATTATAGAAGTGTCTACATTTACTCTTAAAGCTATTATGTATCTTATGAAGCCTACTAGAATTAGTTACAAGCAATTCCTTATTTCTAGTGTTATAATAATGAAAATCAGTATTAAGAGCAAAAAGGTGACGATTTTTGTGAACGTATATTAAATTTTCATAAATGTACTGAGAATGAACAGTCACAATATTTATTTCTTTGAATTTTTCTTTGAGAGATTGTCTATAACCAAGCTGATATATAGCACGAACAGCTCTCTTTTGCAGAGCAAACACTATATCAATGTCAGCAGCATGACCCCATAGTAAAATACCGTACGTCATGATGCTGTGAAAATAACTGAAGTACACTAATATAGCGCTCGCAACATTCGTGTACTCTCTAATCTTTCTAACTGCTAACTAATTGTTTTACAAATCATTTCAATTACAATATATGCAAAGTGACGCAACAAAAATACTAAAATGTCAAAAACTGAAAGGCTTACACGAGTAAGTCAAAAAAAGTAAATTAATACTAATTATAAACACGAGAGTTATTGAGTATAGTAGATGCATCAATCCACACATACCGTAAATAAATAGAGGCATTATGTAAGCATTTCATAAAATAAAATATATAATAACTTTAACTTTAAAGGAAATAATAATAATAAAAAAACACATCAAGCAGACCTCCCGGTAACAAGATCATCCAGCCACCATTTTGACAGTAAGTGACGTGTGCTTACACTGTCGCCTAAATTAGTACACCTGTCAAAGTCAGAGTTGCAGTTTTGTTTCGTCACTATTAAATATTTCGTTTAGATTACTGAACCTACCATAATATATTCGAAAAAGGTATATATAGCTCATGAGATGAACACATAAGAAAGTTGGATTTTAATTATTATAAGTCATTTATTCATTTGTCATTTTATTTCGTAAAGAACTTTCACTAATGTCATTATTTTATAAGTGGACGTAGTTAGGTAGAAAGGACTCAAACCACACTTTGGTCAACATAGAGTTAAGTATGCCATAGTACTCCTGAAGGTCGAAACTGTCGTGTAGTGAAAACCCTATTTTTAAAATATACACGGAAACTGATATTTTTTTGAATTTATTATAGAATATTCATATGGAAGATTATATAGAGCTGAAACATGAAATACCTATTACTCAAAAGCGCCCTTGTGTGGTTTGAGTCCTTTCTGCTTAACTACGTCCAATTGTAGTTCTCCATAACCCGCGAAAATTGGCTAATCGTGATTATTTTTATTCTTTTATATCACGGGATGGAGAGAGGTGAGACAATCGCTCATGGATAGCTGTAACAACAGTTGTCAAGAGATGTGTTGTCGGCTTTTAAGGGCGGGTACTCCGTTCTTTTCTTGAAGATGACGTATCGGTTCGGGAAAACAGCAGCCGGTAGTTGATAGCACAATGTTGCTGTGCGAAGCAAGAAATTTCTTGCAAAATTCGCGGTTGTGGAAAGGATTTTAACGAAATGTCCGGTGGTGGAATTTGGCCGCTGAAATCAACCCGAACAGCTCCTCTGAGCACTCCCCTTGATAAATGCGGTCGAAAATGCAGCGAGATCCCACTTCTCTACGCAACGCCAAAGCATCAAGCTGATCGCAGATGACTTGATCGTCGATGATCCGAGCCGCTCTTCGTTGTATGTGGTCAAAGAGAAGAAGCTGGTACTGGGGAGTTGATTGTGTATTTGGATTAACGCCATCTAGTTGTATCTGTATGTTATTGTGCAAGGCAGTAGGTAAGAGAGTAAGATATCTTCAGCAACGTACCCTTTCAAAAAGTATGCTTCAGACCTGAGAAGAACGGGCGCATGAAACTCAGGGGGTAGGTGTTTTTTTTAAATATGGTTATAGAGTCATATCGTACAATAAAACTTATTTTACAAAAATATTTATTTTAATAGCCTGAGTAAGTTATTTATGTTAGTAACCTTTACTACACAACTTTTTTGAACAAATCTTTTGAATTTCGTAATATATTTGTTTTGAACATTTTCTGGGATCTTGTTGTTAAAGCATTTAAGTACATCGCCCCACAAAAGACTTAGTAACTCGCCGAGTAGTAGGCATTATAAGTTTAAGTCTGTTCCTGGTGTTAACATTATGATTATGACAGTTTTTAGCAAATTCACTTAAGTGCCTATGTACATACCTACATAAAATTATCAAGAATATATGGAGAAGCAACTGTTAAGATGTTTATATCTTTAAATTTTGCTCTCAATGATTCTTTAGGACCTATATTATAAAGAGCGCGAATAGCGCTCTTTTGCGGCACAAATATTGTATTAATATCGGTAGAATTTTTAAATTTTGCAGGATCTGAGCTTTGGTATTAAAATGACTCTACAACTACAACTACGACTTTTTTTATAAGGGACAAAACCCGAAGTAATACGGCCTAGAGTGATTATGCTATCTTCGAGAAACACCGACCCATTAAATTACCAAAAGGACCCGCCACTACTAATTTGTCGTTAATAACTTAATTCTGAGTGGTCAAAGTAAGGTAGCGGGCAATTAGTGTCATATCAAACACTAATAAATAACACAGCTATCAAAATTGCCGCAACCGATACTGTTATCAGACGGGCATTCCTCGAAAACAGAGTTGATTAACATGTGGGAAGGGCTTTATTTAAACTTGAAAGAAGTAACGACCTGTTGATGAATATGGGTACGTTTAATGAGTTCCTTTTTGTACTAATCTCATGGTTTTTTATTTAAACGTTGATAGATAGATGTAAGTCAATAAATAAACAGTTGAACTAAAATCGTTATTCAATGCAATATTGGTACATAATTAATATTTAAAATTATGTTTTTTTAAAGAAGGCATAAAAGGCTCTGAGACATAAGATGTTTAGTCTCATTTGTCGTTCTCTTTTCACTAGCTAGGGAACCCTTCAGAGTTTACACACTGCACTGTAATGGGCAGGACGTATCAAATACCATCAGCTGATCGTCCTGCTCGTCAAGTCCCTTATTTTCATAAAAAAAGTAATGCTTACACATTACTGCGAAATAGGCTTCGTTGTGGTACCTAGGTAACACTGAAAATATTTAGAAAATGAAAAACGGCTTAATGTAGAAAGTTGTCAATACATATATTATTTTTCGAAGTAATCTCCGTTCCTCTCCACACATCGTCGCATTCGATGGCACCACTGAGAAAAGCAGTGGGCCCATTCTTCCTCAGAGGTCTCTTCTATGGAATTTTCGTACGCTTTCACCGCATCTTCAGGGCTCGAAAAGCGAATACCTCGAATTTTATCTTAAGTACTTGGGAATAAATAAAAGTCACAAGGCGCCAGGTCAGGACTGTATGGCGGATGACTCATTATCTCGACACCTGCCATATACAAATATTTAACAGTCAAACAGCGATTGACATACCAATCTGCAGTAACTGTCCTTCCATATTCTAGCACAACTGTCGCGAAATGACCTTTCCGATCAAAGAATGAGGCAATCCTTGACTTCTTCCTTTCTTTACCTTAGTTAGCCGATCTTCGAAAGGAAACACCCACGGTTTCGGGTTCGTAGCAATATATCCAGCTTTCATCGCCTATGACGATGTCAAATACAGCATTTGAGTTACCGCCGTTGAACTTATCTAACATTTGGCGACACCAGTCCATGCGAAGGTGTTTCTGGTTGTCGGTTAAAGTATGGGGATCCATCTGGTACAAAGCTTCCTGACGCCTAAATGTATGTATAATATTTTTTGAACTTGACTCATACCAATGCGTAGGCTTGCCCGTATCTGCTGATAGATCAATCTCTTATCTTCATCTATCACGCGTCGCACAGCACTGATGTTATCTTCAGTAGTCGCTGTTAAAGGACGTCCCTCACGCGAATCATCATTCATTTGATTCATTGCTATGTCCACGCTTAAACTCGTTAAACTAATTGTAAATAGAGGCACGAGATGGGGCATCATAAGGAAATGCTACTCGCAGCCTATCATAGCTTTGTTGTTGAGTAAGCCCACAACGAAAGTCATAATAAATCATTGGCTGAAAATTTTCTCGCGTTTTGTTCATTTTTACGTGTAACAAGAGTTTTAAATTTGCCGCCAATTCACAAAAACAAATGACAAATGAATGCAATATACTACATTAGGTTACCAACGAGTTCTAAAATTGAAATTCAAAAAGTTTTCATTAGCAATGTCTCTAACTGGCCAGTTCTAAACATTTTCAGTGTTACCCACGTATACAATAATAATCCTTAATCTAAAGCAAACTCCTAAGTCAATTAGAACGTCATTGTTCCAAATATATATTATGATAGAAATTGTATACGTCACTTACAGTCTAACTCTACATGCATAATGAACTAAAAAAATACAATACATTTTTTAAACTTATGAATAATATGAACTATTAAATATATCAATCTGAAAAATAAAAAGAACACAAAAAATAACTCATGAATACAATATAAAAACTAAAAGCGGCAGAGTTCTAGATGGTCAAATTTTTTGAAGTGAACACTTCTTTAGCATCGTTATGATTTGAAAGTCGTTGAAACGAAAAAGCGCGACAATAAAAAGAAACAGACAAATAAATTCATAAAATTTAATGTGAGAGAGAATAAGATAGAAAACATTATACAGTGTTTTGGTACCAGGCGATCATAGTTGAAGAAGAGATTGTCTTATGTATGACGCGAGTATACCTTAACATATTCTGATGTCATGCGCACGACGTATTACTACATAAGACACCAGAAGAACACAAATATGGTAGCGGTGACAGTATTTTTTTTTATGGATTTTAGGAGGACAAACGAGCGTACGGGTCACCTGGTGTTAAGTGATCACTGCCGCCCACATTCTCTTGCAACACCAGAGGAATCACAAGAGCGTTGCCGGCCTTTAAGGAAGGAGTACGCGCTTTTTTTGAAGGTACCCATGTCGTATCGTCCCGGAAACACCGCACAAGGAAGCTCATTCCACAGCTTTGTAGTACGTGGAAGAAAGCTCCTTGAAAACCGCACTGTGGAGGACCGCCACACATCCAGGTGGTGGGGATGATATCCTAACTTGTGGCGTGCCGTGCGAAGGTGGAATTCGGCGGCAGGAATCAGGTTAAACAGCTCTTCGGAACACTCCCCGTGATAAATACGGTAGAAGACACACAATGAAGTGACGTCTCTACGCAAAGCCAAGTGATCTAACCCTTCACAGAGCACTGGGTCCCCGACAATTCGAGCTGCTCTGCGTTGCATGCGGTCAAATGGATCGAGCTGATACTGGGGTGCGCCAGACCAGAGATGACAGCA
>CATIXN010000001.1:19424144-19439512 GCA_949711725.1 Leptidea reali
GCATTAACCGGTTAATTGTTGTTGCTAATGAACTCATTAATAATTAAAACACATTAATAGTTTGATAACTTAATTCATACAAACTTGCATGATGGATTTGACGTATATTTATCAAAAATAAATCGGAATTGCTAATAGTTTAAAAGTGGGAGGCTCCTTTGCATAAGACGCCGGCTAGATTATGGGTACCACAACGGCGCCTATTTCTGCCGTGAAACAGTAATGTGTAAACTATACTATGTTTCGGTCTGAAGGGCGCCATAGCTAATGAAATTACTGGGCAAATGAGACTTAACATCTTATGTATCAAGGTGATGTGCGCAATTGTAATGCCGCTCAGAATTTGGGCTTTTCAAGAATACTGTGCGGCACTGCATTGTAATGGGCAGGGCGTATCAATTACCATCGGCTGAACGTGTTGCTCGTCTCGTCCCATATTTTCATAAAAAATAATATTTTCATAAAAAAAAAACATTAATATTAAAACAACAAACCACAGACTACTCAGTATCTAGCAGTACGAGCGATTATCTAGAACCACAAACGATAGAGTATACAGACACATGTAGCGTCAGCAAAGAGAGTCACGCACCTAATTATAGAAGCATTCCCAATCAATTACCGCGTAACAAGACTAGCATGACTTTATTGTGTACAGACAGCATATACACGGGAAATAATCTAACATATTTAGCTTGGAGGTCGTGTGCTATTACTGCGTTTTCCTGGATGGTAGGAATGTTTTATTGCAGAACTTAAGCATTAGAAATAAAAAGTACATTTCTACAAAAAAGTGAGTCCTACGTTCATTCGTTGATAGTTTGATGTGAAAAAAGAATTGGAATGTGCTTGCGACCACAGAAGTGTAAAATTCCACTAGGTCAGGCTTATAGTGTACTATTCATTCTATGTGCATTCATATTAAGGTAATAACATTTACCAGACAAAGAGTCTTAATGTGATCCAAAGAAATATGGGAAGAAACTTAAAAGACATAAAAAGGCATAAAAGGCATTTATTTTCTCAAAATTGATTCCTTTAGAATTCTGTTTGATGTCATTTCTAATATACTAGACACTACTAACTGACTTCGGAAACACAAGCTCTGAGAGAGACGAAGCGGTGCAAGAAACTGTCCCAGCATTTTTTTTTCTTATTAAGTATTAGACTAAAACACAAAATAATGAAGAATGAAATACGGAAGAAGACTTAACTAAAAGATGTAGGTAATGAGAATTGCAAAAACAATAAAATAGAATCAAGAAGACCACATAATTATCCAGGGCAAATAACGAAAGATGGAGCAGTATAATTACAAGCTGGTGCCTATTAGACGCCAAAAGAAGAAGAAGACCTGATGTAAAGACGAGATACTTACTTATTAAGGCGATGGCCCCGCACAGCAAATAAAAAGAACGAATGGAAGAAAAAGGGACAGATCACGCTCTTCCTTAGTTGACTCGGTAATTGATATGCCCTGTCCATTACAATAATGTGCCGCTCAGGATTCTTGAAAAACCCAAAAAAAATCGGCACCATAAATTGCGCTCGTCACCTTGAGACATAAGATGTTAAGTCTTATTTGCCCAGTAATTTCACTAGCTGCGGCGCCCTTCAGACCGAAACACAATAATGTTTACACTGAACGGTAGAAATAGTTGTTGTACCCATAATCTAGCCGGCATTCTGTGCAAACGAGCCTCCCACTGGTAAATTTTCACTCATTATGACTAAATAAAAGGCTCAGCGCGTCTGAAGAACTTCTCACATTAAAAAAACGATTTTTATGCACTAAGAGCACAAATACAGTAATTAAATTAAGATGAAAATAAAAGCGCGCTCGGAACGTAACGCCTCATGTCTGGCACTCGGCCAAAACTGTAATGTCCCATTGAATAGCCATTTGTAAACTGAATCCGGACCTGTCACTTAACTACTCTTAATAGTCTTGTACAGCAATGGAATTATATGTTAACAATGTTATTTTTGTGAGTGTATTAGGTCACTGAAAGAAATGATTTAGATATTAATATTTACGCTGAAATCTTGATCCGTATCTATGTATTTAACGGAATGTGTGAACGTAATTTTAACAACATTTCTAGATGTCCGGACAGCAAGGACCCGTTACTAAGAAATCGAGTAATTATTAGTAAAAAGCTTAAGTAGGAAAACTAAATAAATACCTAGTTTCCACACATAATATCTCTCTATATATTTTTTTAATTGCTTTAATTTTCTTAAAAATATAATTTGTTCCTGACAAAAAACATTTCTGAAATTGCAAAGTCCATCATCATTTAATAACTGTCAGTATATAGTGAATTAAACGCTCATATTAATGAAGAAAGTCTGTAAGTGTGTCACTTTAGATACTAAACTAAAATTTATTCCGGTACGTGCCTGTCATGCACAGTATAGTAATAAACCTGGCCTGTTTTCATGCGTTGCATAACGGCAAGAGGCTCTATTTAGACGTATAATTTATCTAAGCTTTGAACTATTACCACTTCTCTATGAAGACCTGACCTTCTTTATTTAACACTTTTGCAGTAATAATAATCAAACCAATCAATCAAAATCATTAACAAATCACTATAATTAAAAAAGTAGCTGTCAAATGAGTATAAAAGCCGATTTACAATAGAACTTCTAGGAATGATAAAGATCTGTTTTAAATTAAATCATTCTTTATTCGAATTGAGAACGTTTGAATATTCGAACGGGGTTAAACTTCCGAGTGTATGGCCGTTGAGGAACGAGTGAGTTGATGAATGAGCGCTCCAACAGTTCGTTTGATCTGATAAATGTCGCGGGCGTATTCATGGATCCGGGAAGACTTGTTAATAGTTCTAATCGTTCTTTGTGTTATGCTATGCATATTGTCTATGTTTGATTATAGATAATAGCTCTTTGTACTTATAGTCAAACTATTATACTTACTTTGTTGGTCATGGTTGGTTTTCCATGTTAATATTAGAGTAAAAAATCACTTCTACAATAAATAATACCTTATTTTGTAACTAGTTTTAGTCCGTAAAAAAGTTACTCGAAGGAAATTAGCAAAATCCGAGGTTTATCATAACGCAAATTTTAAACTATTACTGTTACTATATTAAATTATTGTATTGTAAATATATAAATTACTGATGTTGAAAAATACATTTTATGAAAACGAACAAAATCTTAAAATTACTTCAATTACCGATTCCTTAGCTCAATATACTTTATTAGGTAATTCCTGTTATTTAAATGATCAATATTAAATATCCCATATCAATCCTACGACGTTTACATAAAGATATATTCATCCATCACGCGTTCAAACAAGTAAATTATTACACGGAATAAATTCACCGCAGCTAAAATAATGTGCATTTCTCAGTGGAACGAGACGTCAAGTAAACGTGCGTTTAAAATATTGGAATGAATGACATACCACGCTTAGCACGATAAATGGTGCAGCTCACACAAAAAGCAAACACGCTCATTAATATATCAACTGTCTTTATATCTTTTTAGTTCATTCGATTAGGTACGGTCGGCAGCTGAACATTCGCACGTGAATATTTAGTTCATTCATTGGTTTTTGACGTTAATATATACTTAATTATACAATTACAATTAGATATAGATAAATACTACGTAATGAGAGACGGGACTGCCTAAGTAAAAATTGAAATTGAGTTTAGTATGAAACGTGCAGTGATTTAACATTAGTTTGATATAACAGTCTCTCAAAGAAAAATTTAAAGAAATAAATATTATGACTGTTGATTCTCAGTACATTTATGAAAATTTAATATACGTTCACAAAAATCGTCACCTTTTTGCTCTTAATAGTGATTTTCATTATTATAACAATAGAAATAAGGGATTGCTTGTAACTAATTCTAGTAGGCTTCATAAGATACATAATAGCTTTAAGGGTAAATGTATACACTTCTATAATAAAGTCCCAGCCACTGTTCAGGCATTATCTATAAATAAATTTAAATGTTTTATAAAAAAGTGGCTCTTAAATCCTATTTATTAGTATCGGACAGCCTGGAACTAGATTGTGATTGTACAATATTGTATATTTTCATTGAAAAGAGCGCAAAAAAAGAATGCTGGGAGAGTTTCTTGCGCCGCTTCTTCTCTCTCAGAGCGCCATTTGTTTCCGAAGCGGTAATAGTATCTAGTAGTTATTAGAAATGACATCAAAAAGAAATTGAAGTGAATCAATTTTGAGAAAATAAATGCCTTTTATGCCTTTAATAGTAATTACAGTATGGCGATTGGCGATGAAGTATAATCGGGCTAAGTTTGAAAGCGAACATTTGCTTAAAACGTAGCGGATTTCGGCTATCTCCGTTTTTTACTAGATTATATCCGTCATCTGTCAATCTATCAAAGACTGCACGTTTCATACAATCGAGTGTATCGCTTTTTTTTAAGAGTTTCGCTAGGCGTATAGATTGACTATAAACAATTGAATGCATTCTTAATACAAAGACTACTACACGATTAGACCTTTTCTTTTTGACATTTAATTATCATTTTCCCACAGACTAACACGGCGCCGTAAGATAGTCACTGTTAACGTATTTGGCATGGCCAGTAAAATAAACTGAATAAAGTACCTAGGAAATTATGTAAGAAATATTTAAGTCCATATCTTGTAAACAACTAAATCTATTATTTAATCCGATTTCAATTTCGATTCATTTATTTCAAAATGGTGTCGATAGTTAGATACCTACTCTTTTGGCGACAGGGCCAGATAAGTGACCCGTTTAAGCAAATCCATGACTAATCAACATCATATAACAGAGGGCTTGCAAGAAAAACAGATATAACATAAACAGTTGCTTTGCAAGCACATGATCACAGCACACAAACCTCAAAATACTCGAATCATGTAAAAAAAACTGCGTTAGTAATAACTAATTATTACAAATAAAAAGAATTTATTGATTTGAAATTGGAATTCCATATTCAAATAAATATCTTAATAACAAAAGCCAATGACAAGCCATAATTTGATAGCGCTGTCGTTAATGCCAGTTCATTGGCGCGATCGCTTAACGTTAACCGTCACTAAACCTTTCATCGCAGCACGCTGTGAATGTCACAACACGTTTATAATTCTGTAACTAAACATCTGCATTCGATATCTTTAGACAATTAACAAGACACATACAACCGTTCAAGTATTTTTAAAGTAATTTAGCGCTTAAGGCTTTCTAAAAACGAGCGACATTGCATTATAATTCTTATTATTTTATCAACTTAAACTCTACGGTACTGTAAATCATAATTTAATTAAATTTTGATTCTCATGCAGAATATTTTCAACTTTAAACAAAGCAAGATTATTTTCAGCCATTTTAGCTAAGATATAGTATAATATACCCTAAATACCATTAAAATGGCTAAATAGAGTATGATTTTTGCTTTTGTTTATTGTCTTAGCATGAAATGGAAACTGATTGATTACATCAAATTATCTTATTCAGTATCTTAATAAACATTTAACTAATGACAAGGGCAACCTTAAATATTTATCAGAATATTATTATAGGTTATAATAAAATGCTTCCATCCGTCCGCAACTATTTCAGTCGCTCCTGTGTTCTGAGCCTTATTTTTATTTCAGTAACGCGCCGGCATCTTTGACGTCCTAAACACGACATTAATACACTTTCGATTTTTTCCGGCCTGTCACATTACTTAGTGTTTTTTTTCGTTTGCGGCACATTAGCTATTAAGCGAACTGTGTTTGACAACAGAATTAATATGCTGAAATTGTTAACTCCATGACAGATGTAATATATTTCATGAAAATCTGAAACGGTTTTACGAATATCTGTAATCATTTATTACGAATAAGGTTGAAAACCGCTTAAATTATTATCCTAATGATAATTATGTTTAATGTTGAGATTTCTGATCTGAATAGGATAGTCCCGTTGCTGAACACTTCTCATAGGCAGGGATATTATTATGAATCAGATTAATTTATGAAGTATTGAATTTACTTTCTTTGGAATTCAAATTATTTTCATAGTAATATTATACTACTATATGAACAATGCAATATATATCTTCATGTTACTGATAATACAAATGGTAAATATAATATTAGAGTTTTTTTGTTTGAATGTTTGTTACGACAGAAGGTCTAAACGGTTATCAATGAAATAGGGCACAAATCTCTGTAATTGATTATAGTAAAACATAGGCTACTGTTGATACCGGAAAAACGTATGATTTAACTTAACACGTTAAAACTTTTACTTTTTGTTCGGGCTGATTCCAGCGGCCGAATTCCACCAACGGACACTACGTGAAAAATACCACCCGCATCACGTTGACGTCTTGCATTCCATAACCGTGTGTTTTGCAAGAAGTAGCTTGCCTCGCACAGATACTTTGTGGAATCAATAATTACCCGTTGCAGTATTCCCGAACCGATACGACTTAGGGACCTTCAAGAAAAGAGCATACCTTAAATGCCGCCACCGCATCTCTGGGCACCTGTTGTTGCGGAATCCATGGGCGGTTGCCATCCCGTGAGCCTCTCGCCCGTTTGCCCCCTCTTACATAAAAAAAAAACTAAACACATCGGGATCGTACCATTTGATTTTTTTTTTTAATTCATCCAGTGATATATATAGTTCTACTTTACAAGATATTAATAGGCATTATCTTTTCAGACGCAAATGGCGAACCACCGAAACTGAAATGCAACCTGAGAAAACACAAACCGAACCGAAAGCCTCGAACACCCTTCACTGCTCAACAGCTGAGAGCGTTGGAAAGCAAGTTTGTGGACAAACAGTACTTGAGCATTGCGGAGAGAGCCGAGTTCTCATCATCATTAGGTCTTTCTGAAACACAGGTAATTCATTACTTATTATTTACCAGTAAGAGGCTCTTTTGCACAGGATGCTACCTAGATTATGGGAAACACAATGGCGCCTATTTCTGCCGTGAAGCAGTAATGTGTAATTAACTGTTTTTAGGTCTGAAGGGCGCCGTAGCTGGTGAAATTACTGAGCAAATGAGACTTAACATCTTATGTCTCAAGGTGACGAGCGCAATTGTAGTGCCGCTCAGAATTTTTGGGGTATTTCAAGAATCCTGTGCGGCATTGCAATGTAATGGGCTGGGGGTATCAATTACCATCAACTGAACGTTCTGCCCGTCTAACATTCATGAAAAAATATAATGTGACGTCGAAAAGAGGCTGACAGCTAGCCTCTTTTTTAGAAATACACGCACACTTACACAAAGTAACATACAAATCGCGAGTGTAAGACGTAGCTTGTCACGCGCACTATAGTAATAAGTCTGTCTTGTCTCTTACTAGTCATTAAAAAAAATTAAACTATCAGCACTTAAATATTTTGAAGTAAAAGCCACTTTAGGCAACCTGAACACCTTTTTTGTGTTTCGACCTTAACCTTCTTGGGGAGTGCGATCAATCTAAGCAACCAGAGTAATTTTGATTCAAAAAATAATTTAAAATCACTTATTAAACGTCTAAAACTATCACCTGTTCAATATGTATGCCTCAGACTGAGAAGAACTGGCGCAAGAAACTCAGCGGGCTTTTTGTTTCAGTTTCGTTACAATGTAATATATCGTACTATAAAAGTTATAATTAAATAGCTTGAGGGCATGTCCTCTATCTGTGGTATCATTAAGAAAATAATTTATTCTATAGTCGCCTTTCGAACAATTCTGTTGAATTTTGTAACACATTTTTTTTATGGAATAGGAGGACAAACGAGCGTACGGGTCACCTGGTGTTAAGTGATCACCGCCGCTCACATTCTCTTGCAACACCAGAGGAATCACAAGAGCGTTGCCGGCCTTTAAGGAAGATGTACGCGCTTTTTTTTAAGGTACCCATGTCGTATCGTCCCGGAAACACCGCACAAGGAAGCTCATTCCACAGCTTTGTAGTACGTGGATGAAAGCTCCTTGAAAACCGCACTGTGAAGGACCGCCACACATCCAGATGGTGGGGATGATATCCTAACTTGTGGCGTGTCGTGGCAACGTGGAAATGAAACATTTGTTTTGTACATTTTCTGGGATCATATTGTAAAACACATCACCTAATAAAATACTTACTAGCTAGACTTAACCAAGTAGCCTACTACTTGGTTAAGTCCTAATAATAAGTTTGTTTGTACCTCGTGCGTTAGCACATTTATGTCGTAGATTCAAGCAAATTTGTTGATGTATTTATGAATGTAAAGAATATTATCAAGATTATATTGAGATGCAACAATTAAAATATTTATTTTTTGATTTTTTTCTATTGTTTAGGGCCTAAGTTAAAATTAATATCGGCTGCACTGCTATTATAGTTATTATATTTATATAACATGCTAGCGGACCCGACAGATGTCCTGTACACACGTCTTAAATTTGAAAAATCAGTCCAGCCGTTAGGAGGAGCTCACTAACATACATACACATGGGCAGGAGATTTATATATGGACAGAATTGAGAAACTAAACCATTCTCAGATTCACTGGAATTCACAAAAAATCATCAAAAACGATCTAGCCGTTTAGGAGGTAGTTCAATTCCGAATCTAAACTACGCTCGAATTCACTTGAACACACACAAACAAGTTCATTCAAATCGGTCCAGGTGTTTAGGAGGAGTTCACTGCCAACACACGTACACAGAATATTTATATATATAAAGATAATATAATATAAGTTATTATAATTATATTATATGTGTATCTGGCTTTTATGAAGATTTCACTTCTGTGTATGATAAGCACTCACCGGCGTTAGTTTGTGCACCGATACTAATATGATCTTAGAAGTGACATCAAAATCAACTTAAGGTGTGCGTACCTAATAATTATCAGTGGGAGTCTCCTTTGCACAGGATGCTGGCTAGATTATGGGTACCACAACGGCGCCAATTTCTGCTGAGAAGCAGTAATGTGTAAGCATTACTGTGTTTCGGTCTGAAGAACACCATAGCTAATGAAATTACTGGGCAAATGAGACTTAACATCTTATGTCTCAAGGTGACGAGCGCAATTGTGGTGCCACTCAGAGGTTTTGGGTTTTTCAAGAATCCTGAATAGTACTGCATTGTAATGGGCAGGGCGTATCAGTTTCCATCAGTTGAACGTCCTTCTCATTTCGGCCCGTATTGCAATAAAAAAAGATTTAAAATATCAAAATATTAATTAGAATAATCTCTTGTTGCAGGTAAAAATCTGGTTCCAAAATCGCCGCGCAAAAGCGAAGAGAGTCCAAGAGGCGGAGATAGAGAAGCTCAAAATGGCGCAATTTTCCCGTCATCCCCACCACATGTACCCGCACCCTCTGCAGCAGTATTTCCCTCACCCTCTTATGGGGAGGGCCCTACCTATGATGCCACACATATCCATGCCTCCAGTTCAAGGGTCGCCCTCACCAAGTACCCAGACAAGCAACCAGCAGTGAAATATTTATTAAATAATATATAATGACAGATGCCATAATATATTATATACATTGGGTGACACTTCTGTCAAAAGTAACTTTTTGCATGTACATGTCATGTCTGAACATAAACATTAAAAACGAATGAAATGAAATATGGATGCAATAAGTTAGGATTCTTTTTACTACACCATAATAAGATTTTGTAGTAATGTTCAATATTTCATATTATAAAATAAAGTATTTTCTGTATAAATATCATTGAATCGAGAATACATGACATTTTTATTCTATGTTTTTTCCAACTGGGAAAGGAATGGAGCAGTAAAGTAAATTTAATTTTTTTTTTGGATTTGTACAGTACATATAAAATTAATGGTTTTTCTACAAACTTAATTGTTCTTACACATATAACACATCTGTTAAGTTTATCTTAAGGGTATTCTCTAAATTAAATTAAAATTGGAAAAATGTATATTTAAAAACCTTGTCTGAGTTAGAAAACATTAATAAACCTAGAACATTTTTATTTTGTAAATTATTTGTAAATACAGTTAAAATTTAATTGTAAATATATAATATTATTGATATTACTTACATTTATAATGCTACAATACCTTAAAAAATCTTTCTTTCGTTACCATTGGTACTTCGTAAAGCTTCTAAAAGCTCGATTCACCATTTGACATTTCTGAGCAATCTTTAAAAAAAATAAGTTAATTTATAATTTAGCCGCAACTAAATCTGTAAGCGTTTTTAAAAACAAAGGTGCAAACCGTAAGCAAGTTCAAAACTTTTATTGGCAATAATACGTTTTATTATTATTTTTTATTTTTGTATACAAATATTATGGAAATTAAAATTTTTGGAATAACATAGTTCACAATTACTAAATAAGTATTTAAGTTTTCCAGCTTGCCGTAAAGATTATTATTTTGCCGTATTTTCTTCATTTCTCATCAAAATTATATTAAATTGTTAAAGGTGTGAATCTAGCCTAAGTTTCTAAGTTTAATCTTTTGTTTAATAAAGTTTATCAAATACATGTATAATACAGAATATGATTTAGATATCTTTATGTTAATATTCAAGTCAACTATAATTGTAAATAGTAAAATAATGTGAAAATTAAAATTTGTATTTGTGTAAGCGAATAATATAATGATATTGAGTAAAACTTTACGTTTCATTCAGACAAAGGCCTCCCCCAAAGTTCTCCACGACGATCGGTCCTGCGCTGCCCTCATCCAACGTATTCTGGCGTTCTTGACCAACACTGCGTCTTCCGCTACTTGGTGGCCATTCGAGGACGTTTCTGCCCCACCGGCCATCTGTCCGTCGAACTATGTGCCCTTCCCACTGCCACTTCAGTTTCGCAATCATTTGGGCTATGTCGGTGACTTAGGTTCTCCTACGGATCTTCTCATTTCTGATTCGATCTCACAGGAAAACTCCGAAGCCTCATGATAAATGTATGTAACTGAGTCCTGGATATTTATTCACATACAAACGTACGTTACCCACAGTAACTCTACCTACTTTGAGACTATATTTATGCGTTGGAGGCTTTTCTGCCGCCAAGCAGTAACGTGCAAGAACGGCGCCGGAGCCTCACCGGCGCCTATTTCTGTCGTGAAGCAATAATGGGTAAGTATTACTGTGTTTCAGTCTGAAGGGCCCCGTAGCTAGTGAAATTACTGGCCAGATATAACTTAACATCTTAAGTGCCGCTTAGAATTTATGGGTTTTTCAAGAATCCTGTGCGTTACTGCATTGTAATGAGCAGGGCATATCAATTACCATCATCTGAACGTCCTGCTCGTCTCGGCTCTTATTTTGGTGGTCAAATGAATTCAATAAAGAAAATAATGAGATTTAATTTGGTTAAATATAAATCCATGCAAATAAATCAAACATTTCGACTAACTTTATTATTCAAGTTAAATAATGCAAAAAAATCATAAAGCCTTCTTTTTGAAGTCTGTTAAAAGATAACACAGTTCTTATAATTCGCTAAAGATTAACACACTATGATATGTTATAATAGCCTCCACCCAAGGTCACTCTAAAATGTAAACAAAATTTGTATTCAATTACATAACGATCAAAGTTTCGTTCTATAGACTTAATTTAATTTATCTGAGTTGGACGATGGCTGATAAGCGTGTAGCAGTCACTAATTTTAATATGAGCTATTAAAGTTAATTGTATGATAAAGCAGGGTTAGGTCGCCCTCATACATGTTGATAACTTGCCAAAGATACAGGATGTTGCTAAACGAAACAGCTTTACAAACACGTTAGCGTCACTTCCAGACGTGACGTTTATTATCATTACGCGAGAGCGCCCTGTTACTAAGAGTTGAGACTCCGTTTATTGTCCATGTCTATCAGATGGACATATCTCATAAATTGAAATGGTAAGGCTGCAATTTTTTGCCATAGTGTGTATTTCATTACAGCTACAACTGGAAAATAATATAAATCAAATTATGTAATCCCAAACTAGCCACTTTTCAAACTAAAATATGATTGCAACTTTCTATTATTATTGTAGGTAGGTGAAGTTCATTCTTCAGTATCTATGATTGAAACCTGAAAAAAATTCAGAAACGCTATACGTAATAATAAATAGAAAAATAAAACACTTAATTAGCAATAAAAAGCATACACATAAAACACAAAATATTACAATATTAATTAAAATCTAAATAAGGTAACAAATTTTATAAAAATTAAAAATAATTAAATAAAAATAACTATGTGCGCGTGAATCTCTGCTAAGAGGATCTGACTCAGTATATTGTTGGTCAGTGCAGAAGACACTGGTTTTCAGCAGCCCCTCGTGACATTTGGAGTATACAGTTTCTTTAGTCTTCCCATTGTAATTAAATAGTTAAGATGATGTTTGTGTGACTTCGGAATTCTTATAGAGCACACCTTAACCTTGCGGGGAAACTGAACAACTTTAGTTTTTAAATTTCCAGCAAGATTTTTATCACTAATATTTTCTTTCTCTACGAGCTAACTACTCATTAAATGCAGTGAGCAGTACTTTAAGAAATTTATTATTAATGCATGGTTCTTTATTGGTTCTGCGCCGGCCACCTAAAGTTGTATACAGAAACTTAAACAATTTTGTTATTGTAGTTTTTAAGGGCTGGAGTATTTTTGTCTATTCTTCTCCACGTCTCTTAGTTACGCTCCACGTGTCTTAGTTATGTCTCCACATGTCTTAGTTATGTCTCCACATGTCTTAGTTACGTCTCCACATATCTTAGTTACGTCTCCATAGCTTACGAACTGATGAAGCTTCATAAAGTTTACCAAGCGCTGTTGTAATATGACATGTAATTGTCACTCGCTATGGTCAATAAATATATTTATTTTCTATTCTGTTTTATCTTTTTTTTGCAATAGCAGGAAAAATACCATCGCATCACCTCACTTCGACAACACTTCCTTCAATGCCTCTCCTAGTATCGGATTCGACGTCGCTTCATTGTGTATCTTCTACCGCATTTACCACGGGATATTTCCAAGACGTTTTTCCTTTTTTTAGATCCTGCCGCTGAATTCTACCTTGGTACACAACGACATAAATTAGGCTGTCATCCCCACCATTTGGGTGGCGTTTCTCAACAGTGCAGTTTTCTAGAAACTAACTTCCACGCACAACCAAACAGTGGAATGAACATCCTTGTGCGGCGTTCCCAGGACAATACCAACCTAGCGAAACTCTCCAAGAAAAAAGCGATTCACTCGATTGTATGAAACATGCAGTCATTGACAGATTGATCTTTTAAAAATGGGAGATAGCCGAAATCCACTACATTTTAAGGAACTGTTCGCTTTCAAACTTAGCCGGATTATACTTCGTCGCCAATCGCGATACTGTAATTACTACTATTTCAAACTTATGTAAAATGACTGCACGTTTTAAAGGTACTTAACTAAATTTCAATTTTACTTGGGCAGTCCCGTTTCTTATTTCGTAGTATTTACATCCTCTTTCGACTATACGACATGGATACCTTCAAACAAAGCGCATAAACTTTTCTAAAAAGCCGGCAACGCTTCTGTGATTCATCTGGTGTTGCAAGAGTGTGTGGGCGGTGGTGATCACCTAACATCGGGTGACCCGTACGCTTGTTTGTCCTCCTCTTCCATAAAAAACCGAGGGTACCAATAGTTCACATGATCTTAAGTCACATTACCGCCTCCCTAGCTCTGCCTCTCTGTTCTGCCGACCATTAAGCGCTGTATTTAATTTAACAACACACTGTATAATCATATTCAACTTTGACACAGCCAAAAAAATTATCTAATTTACGATCCGATTTACCTACATCGATGATATTTTGTTTGTCCCACATCTTAATGGCTTTATTTTGACTTTAACAATCAGTTACTAATGATGACACAACAATATTGTTTCAAATTGCGTCACACTTATAATGTCGGTATCTATGTATTAGGTACTTCAAATTTCTCTAATACAACAACTCAAAAAAAATTCCCTCTGTTTCAAGAAGGGGCTGAACATCAAATACTTTTTTATGAGAAAAAATGAATAGTGGAGCATGACGTTGACTGGATGATTGACAACTAGATTCACGATTACGTCTATTAGCATTTCATTCAGTTGTGTTTCGACCGCGCTTTGAATTTAACGCCACGCAAGAACAAAGTGTTCAGTGAACAACTCTCCAAATAACAGCATATCCAAACTTTAAAAGGATGTAGTGTCATATTTCAGGTAAGTGCCTCGTGAAATTAACAAACTTGTGTAACAACTTGACGTTTTCTATATTTTTGCGAAAAAATTAAATTTTAATTGCTAAAACAAAATGTTCTTGCCTCGTGTTCGCGTCCGAGCTTCTAATGAGTTATACAATAGAATTTGAACATTACTGCGACGAAATAAGGTGATAATTTGATGGAATGCTTTAATTCTATCTATATAAGTTAAGGTATACGCATGAGCAACGCCGCTTGGAGTTTTTTTGATGAACTTTTAATAGCCGATTGAGAGTCTAGTTTCTTATTGTATGTCAATGCTAATACAATCTCTTTTCTAGACTTTGGAAATAAATAGCCGCACTATCGCTTTACCTCCCTCACAAATTTTTGTCTGCGTTAACTTTACATCTGATAAGGAAACATTTAGTTCTGATGATCTCTTGACCTAGTGGTTCGTGTCCCTGAGTACTAAGCCTTATGATAATCATAATTTCAGCCGGAAGATGTAAAAATATACAAAGATCTCCACGATGATCGGTCCTGCACTGCCCTGCATTCTATTCCGGTGATCCGAAGCAGATCAACGGTTCATCTTCATCATCCGGCCTGCAAACACTGCGTCTTCCGGTACGTGATCGCCATTCGAGGACTGTATTGCCCCAACGGCCATCTGTCCGTCGAGTTCTGTCCCTGCTCACTGCCACATCAGTTTCGCTCATTTCTGATTTCGATCTCGCAGGGAAACGCCGAAGCCTCATGGTAAATGTATGTAACTGAGTCCTGGATATTTATTCACACACATATGTATGTATATTTTAGTAAATATATCGTGATCCCCATAGTATCTCTACCCAAATTTAGAATATATTTATATTCTCAAAAAAGCCAAGCAGTAATGGGAAAAAACTATTGGTGATTTAAAGGGCGGCGTAGTTTGTGAAATAAATCTGCTAGTGAGACTTTACATCGAATGTCTCAAAAATGACGAACACATTTGCGATGCCGCTCAAAATTTCGGGTATTGTAGAATATTCTGAGCGATACTGAATTTTAATAGACAGGTCGTAGTAAAAACATCATTATCCCAGCGGAAACTCCATAGGGAGTGCCGCTTGCGCCTCTCTCTACCCATGAGAAGGTCGCCTTCGATGTAGGCTTAGAGGGCACCTGCCCA
>CATIXN010000001.1:19445226-19473044 GCA_949711725.1 Leptidea reali
ATTATTTATTGTAACTAGTTAGACGGCAGTACGGCCGTGTTTATAAACACGGATGTGAGGGAGAAAAATTAGTAAGCGACGCCGTCAAAGATTATTATACTATTAACTTTGATTATATTATATAATAAGTTAAAAAAGCGAGAAGGTTCGAGTTTCAATGATGGAGGGATTTGAAAATGGCATTTTTTTCCCACCTCAATAAAAAGCTCGCTTTTATTCCCTGGTGCGAGGGAGAAAAGTGGCGGATTCTCTCCCGGCAAGATGACACTCATGCGCATGCGAATATTACTATCCCGATTACCAAGCAACCATATGTTTATTAAATCTATATGTATATATAAAAGAGAATGTACGTTTGTATGTTCCCTAATAACTCCTAAACTATTCGACCGATCTCAATGAAATCTTTTGTAATAGATTCGTTGAAGCTCAAGGAAGGTTTACATATATAATTTATATGGCAAAACAACGTTTGCCAGTTCATCTAGTAATATAATATAATTATATGATAAGAAGACGACTTATGTCCCTCGTACTAGGGACTAAAATTGAGCTTTTTCATCCAGGTATAATAAAAATCGAATAAGCACCACGTTAGATAAGTAGGACATTGCCACCCGTCAATTCCCGCTGTTGACAATGACCTACTTTTCTCCCTAGGTGCGTATTATACTATTTACCAGTCTAGGACACTGCCATCGGCTAATCGGCTACACTTTGTTTTACTGGTACGTGATTGCTATTATTGCGAAATAAAAAATTATAAAACATAACAATTATTATATCTCAATGTAGTTAAAACAATAATTATTATTGTTCGTTAAGCCATTTAGATAACTTATCTTCGCAACGCATTCAAATGTTTATGTTAACAATTTTTTATTTATTGTAATTATATTTTATGGAAAAGATTAACGATAATGGTTAATGAAAAATATGTTTTGGTTCATCAAGGCTGTTTATAATATACATATTATAATACAATCTAACAAGCTTACTTTGTCTGTGTGTTGTGTGTTTGTTCAAAAAACAATTTGCGAATTTAGTAAATAGGAAAACACTTCTTTTTTTCCATCCAGGGACTACTACAAGTAACTTGCTGTAGAACTAGATTGTTTCAGAGAAACTGTTTTTCTATGTGCATAATATTCTAGAATCACATCCCAGGGATAATAAGGGGGATATCGTGAAATGGGAATTTCTCATCTAAATTGAATATATACCTTAGTAAAAACTGCATATATTCATCAGATGAAGATTTTCAATTAAAAAATTGTCAATTTTTTTATAATACATATTCAAATTCAAAATCTATTAAATATTTTTATTCAAAATAGGATTTATAATCACTTATTGAACGTCAAAATCTACCACCCATTCAAAAGAGACTGCCTCAGACCTGAGAAGAATGGGCCCAAGAAACTCAGCGGGCTTTTTTTTTATATAAAATATGGATTACAATGTAATATCGTACAATAAACATTAATAATTAAAGAACCTGAGGGTGTTCGCTTTAATCCCAGTCCGTGGTGTCATTAAGAAAATCGTTTATGCTATAATAACCTTTCCCACACAAACGTTTTTTAACAATTCTTTTAAATTTCGTAACACATTTGTTTTGTACATTTTCTGGGATCATATTGTAGAAGCATATACATCGCCCAACAAAAGACTTACTAACTCGACCCAACCGAGTAGTAGGCATAACAAGTTTATGTTTGTTCCTCGTGTTAACATTATGCTGCTACTACATAATACTGCTACTAATAATAAAAATAAAATAATATTATAGTTCAATTTAAGATATTATTATAACTGATGATTTAGTAATGTTTTTTGTAAAATTTGCAAGTCATAAATGTGGCAAACAAGTACTTTATAATATTTATGTAACATCAATCTAACATGTTTATGCAAATAAAAACCTTGACTTTGACTTTGATTTTGTAGGGGATTGAATAAATAATTGTAAAAAAAATTATATATGATACGTGGGAACCGCAGTAGCTCCTTTTTCTGCAGTGAAGCAGTAATGTTCTAACATGATTGTATCTTAATTGAAGACATCATCAACTAGTTCTTCAAATAATGATTGTCTTCGTGTAGATTGGTACTTCTCGTTTTTAGCCTCAACAGCAATATGTGTCTGCGGGCATTACCCAACTCAGAAAGTAACAGCGTTATAAAGTGTTGTCTTGGTCCATCTTATCCACCAGTTTCTGTAAATTATATTATATTCATTTTGAGTCGATGCATGGCTGCCATTTTCATTTTCAAAGTTTTATTTCGATCCAAAATTTCTAGAAATTCTTTTTCGCTCTCTTCTCTTTCTAATAAGAGTAGCTAATACCTACTGACCTTTACTGTATTTGTTTAGTTCGTCTGTATTGCGGACTGAAGGGCGCCGTAGCTAGTGAAATTACTGGCTAATGAGACTTAACATCTTATGTCTAAAAGTGACGAGGGCAATTGCACGTTGATCAGAATTTTAGGTTAATCAAGAATTCTGAGCCGTATACTGCATAACAAAATTTTAAAATTTTTTACTGATGATCTTTTCAGACCAAGAATCCGAGTGTTTCATTTTCGACTATTTCCTCTTTCAAAACCAATCATAGTGAAATTTTAGAAACTGAATGGTAAGGAAATCTTCTTTGTAGGACTTTGTATTCTAGGCTTCTGTTTGTTAGCTATTTAACTGAGTTGTTTGAAGCACTGCTTGTAGTGATCTAGCACTTACGAAAAGAGACATACCGAAATAAGCAAAAAAGACGCAGATAATGATGCTGCTGATCTTATAACTATTAGTACTTAGATTGATTGTCATGAAGCGTATGTCAATGGCAGTTTCGCCAAGCCTGACATCAATATATGACCTCTTGCAAAATTTTTGCAAAATGCAATACTTTATATACCTATATACTTCGATTAAGGATTGGTCTCCGCTACGCTCCAACTAAATACAACACTACCTAAGAATAATAGCAAAGGCAAATTTGTAAAGATGCTTGTGTGCGTAGCATCTTGACACTTAATGGCATCTTTCAAATTTTGTAACTAATATACGCTTCGTCTTAGTAGACTCAAAACTTTTACACCTCACAATCGTAAAGTCACCTAATTAGGCACATTGTATCGGTAAAGTTTTATAGCGCTTTTTACGACTTTTAAATAAAATTATAATTAATTTAAACCTATAAAATGTGACCGGACGACAGATAAGATAGATATTTGTTGAATAATTTAGTAGATACTCTCATATTTGTTTATAAGCATCAGAACGGATTATTATAAACGTGCCAAACTGTATACTGTGATTTAAGTTTTGAATAATATGGTTTAACCATGATAAACTTAAATAATACATCCAAATGTTTTGAGTTTTCTGTACTGTTAATTCCGCCAATGCTTTAAACAATTCTAAACGTGTTTCGCCTCTTTAAGAAGCTTCCTCTGGAGATGCTGAATCGCTCTCTGGCACGAGACTCAAGAGAGTCTTGTGCCAGAGTCGGAACCAGAAACCCGTGTCGAATTGTTTAAGGACAAATATTGGCGGAATTAACACTAAAGAAAATTCAAAACGTAACGCCTATTTCAATAAATTTTCGTACATAATATACTTCTATTTATGTATATGTTGTGTATCTTCTACTGCCGTTTTTCCTGATTGCTGCCGCCAATTTCCACTTTCACATGACACGCCACAAATAAGGATAATATACTCCCCACCATCTGTATGTGTGGCGGTCGTCCATAGTGCGGTTTTGAAGGAACTTTCTTCCACCTACAACCAAACTGTAGCTTCCTTGTGCGGAAACTGTAGCTTTCTTTCCAGACGACATGGGTACCTTAAAAAACAGAGCGTATTCCCTTCAAAAGGCCGGCAACGCTTCTGTGATTCCTCTGGTCATGCAAGAGAATGTAGGCGACGGTGATCACTTAATATCAGGTCACCCATATGCTCCTTTGTCCTTTGTAAAAATAATAAACTAACGAATAGACGACCTGACAGCCAGATAATACGAGATCAATTTTTCATGTAAACTCGCAGACCGCGCAGTACTTCCGTGACTGTCTGTCTCGTCTCCGTGAGGCTTTCTAATAACAAGAATGTCATCAATGACTTCATGTGACAATGTTTAATTAAGATAAGAGCTTCTTGGTAGGCACGTATGACAACAAGCTCAGTTTATTACTTAAGCTCATGACAGCTACGTCTTAAACCCGCGATACATCAGTCACTTATGTTTTAGCATGCCTTGCTGAAAATAGAGGCTCACTATTCGCCGCAATTTTTTTTCGACGTATTCACAGCAGCTGTCAAAGTTTATCTAGACGTTTTAATTAACTAAGGTTTAATGTTAGGCAAGTGCGACGTTGCCAACTAAAACGTAATACGATACATTATTACACGCTTGCGCGTAAGAGTGACAACTGCGCACAGCAAGCTTTGACTCCGTTCCATCAACTATCAAGTGGTCCTAGGTTTTAGATAATTTGTGTGGCATCTCTCAGACTTCGTAACAATAAAAGTTGACACATTGATACGATGAGTGCTTTATGACTTCCTCAGATAAAGCTTGCATGAATGAACGGCTGCTGAATGATCTGTTTCGTTCAATTATGCTCTAATCATTATTATAATTAGAATAATGCGATAGCGTCGTCTGCAACTAGTGCCAAGTATTTATTGGTTTTGATAAGTGTCAATTGGTGTGGTTAATGTTAATATATTGTAATGTTTAGATTTAGAAGTAATAATTGTTTCAGACGCAATCACATTACACGTTATCACATTACCTACATTATTTAGGAAGAATGTGGTGTCTTTCAAGATTGTCGCTTATAACACTGCACTGAAGAATACAACTCGAGAGTTGAACAATTATTACAAGATTTACGGACCGTAAAATCTTCTTATCTCAAAATACCACATCGTCTGAAGTCAATGTCTTATGGTACGCAGACGTGGTCGTCGCTAACTATTAACGTCCTGAGAAAGCTCATGGTCGCTCAGAAGGCAATGGAGAGGGCTACACTAGGAGTTTCCCTTTGAGATTTAATCAGAAATGAGGAGATCCGCAGGAGAACCAAAGTCACTGGCATAGCCCAAATGAATGCAAGACTGAAGTGGCCGGTGCTATATATTGGGAGCTGTTCTCACCTCAGCTGATAGCGCTCACAGTTCGATACCACCCGCAACGTACCAAAGAGTTTTTGGTTTTCTAAACTCTCTCTCACTCTAAGTGGTAATCCACTTGAAGATAGGAACATCATCTCCAAATGATCACTAGAAGACAACCCAATGTCACAGCATTACAACTAGTGCAATTACTATGGAGGGACCACTGCTGTTATGCAACCAAACTGTACCCAGGAAGTGTATGTTTTTGATGGTTTTTTAGGTGTGTTTGCCATAGCCTTCCCCGGGGGATAAAAATAATAGGGAAGTCCCAGGCCCAAGGGTGTTGTAAGAGGCGACTAAGGGCATTTACCTTTATGTAATGTGTAAGCATTATTGTGTTTCGGTCTGAATTACTGGGCAGATGAGACGGGCAGATGAGACTTAACATCTTATATCTCAAGGTGACGACCGCAATTGTAGTGCTGCACAGAATTTATGGAACTTTTCAAGAATCCTGAGCGGCACACCATAGTAAAGGGCGTATCAATTACCATCAATGTCCTGCTCGTCTCGTCCCTGACTTTTCATAAAAAAGAGGTTGCATGAAGTTGGTCTTCATGCTCGAAGACCACTACGAGTTCCAGGGGTGCAACGTGGTATTCGTGATCGTGAGTTCGCAGTCATATTCACGCCTATTTAACCTATAGTTTGAAGACCCTGTAGCATAGACTGAGCTAGAGGTCCCGGCTTCTAATCCCGGTAGGTGCAATTATTTATATTATGATGAATATGGATGTTTTTATCCGAGTCGGGGATGTTTTTTTGTATTGATGTATGTTTATTAAATATATCGTTGTCTTGTACCCATAGTACAGGCTTTGCCTAGTTTGGGGCAAAATAATTAGTGTAAGAGTGTGTCAATATTATTTTTATTATTATATTTTATTGTGGAGTGGACATTTTCGTCGCGTAGAGTTCATAGGTATGACCATGACTCTCACTTTGGATTTCATCCGTACTCACACGAAAACAGTCGTGTATAGCATCCTCAAGAGGTCCACTTACAACAATCATTGTGTGGACACGAATTTGTTTCGGTGGACGAACCACGTTTGATGCAAGAAACAAGAGAAAGATATGACTGGACAAAAAATACTACAAGGAGCTAGAGTAACCTGTTATTATCCTGCACAAAATGGACCAGGAATTTCTATTCATGCACGATAATTCACTTTCCCATATGTGTTTCAATTGAATTCAGCTGTGCTTGCGCTCCTATTTTGGCCAATACCACTTATAACACACATTTTCATTTGCATTCAAAATATAAGTAAAAATAAAATGTATCCAACTTATATTTTCAATAAGATCTACTACTAGAATACTTACCTTTCCTATTGTCATAATACTGAGACAATTTTTAAATCAGTGAAGGAATCTGGAATCCCCGTAAAAAATATTATTTCGTATTCTACCTCTGTCAATCACAATATCTGGGTAAATAAAGAATGTTAATATTTAGTAAAAATTTAGTTAATTCCCACTCGGCACAAAACACTAAGCCATTGCGATATAACATATTAAAAAAATAAAAAACTTAATTAATTATAATAAAATTCAAATATAACGGAATCGCAGCAAACACCTTAAATATATATCAGAATAAATAAATATAGAAAAGCACAAGAACTTTATGTTTCACAATAAAAACCTTTACACACCCTAACGTGTATTTATAATTATGTGTTCGGCGTCTTTGTGCTACCCGGCATTATAAAGACGTTGTACACTACAACGTATCAGCGATAATATAGATAATATATCTATAAATATAAAGAGTTGCTCGGGTTTATACCAGAAATTCCACCCGCATGATGTTGACGTCTGGTATTTTAGAACCGTGCGATTTGAGAGAAATATTTTGTTTGGCTTCAAGACAGAAGGCAACGCATCTTATGACCTGTAAGTCTTAATATGGATATACTGTGGATATAGATGGTTGCCATTTCCATAACATGAACCTCTTGCCTGTTTACCCCATTCTATATAAAAAATTCAAATTAAATCTGTTAATCCACCACCTGTAAAAAACGAATCCTAGATCAGGTGACATTCCGGAGTAAACCAGGTAGTCTAGATGAACTACTAGTGAGAATAATCGAGGGCCAGGATAATGAATCCACAGGATTGAGGGTCGTTGACCAGCTAGTCCTACCGAATAGAGACCATAATGGAAATCAAAATACCGAATGCCCTGCGACAGACTGAAGGTAGAGTGACGCGATGGCAGTGTGTAGACAAATCTGCGAAAGCTTTTCAGAGCAAACATGACCTTTATTTACGATGTACACTTTGCATAATATAATTATTTAATTTAAGTTTTAATGGTATCTTTACTATAATAAATGACAATGTTAAATTAGTTTCTCCAACACAAGATCTATCGAGTTTATCAAATTAATTTGACACAAATGCCAAGATACGTTATATAGTATTAGCATATCTTTGAATGGAATAAAGGTCTAAGGATTCAATTTTGAAGCCATCAAACCGACTACGAAAGGGTCAAACCGATATTGGACCTCAAACAAACATAAAAACGGATAGTAAAATTTTATTAACCGATTTAGTTTGTGACTGTGAACTATGAGAATTTTAAGTATTAACATGGTCGCACAGTGGAATCCTCGAATAATTTAAAGATATCAGTTTTTTCAGTACCTATTGAAGGAATGAATAATGAAGTATAATTTGAAGAAGTCCAAATAACATTCTAAAATTTGTTTAGTTGTATTTCTTACTAATATTACTAATGCATGAGGTTTTTTATTTATTTTATAAGTGCGGACAATCTCCACATAAACTAATAACATTTCAGGGGAAATTCATAAATTAACAATATTGCTCGCGACTTCTTTTATATGAACTGTAGATTTGGGCTAGAATAACTAAAATATTGAGTAAGTAAATATTGGGAGTATGTAAGTATAACTTGCGCGGTAAGTCCAGTACGACCTTCAAAAAAAAATCACATACACTTTCCTAAAAGGCCCGCCTCTTGTGATGAGCACTTAACTTTAGGTCACCCGTAGCTCATTTATCCTCATCATATAAAAATGTGCTTACTAACATTTTCCACATTGGAATCTGTCAATCAATATGCTTATAATAGAAGGTGTCACCTTTTATCATTATTTAGAATTCCACTCAGTATATAGTATTGGAAATATTTGAGTAAAGAGAAAGTATCTTACTCTAAAAAAATTACTTACCGGATCTATATTGTTATTGATTCCCATAAGCTGTTAATATTCCAGCTTTAGAGTCAACCTACATTAAATTAGTATCGTTATGAACCGTGAAAGATTTTAAGAAATATAAAAAATAATACTGCTTAGTGTTTGCATGTAATCTAATATCATAATATATTTAACCATCAAATATTATCACATATACTATTAACTATAACCAGTGGGAAGCTCCTTTGCACAGGAAGCCGGTTAGATTATGAGTACCACAACGGTGCCTATTTCTGCTGTGAAACAATAATGTGTAAACATTATTGTGTTTCGGTCTGAAGGGCGGCGTAGCTAGTGAAATTACTGGGCAAATGAGACCTAACATCTTATGTCTCAAGGTGACGAGCGCAATTGTAATGCCACTCAGAATTTTTGGGTTTTCCAAGAATCCTGAGCGGCACTGCATTGTAATGGGTGGAGCGTATCAATTACCATCAGCTAAACGTCCTGCTCGTTGTCATTTATAAATTTGTTCGGTGTGCGGCGCTCCTTAGGTTGAAGTTTATCTGCTTCGTAGTTTTTACGTAATTATGTAACTTGTAAAAGTTTATTACTTTTAGATCTTTTAAGATTTAGTGGGTCATTATGCTACTACTTATAGAGTCATAAAATGACAATTATCATTACTACCGATAACGATTTTTTTCTGACAACAAGTGATAAAAGAAAGTCTGACATTTTAAACTATTAAAACAGACTTCTTATTAGGTTCCGATGGACTGTTTTTACCAGTACGAAGCTTGTTTGCCAGCTTTCCATCTAGCCGGAATCTTTTCTTACGAGAAGTAATAATGTGTCTACAGATCAAATCAATTGTGGTAGGTCAACGCACACTTATGAATGTCAAGTTCTCTTTTTTTACATTTACCACCATTTCGGAAAAGGTTGAGCTTTAATGAGAAGAAGTGACAAGAAACTCATTGCTACTCTTCTAAATCAACATTTGTAGCGTCCTTATTTTACAAATCTTTTCAATTACAATGTATTATGAAAAGTGGTAAAACAAAAATATTCACACCTTAAATACTAAATGCTGTACACGAATAAGTAAAAAAAAAAAGTAAATATAGTTATTGAGTACAGGAATACACACACACCGTAAATAAATGCACTATGCTAGCATTTTATTAGAGCTAGTAATAACTATAATTTAAAAACATAACAATTTTTGTACTTTTGTACTTTTATTAAGGTATGTTCACGTAACATTAATTGAAATAGTATCATGAAAAACGGTTTCGTAGACAAGCACAAATCTAATAAGAGTAAACGCTTTGAGTCATATTAATATCTGCTGGAATGTATCACATACTAAACAACTTGAATCGAGTGTCAACGATACGGCTCTGGAACGGTTAGCATAATAGAAGAGCGCTCGCACAGAACGCCAGAGGTCGCGGGTTCGAGTCGCACATCGTTCATAAATTTTGTTTTCAAATTTAATTTGTGATAAATTAATGTCGATATTTGGACTTTTCTTTGTATAGTCATTATAGCGACGAGAAATGCGTACCACAGGAGAATCACGTCCTAGATTGGTTTTACAGAAACTTGGCTCAAACAAATCACAAAGATGTCGTGGTATTCTGGCAGGAAATTTAAATTTAAGTAATAGAGCTGAAAAAAACATGTCGAGATGAGATCGTCGCGAGGATAGCTGCTGTAATTGAAAGTGCTCCATTTTGTCAGCATATGTCCTGACTGTATTTAGAGTCTTAAGTCGGTACGATAAACTACCAATTAACCTTTTCTATACCCTTTCCAGTCAATCTATATACACCTTATAAGTCGAGTTCCAAACTGTACTCAAGCTTACTCCTCACATAACAGTTATATAATTTAATTACTGTTGCTGGTTTTTTTAAGCCCTTTGTACTTCTTAAAAAAAAGCCCAGACATCGATTTGCTTCAGCCGATCTACAATAGGACCGTAGTAATGTACATTAGGACTGATTTAAAACACATTCCAAAAATGGGTATAAAATTTATGATTATCCTCCTTCTGTGTGTTTTTGAGAGTTCTGACAGCTGTTTGCTAAAAAAAATGATATATAAGACTTCGAACAAAATTACTATTCCATTAGGAAACTTGTTTTATACGATCTAACCATATAACCCACGACGAAACTTACGATCTGTCAAGTTTTAAACAGCAACAAATCTATAAAAAAATAAATTATTCAAAATAACTCTAAATCCCATTTCTTAGCTACCGGCGCGACTGATAAAATCAATATAAAATACCCAAACTTCAACGAACAAACTTGGTTAATTAGAATGTCTTCATGAAGTTGAGATGTTAATAGTAATGATGTAATTCGTAAATGCCCACCCAAATAATATAGTTTCCTAGTAGCCAACTCGTTATACCAATTAACTTGGGAATATTTCCTAAAACCCTTATCAGTTTGTGATTTAAGGGGAAGCCTGTCGTTACTAGCTTGTGTGTAATAAAGTCAAAGTCAAATAAACTTTATTCAATTAATCTTAAACTAAGTGCTTTTGAATCTTAACTACGAATATTTCTTTTAAATTACTTATTGGAACGAAGTTCCTTGGAGGGGATAGGGATTTTGCTGCGCGACCGAACTGAAAAAAATGTGACAGTAAACCCGTAAGAAATAATCCGTGGAAAAAAGTGCGTGGAAAAGTGCGTGGAATAAAACCGTTAAATGAGACGTGCGCAGGCGCGACAGTCGCACACACAAGCGAGTAGTGTATAATACCTAATTGAGGACGATTTTTTTTTGCAATTTGTGTCGATTCTACATTAGCCGCAGGAACTTCGTTCCTACCTGGTGTCCCACGACACCACATCATTTTTTTACCATATTATGTTCGTAAAAAGTTGAGTTCGTGAGACGAACATACAATAAAGTCAACGTCCACTCTTTTCAATGAGTATATATAGTAGAGTATCTTATAATGGCTGTAATATACATAAGAAATTAGTTTGTGATTAGCATTCAATATATGAATCGTGTTTAAATAATATAAACTATTTCATAAAAAGTAATAAATAATGTAATAATAATATCTTTTATTTGATACACACATGAAACATTACATTGGTACAAAAAAGAAAAATTATTAAACTAAACCTAACCTAGAACTAATTTTAAAAGATTAAATAAACCAAAGATTAATTAAATAACTTTCCCAAGATATTATATAGCAGCTGTGTGGCAGTGCGAAAAGGGATCCTAAACAAGTTACCTGTGACAATTGGCAAATGTTAAACCAATAGAGGAAAGAAAACTTATTTCAAAAAAATGGAAACATATATATTTTTAAGTCATATAAAATGTTTAAAGAAAACTTATTATACTTAACAGCTATAATCACTAGTGTAAGGGTAGAGAAGCTATTCAAAGCAATGATATTCTCTGTTTTGCTAAAGATTTATTGGTTCAGTATTCTCGCGAACAAAGTTTGATTTTGAATGGCGTAGCATTTTAATGAACAATACTAATTTCTATTGTGTTTTTTTACGATATTGTTACCTATATATTCAATTAAAAGTATTGAATTAAACAATATGTTATGTTTTTAAAGTGACCCTCACTTCTAGGATAATTACACAAATAAAATTTAAAAAACAAAATTTTATCCCGCATCGTTCATAAAATTATGTTTTTCAAAATTTATTTGTGTATTAATCCTAGAAGCGAGGGTTATCACTTTAAAAACATAACAAATTGTTTAGATTTACAAGAGCGACATCTCAAGTCAATTTTCTAATATACAAATATTTGGGTTGAACAGGTTATCAACTAGTAGATCCTGTAGATGAAGCCACAACCTGAGAGTTGAACAAAGCAAACAGAATTTTATAACGAGGCGGTACTCGAACGGTTAGCTCAGTTGGTTAGAGCACCGGCACGGAACGCCGGAGGTCGTGGGATCGTATCCCGCATTGCATTTATAATTATTTCGATTTATTAAATTGACTGACGTGATTTTAATTTAAAAATAAAATTTTATAATAGTAGAATATTAATATTATTTAAGAAAAAATGAAAAACAATTTCAAAAGAAAGATAAAAACAAATAATGGATAAGCCTCACAATGTTATAGTAATAGTATAAAACACACATAAAACAAATCTTATTATTTGGAGAAATTTAATAATTTAAATAAGCATACAGCTTCCCCTTAAGTCGGCACCAAAGAAAGTCTCTTTATTCCATATAAACTTTTATCGACCAATCTACATATTTATTTATTTTTATGTCTCTATTTGACGTTTTTCCGGTAGCCGTTAATAGTTTCGGTGCCATTAAAGTTAATTATGAAAAAACACGGTCTATCGCCTTAGTTTTATGATCTATACTTTGGGTCAATTTGTTCGAAATTTGAACATATTCTACATTATTTATGGTTATTTTTGTATAATTTTGAACCGAACCCGTTAAAATGAATCTGATTCTTTTTTATTTATATAGTTTTACAGAGGTTTTTGTTCTAAGCTATTATAATATTAATTAATGACGATTAAAAGTAAAGTTAAAGTCATATATTATATAAAAATACCTCGTGTCCTTACGTAATGTAAATAAAAATATGTAATAATCTGCAAGACAAAATTAGAAGCATAGATAACGAAAATGAATTTGTCAAAATACTAAAAAACTTTTTATTAGAAAAGTGCTACAATGCCATTAATGTTTTTCTGAACGACTCAAACGAAAATAAATAAAATGTGGGTCTCCCTACTACGATCAGCTGTTCAGACCAAATTGCGACATCCAAACTCGGTATCCATATTACTACTAACAATCACCTACTCAAAATGAATTTAAGAAAGGTATTTATAAAATTGCAATAAATTGAAATTGAAATATGAAATACAAAAAGTTATATACTTACATACTACACCTACGAAGGGGTATGAAACTTGAAAAATTTAAAGTATAAATTTATAAGGAGATTAAGAGGCCTGATAGAATACAAGGAAACCAGTCGACAGCCACACACACACATACACGAGTTGAAATACATAGAAACGTTTTTTATTTAAATATCACCGAAAAAAAAACAAATACCAAAATAGGCAAAATTAAACAAACAAATGAGTTGTTTGAGAAAGAAATATTGATTTGAAAAGAAAACGAAACTCGCCTTAAAGGTGACAAATACTAGATAAGTATAAATAGATAAAATGATGATTATTTTGAGTCCAACCCAAATTGTTTCCACTAAATATCTGACTGCAGATTGTCTTGTGGATTTTTTTTATGAAAATAAGGGGCGAGACGTTTAGGACGTTCAGATGGTGGTAATTAATATGCCCTGCCAATTACAATGCAGTGTCGCTTAGGATTTGTGAAAAACCCAAAAATTCTGAGTCGCACTACAGTTGCGCTCGTCACCTTGAGACGATAGATGTTAAGTCTCATTTGCCCAGTAATTTCACTAGATACGGCGCCCTTCAGACCGAAACACAGTAATGCTACTGTTTCACGGCGGAAATAGGTGCCGTTGTGGTAATCATAATCTAGCTGGCATCCTGTGCAAAAGAACCACTGGAGGATGTAGGTAATTTAAACTTCAGCACAGTAAGGTCCCAAGTTCCTTGATAGGTAGTCCTTCTCTCATTCTTATTCAATATAGGGAGCAAACCATAAAAACATACTACAGTGACGCCTTTTTCGCCCGTAAAGGAGAAATGTGTCAGCCTTAGATTAAGGATTGGTCTCCGCTGCGCTGCAACTAGATACCGTACTATCTAAGAACAATAGTTTCTTATTACGGAAACTATTACATGCTTATGTGCGTGGCATCTTGACACTCAATGGCATCTTTCATATTTTGTAACGTACGCTTCGTGTTATTTTACATTGATATACATAGATACTGATGATATGTGATCCCAGTGTCTTTCATATTTTTTGTAGTATTATTTTAACACAATTTTACTACGCAACGTGGCATTTTAGTTTCAATTATTAGCAAAGTTTATGTAATATATATAAGAAGTTAGTTTTTAAGGTGCTGCATACAATATCTATATGAATCGTGTTTAAATAATATAAATTATTTAATAAAAAGTAATAAAGAATTATCTGTATACATATAAATTATCGTATATTTGATGCAACAACCTTTAGAGCTTGAATTCATTGTTTGTGTAAGGATGCTTCGTGACCATGATGGTCGTGATTACTATCACAATTAGTAATCGAATCCAACGAATATAAATACAACAGTTGCCAATGATAACATCAAACAAATTATACATATACACTGGCCTTCAAAAGTATCACACTTTTAAAATTGGTATAACGTTTTAAGTTCACAAGATATACTTTGGAAATAAAAAGGACTCCAAAGAGAATTTAATTTTGTACATAAAAACTTTATAGTCGGTAACCTTCTTTTAAGAATTGGCTGAAAAATAACTTCAAAAACAAAACCATTTCTTTTTCAAAGTGAACGTTTCCGAATTACAATTTTACCATTCACATTTTTCTTTCTGATTTAAATTGCTAAAAAGCACATAACATTTATTTATCATGCCTCTTTCAGTTGAAGAACGTGCTAGAATCATGGCTTTTCTGGAACTAGGCATCACTATGCGTCGCACTGCAAGAATGGTGGGTGTGACGGTACGAACGGTCCAGAAGGTAAAGCGAAGGTACGAAGAGACTGGACACCATCTGAGGAGACCTTGTAATGGCAGACCCAGGTGTACCAGTGCCCGAGAAGATCGTTATATTATTTCCACTGTGTTAAGAAATCGCCATCAAAATGCAGTTGAAGTCCAGCAACAGCTACTTCAGACCCGGAGGGACTACATTAGTGACAGTACAGTGATAAGAAGACTTGCTGAAGCAAATTTGAAATCCCGAAGACCAGCGAGTGGCCCAAAACTCGAGAGACAGCATCGAGTAGCGTGACTGCGATACGCCCGTGAACACATGCAGTGGGAAGAAGAAGAATGGTCAAGAATTTTGTTTGCAGATGAGTCTCGATTCTCCCTTTACACTTCTGATGGAAGGCGAAGTGTTTACAGGCGACCTGGTGAGCGATACCTTCAAGCCTGCATCTCAGAAAGAGTCCAATACGGTGGAGGCAGTGTATATGTATGGGCTGGCATATCTTCAGACGGTCGCACAGAGCTAGTAGCCATAGAAAATGGCACCCTCACTGGGCAAAGATATGCTCAAGAGATTCTCAATGAGTATGCAGGGCCGTATTTAGCAAATATGGGTGATGGATCGATGCTGATGCATGATAATGCCCGGCCACACAGGGCTCATATCGTACAAGAGTATATTCAGGAGGTGGGTATCAGTGTGATGGCTTGGCCATCAAGAAGTCCTGATCTCAACCCGATTGAACACGCCTGGGATAAGCTTGGGAGGCTAGTCAGAAATCGCAGACCACCACCTACTACCCTCAGGGCACTAAAGCAGGCCCTGGTAGAAGAATGGGAGAATATTCCCCAACATCGGCTCCTAAATCTAGTGTTCAGTATGCCAAACCGGCTCGAAGCTGTAATCAGAGCTCGAGGAGGCAATACCAGTTATTAAAAATTAAATAACATGTAATAAATTTTAGTTGAATTTTTTACACTAAACTAAAAATGTCTATTTTCATTGTTTTATCTTTTTTAAGTTAAAAATGTTACTAATGTATAATTATAGTTTCTAAGAATTAAAGCCTATAAAATTTGCAACAAAACGTTTTTAATCTTAAATCTCTACCTTCTATAGTTGAGAAAAAAATTTAATTTGAAAAGTGTGATACTTACTTTTGCAGGCCAGTGTAATATTATATGTGATTAAAAACTTAATTATTTTCTATTGTACTATAAAGGTAATTCAGATTTTTTTTTAAATAAGGGACAAGACGAGCAGGACGTTCAGCTGATGGTTATTGATACGCCCTGCCCATTACAATGCAGTGCCGCTCAGGATTCTTGAAACCCCCAAAAATTCTGAGCGGCACTACAACTGCGCTCGTCACCTTGAGACAAGATGTTTAGTCACATTTGCCCAGTAATTTCACTAGCTACGGCGCCCTACAGACCGAAACACAGTAATGCATTACTGCTTCACGGCAGAAATAGGCGCCGTTGTGGTACCCATAATCTAGCCGGCATCCTGTGCAAAGGAGCCTCCCACTGGTGGCTGAATGTAGAATGTGGCGTATGCTTGGTATCAGGCATAAAAGCTAACAGCTTTTAAAGTTTTACAGAAATATAACTAATTATAATACAAAAGGTTTTATAAATACAACTCAGACTTAATAAGTACATGAATGAATAATTAATAACCAATTAATGAGCTATATTCCGCTCACGATTAATACCAGTAATGTAATAAATAAACGTTGTTTTATTCACATTCATTATGAATAATATATTAATGATTAATTAGGTAATGGCTGGTTTCAAGCTTAAAATAGCAAATATTGATAATTATCGTAAAATACTTAATATTACCGTTAAAAACACCTCGTGTTTTAGCATTTGGTCAAAATAATAAAAAAAAATAAAACTTCTAATGTTAATTAGATTAACGCAACGTTTATCAAATATATGAAAAAGGAAAATTTATTGAATTAGGCGCTACTTTGCGGAAATCCATAATTATACAAATTATTTAAGTTTTCTTTAGTGTTAATTCCGCCAATATTTGTCTTTAAAACAATTCGACACGTGTTTCCTCTCGTGCCAGATTTTGGCGAGACAACACGTCCTGAGGATGCCTCGTGTAGAGGCGAAACACGTGTCGAATTGTTTTAAAGACAAATATTGGCGGAATTAGCACTTAAGAAAACTTAAATCATTTGTATATGAAAAAAGAATAGGTAGATAAAATATTAGAAGCGCATGGCTACGCACTACAAATTCAAATTGAAAAACACTTTATTCATGTAGGTCACGGAAATGACACTATGAATGTCAAAAAAAAATAAAAATATTGTTTCTTATTGAATTTACCGCTACTTCGTAAAGGGTTGAGCTAATGAGAAGAAGTAGCAAGAAACTCATTGCCACTCTTTTATGTCATGATTTACATTTTAATTGTTTTACAAATCATTTCAATTACAATAAATGCAAAGTGACGCAACAAAAATACTCAAATGTCAAAAACTATAAGGCTTACACGAGTAAGTCAAAAAAAGTAAATTAATACTAATTATAAACACAAGAGTTATTGAGTATAGTAGATGCATCAATCCACACATACCGTAAATAAAAAGAGGCATTATGTGAGCATTTCATAAAAAAAATATAAACTTTAACTTTAAAGGAAATAATAATAACAAAAAAACACATCAAGCAGACCTCCTGGTAACAAGATCATCCAACCTCCATTTTGACAGTAAGTGACGTGTGCTTACACTGCCGCCTAAATTAGTACACCTGTCAAAGTCAGAGTTGCAGTTTTGTTTCGTCACTATTAAATATTTCGTTTAGATTACTGAACCTACCATAATATGTTCGAAAAAGGTATATATAGTTCATGAGATGAACATACAAGAAAGTTGGATTTTAATTATTATAAGTCATTTATTCATTTGTCATTTATTTCGTAAAGAGCTAATGTCATTATTTTATAATTGTAGTTCTCCATAACCCGCGAAAATTGGCTAGTCGTGATCCTTTATATTATTTTATAAGTTTGAGTAAAAAAAAGTATTATCTTGATTGTGTATATATAAGAGGGGAAAAACGGGCAAGAAGGGTCACGGGATGGAGAGAGGTGAGGCAATCGCTCATGGATAGCTGTAACAACAGTTGTCAAGAGATGTGTTGTCGGCTTTTAAGGGGGGGTACTCCGTTCTTTTCTTGTAGATCCCTAAGACGTATCGGTTCGGGAAAACAGCAGCCGGTAGTTGATTCCATAATGTGGCTGTGCGAAGCAAGAAATTTCTTGCAAAATACGCGGTTGTGGAAAGGATTTTAACGAAATGTCCGGTGGTGGAATTTGGCCGCTGGAATCAACCCGAACAGCTCCTCTGAGCACTCCCCTTAATAAATGCGGTCGAAAATGCAGAGAGATCCCACTTCTCTACGCAACGCCAAAGCATCAAGCTGATCTCAGATGACTTGATCGTCGATGATCCGAGCCGCTCTTCGTTGTATGTGGTCAAAGAGAAGAAGCTGGTACTGGGGAGTTGATTGTGTATTTGGATTAACGCCATCTAGTTGTAACTGTATGTTATTGTGCAACGCGGTAGGTAAGAGAGTAAGATATCTTCAGCAACATACCCTTTCAAAAAGTATGCTTCAGACCTGAGAAGAACGGGCGCATGGAATTCAGGGGGTAGGTGTTTTTTTTAAATATGGCTATAGAGTCATATCGTACAATAAAACTTATTTTACAAAAATATTTATTTTATAGCCTTATCAAGAAAGTTATTTATGTTAGTAACCTTTACTACACAATTTTTTTGAACAAGTGTTTTGAATTTCGTAATACATTTGTTTTGAACATTTTCTGGGATCTTGTTGTAAAAGCATTTAAGTACATCGCACCACAAAAGACTTAGTAACTCGCCGAGTAGTAGGCATTATAAGTTTAAGTCTGTTCCTGGTGTTAACATCATAATGTTAACACCATTATGACAGTTTTTAGCAAATTCACTTAAGTGCCTATGTACATACCTACATAAAATTATCAAGAATATATGGAGAAGCAACTGTTAAGATGTTTAAATCTTTAAATTTTGCTCTCAATGATTCTTTAGGACATATATTATAAATAGCGCGAATAGCGCTCTTTTGCGGCACAAAGACTGTATTAATATCGGTAGAGTTTTTAAATTTTGCAGGATCTGAGCTTTGGAAATAAAATGACTCTACATATATGGACAACAATTTTTTTTAAAAGGTACAAAACCCGAAGTAATACGGCCTAGAGTGATTATGCTATCTTCGAGAAACACCGACCCATTAAATTACCAAAAGGACCCGCCACTAATAATTTGTCGTTAATAACTTAATTCTGAGTGGTCAAAGTAAGGTAGCGGGCAATTAGTGTCATATCAAACACTAATAAATAACACAGCTATCAAAATTGCCGCAACCGATACTGTTATCAGACGGGCATTCCTCGAAAACAGAGTTGATTAACATGTGGGAAGGGCTTTATTTAAACTTGAAAGAAGTAACGACCTGTTGATGAATATGGGTACGTTTAATGAGTTACTTTTTGTACTAATCTCATGGTTTTTTTTAAAACGTTGATAGATAGATATAAGTCAATAAATAAGCAGTTGAACTACAACCGTTATTTAATGCATTATACATTAATAATATTTAAAATTATGTTTTTTTAAAGAAGGCATAAAAGGCTCTGAGCGGCACTACAATTGCGCTCGTCGCCTGAGACATAAGATGTTTAATCTCATTTGTCGTTCTCTTTTCACTAGCTAGGGAGTTTCAGATCGACACACAGTAATCCTGAGCGGCACTGCATTGTAATGGGCAGGACGTATCAATTACCATCAGCTGATCGTCCTGCTCGTCTTGTCCCTTATTTTCATATTCTTGGGAATAAATAAAAGTCACAAAGCGCCAGGTCAGGACTGCATGGCGGATGACTCATTATCTCGACACCTGCCATATTCAAATATTTAACAGTCAAACAGCGATTGACATACCAATCTGCAGTAACTGTCCTTCCATCTTCTAGCACAACTGTCGCGAAATGACCTTTCCGATCAAAGAATGAGGCAATCCTTGACTTCTTCCTTTCTTTACCTTAGTTAGCCGAGCTTCGAAAGGAAACACCCACGGTTTCGGGTTCGTAGCACTATATCCAGCTTTCATCGCCTATGACGATGTCAAATACAGCATTTGAGTTACCGCCGTTGAACTTATCTAACATTTGGCGGCACCAGTTCATGCGAAGGTGTTTCTGGTTGTCGGTTAAAGTATGGGGATCCATCTGGTACAAAGCTTCCTGACGCCTAAATGTATGTATAATATTTTTTGAACTTGACTCATACCAATGCGTAGGCTTTCCCGTATCTGCTGATAGATCAATCTCTTATCTTCCTCTATCATGCATCGCACAGCACTGATGTTATCTTCAGTAGTCGCTGTCCCTCACGCGAATCATCATTAAGATTGCTATGTCCACGCTTAAACTCGTTAAACTAATTGTAAATAGAGGCACGAGATGGGGCTTCATAAGGAAATGCTACTCGCAGCCTATCATAGCTTTGTTGTTGAGTAAGCCCACAACGAAAGTCATAATAAATGATTGGCTGAAAATTTTCTCGCGTTATGTTCATTTTTACGTGTAACAAGAGTTTTAGATTTGCCGCCAATTCACAAAAACAAATGACAAATGAATGCAATATACTATATTAGGTTACCAAAGAGTTCTAAAATAGAAATTCAAAAAGTTTTCATTAGCTCTCTAACTGGCCAGTTCTAAACATTTTCAGTGTTACCCACGTATACAATAATAATCCTTAATCTAAAGCAAACTCCTAAGTCAATGAGAACGTCATTGTCCCAAATATATATTATGATAGAAATTGTATACGTCACTTACAGTCTAACTTTACATGCATAATGAACTGAAAAATAATACAGAAATTTTTTAAACTTATGAATAATATGAACTATTAAATATATCAATCTGAAAATAAAAATAAAATAAAACAAGAAAAAAAAGCAACTCATGAATACGATATAAAAACTAAAAGAGGCATAGTTCTAGATGGTCAAATTTTTTGAAGTGAACACTTCTTTAGCATCGTTATGATTTGAAAGTCGTTGAAACGAAAAAGCGCGACAATAAAAAGAAACAGACACATAAATTCATAAAATTTAATGTGAGAGAGAATGAGATAGAAAACATTATACAGTGTTTTGGTACCAGGCGATCATAGTTGAAGAAGAGATTGTCTTATGTATGACGCGAGTATACCTTAACATATTCTGATGTCATGCGCACGACGTATTACTACATAAGACACCAGAAGAACACAAATATGGTAGCGGTGACAGTAATTTTTTTTTTATGGAATAAGAGGACAAACGCGCGTACGGGTCACCTGGTGTTAAGTGATCACTGCCGCCCACATTCTCTTGCAACACCAGAAGAATCACAAGAGCGTTGCCGGCCTTTAAGGAAGGTGTTTTTTTTGAAGGTACCCATGACGTATCGTCCCGGAAACACTGCACAAGGAAGCTCATTCCACAGCTTTGTAGTACGTCGAAGAAAGCTCCTTGAAAACCGCACTGTGGAGGACCGCCACACATCCAGGTGGTGGGGATGATATCCTATCTTGTGGCGTGCCGTGCGAAGGTGGAATTCGGCGGCAGGAATCAGGTTAAACAGCTCTTCGGAACACTCCCCGTGATAAATACGGTAGAAGACACACAATAAAGTGACGTCTTCACGCAAAGCCGAGTGATCTAACCGTTCACAGAGCACTGGGTCCCCGATAATTCGAGCTGCTCTGCGTTGCATGCGGTCAAATGGATCGAGCTGATACTGGGGTGCGCCAGACCAGAGATGACAGCAATACTCCATGTGTGGCCGGACCTGCGCTTTGTAGAGCGCTAGAATGTGGGCCGGCTTGAAGTATTGCCGTGCTCTATTGATGACGCCCAGCTTCTTCGAAGCCAATTTGGCGTTGCCCTCCAGATGGCCACGGAATTGGCAATCGCAATAATTCCTTTCATAGCGGTTGAAATCATGTCATCCTAGCAACATGTACCAGGACTTCATATGCAATTTAGAGGTCCATGCATGCAGATTTCATTTCTTACACGTGTTCTTTGTACGCACGCAATTTTTCTTTAAATTGTCGTTTGACAATTCAGTAAAATAGAATAGTCATCACTGTATAATATTATTTTTTACATTAATCATTAAACATAATATATGTATGATCGCCAATTAGCACATCCTCGAGTGTCCAACCACCAGTCATGCTGTCAATACATGACTAATTCAAAAAAATTCGTATCTGTCATACATAATTTGCAACTAACGGAATTAGAACGTAGCCTATTCATCATAGACACACGGCGACATCGACGGTGTTTTGCACTTTGTCGATTGAAAAGGAGCAAAGTAGTAGTACAAGATACGATCTCTTACATCTTCACCCCTTTAATATGATAGATAATTAATGTCAAAGCCATAATTTTTAGTCACAGAAAAAGTAAAGAAACAGCGCACGTCAATCGTCGATCGCCGCCGGAGAGTATTCGTCGAGTCAATCAAAGAGTATGTAAATACTACGTAATAAGAGGCGGCCTGAGTAAAAATTGAAATTTAGTTTCGTTTGAATCTTGCTGTGAATTTTGATATAAGTTTGAAATAGTAATTACAATTGGGCGACAAAGTATAATCCGGCTAGGTTTGAAAGCATACAGTTGCTTTAAACGTAGTGGATTACGGCTATCTCCATTTTTGCAAGATTATAGCCGTCATCTGGCAATCTGTCAATGACTGCACGTTTCATACAATCGAATTAATCGCTTTTTTCTTAGAGTTTCGCTAGGCTGGCGTCAATTTAATAAAAATCTTATCAATTTGATTTCAAAATTACTTTCATCAATAATTACAACAAATCTCACGTGTCTATCATTATCATTTTTATTAAAATAATCCAAAAGCGACAGTATGTCGTGTTAGTAACGAAAATAAAAAAAATTTGAATGTTTAAATTTAAAATATCCATGATGGCTTTCTGCTTGCTAGCTACAGAAAGCATCATTAAAGTTCATTATACCACATACTACCATTGACTGTCTAAATAAAAAAGAAATTGACGGTATTTCATTTAACGAAACATTAAATTTAAGGATACTTTCTGCAACTAACGGTAAGAATTTTAAATATTTTCATAGAGCTGTCATTGTCAAAAAAATTGTTCGTGTTCTCCGCTCTATGTGATATAACATATATATAATTCAATTACCTATGCGTAAGAGTTCTAAAGTTCCCAAGGTACATAAACAGATTTTAAAAATTGTGTATTAATAAATAGAGTGTTTTCCCTAACGATATTAAAACTAGCACTTCGCTATTTAAATCGTATACATCCATCCTCTTCGGTCAGGTACGGCCCCACTCGTACACGAAGGGTTATATACTCAAAATCTTATAAATTTGAAATTCACCATCCAAGTTTGTATTACTAATTATTGTAACGGCAATACTAATACAAAGTGCCAAAATTTCAGCTATTGGTTAATGAGATACAGCTTGCTAACAAACAAACGGACAGACAGGCTAGTTACCTTTAGGGTACATATAAATTTATATAAAAAAATTAATACATAAAAAAAATTAAGTTGGTAAAATAAGTATACTATAAGTGCAAAGAGTGCAATTACTGGGCAAATGAGACTTAACATCTTATGTCTCAAGGAGACGAGCGCAGTGCCGATCAGAATTTTTGGGATTTTCGAGAATACTCAGTGGCACTACATTGTAATGTGCAGGGCGTAGCAATTACCATCAGCTGAACGTCCTGCTCGTCTCGTCCCTTATTGTCATAAAAAAAAATGCAATATCAAAAGTGTCATATTAACGTTTCCAGTATGTTTTATGACTTGTTAAAGTTATCCAGTCTTATTAAAGTCTATTGAGAAACACTGTTGTATGTAAGAAAACAAGTTGCAAACAGAATGGTGCGACCACTAATGAGTTGACGGGGCCCATACGAGATAAAAAAATAATAAAAATCGATATGTGTGACAAAAAATACACCGCTATGGCCGCTGCCAAAGATATACTAAGCCTAGATATGCCATTTTATTACGAATTAAATATTTTTGCTTTTGTAGATGCTTTGAGACAGCCTCAACTCTCGAATATGCAAGATGTATAATTAAAATTCAGCATTCTATTCAGACCTATATTAATCACCAAAAAACATATTATAACGTCATGTATAAGCTTGTTCTATCTCTAATGCAATTACTAATACCCATACCGCTGGTGTCTATCAATAAAATATATCTATATTATTTATAAACGATTAAATAATGATTTTCATGGCTTCTTATAAGTTTAACCAACTATCATACAAAATCTTTATCATTTTAGAATAATATATTTTATAATAAAAATAACTTCACAAACTTACAAGTTATAACCATCTGCTACTTACATCATGCATCATGCATTATCAATTGTTTAATAAGACATGTTGCCCAGCATTAGCTGGGTTGTTTTGGCACTTACTAAAACTAATTTTTACACACACATTATTTTCATGAAAAACATAGGTCTAATATTTTGATTGTAACACCTGACTTCTATTATCAATCGCAATTTGGAATTGGATATCTGCGATTGATATATTAATCCATTTCCTACCTTTAGCATTTGAATAATGAATTTGAATAATATAAATATATATTTGTAATTGTAGAATATTTATAAAACGGTCAGGTTTAAGGGTTCTGCACTTTTCACTTCTTAAATTTTTATGTAAAAGAAAAACCTTTTTAATTTTATGGATGTCCATCTTGGAAAACACCGCTATATTATAAGCTAAAAGCTATCCGGCAAACGAATGAAAAATAACGTATTTAAAATATATCACTTCCAGTACAACTATATCATTGACTGACACAAGCCACAGAATTGGGCCCAAGTCTTAACTAATTTCTCTCATCGCTACCGTTCAGTGTTAATTGCCTTGAACAGACAAGGACGTACTTACTAATTAACCGCACTCTAGAAGGAGACAGCAGATAAAAATAAAAAGCCTTCGTTACGAGCCTCTTTAGCCCCTGATAAAGTACAACATTTTAATGATTGTATTTAAAACAATATTATTTCTCGTTTATTAACTCTTATAACATAATCATGTGTTAAGTTATCATGTTTTATAAATGAGAAAGTCGAGCGGCAAGTTAACTTTATATTAGAAATGCTAAAACCGGCAATGCTTTAGGTACGCTGCTTTATATTAAAACGAGTTTTGTTTAATGTTTCATTGGCTTAAAAGACAAAAGCCTGCGATCACAAATCAAATCAAATCCAATCAACTGATAGTTACTAAGTTATTAACACAGCCTACACTATTAATATAACGTGATTTAGTAGGATTATAACCAGTGTTATTAATATTATTATTGAACTAAAGCAGAATTGTTGCGAAAAATCATTTTTTTTATAGATGTTTCGCTGGCTCTGCAGTCTTGATGGTTACGGACAACTGAAGCTGACACATTTCGAAATAGGAATTATTATTTTTGTGACATTTTGGAAACAAGCAAAATGTTAATATTAATCAATAATTTGTTAATATTTTTGAAATTATTAAAATATATTAATTTTGATTTTAATGTTTTTGTATAACATGTCTAGTGAATTAAGAAAGAATCATTTTAAATACTAAATGATTATATCGAGAAAAGAGGGTTTTAGCGTGACAGAGTATTTAAATGCTAAAACCCTCTTTGCTCGATATAATTATTTCTGCTGCTCAAACTTTTTTCCGTTACAATGGAATAATCCTTATATGAATTTGAATCGAAAATATAAGACTAGAATCTGGCTAATAAAAGCTGTCTCTAAGAAACGGCGACAATTTAATAAAATCTGCTGTTGGCAACACTGACACATGAATTAAACGAAGTTGATACTGTTAATTTTCGAAAATTAACGTTAAAGTTTTTGTATTTTTGTAGTGGATCATTGTGAAGAAGATGACTGTTGAACTTATGCCTTTAATTAATTCTTTAAGTCAAAGTGAAATAAACTTTATTCAAATAGGCTTAAACTAAGCGCTTCTGAATCGTCACTTTAAATATTTCTTTTAAATTACTAAATTTACCATATCTTCGTAAAAAGTTGAGCTCGGGAGAAAAACATATAAGGATCTTAAGTGCCACTCTTTTCAATCAAATAAAGTATTTTATAATGGCTGTAATATACATAACAAATTAGCCTGTAAGGTGCTTAATCCAATATAATATGAGTCATGTTTAAATAATATAAATTATTTCATGAAGAGTAATATATAGTCAAATGTATAAATATAAATTTTCGTATATTGGATGCAACCTTTAGAGCTTGAACTCATTGTTAGTGTAAGGATGCAACGTGAACATGATGGTCGTGATTACTGTCACAATTAGTAATTGTATCCAACAAATACAATTCATTAACTATAACAACGGCCTGTTGTTGTGGTGCCACAAGCAGCGCCCGCATACGACTTCACGCATGGACCAGGCATCGTTTCCTTCGTACATATTTGAGGGAAGGAGACGACGGTACACGATGCCGCCGCAAGCAATGCCAGTCAGTGAGCATAACCAACCATGTTATTTAATGTATCTAAATTAAAATTAAGTAAGTCAAGATAAAACAGTTTTAAGGTAAAATTACAATAATATGCACACACTTCAGCAAAGTATCAAAACAAAATGATCGTACTAAAGAATCGTGATAGTGTTTGTCAAATTGTCGTTGAAGTTGCATTAGAGATGCCATGATAAAATTTTTGTTAATTAAATCCAGGGATAGCTTTAATTAGATAGAGTATATGTACTGTTATTTACAAAAGAAGTTGCAACGTGTCGTCTAGCAGCAGATGGGTTTTTTTACATGACCATAAGGGACGAGACGAGCAGGACGTTCAACTGATAGTAATTGATATGACCTGCCTATTACAATGCAGTACCGCTCAGGATTCTTGAACAAACCCAAAAATTCTGAGCGGCACTACAACTGCGCTCGTGACCTTGAGACATAAGATGTTAAGTCTAATTTACCCAGTAATTTCACTAGCTACGGCGCCCTTCAGACCGAAACACAGTAATGCTTACACATTACTGTTTCACAGCAGAAATAGGCGCCGTTGTGGTACCCATAATCTAGCCGGCATCCTGTGCAAAGGAGCCGTGTCAGGTTGCTCGAGAATAAATAAAATAAAATTTAGGCAACATAAACTATGAACTAAAGACCATTTAATTTGTCAGCTTATTAACAATATAAGTACCTAAGTAAGTGTCATGAACTAAGTAACAATAATTTCAATTGCAATATGATTACCAGAAATAGCAACTGACCTCTTATCCTAGTGACGTCAAATAGGGTAAATGGGCCCAGTAACTGCAGTTTCGTGGATTAGGTATATATGTTGGTGATTGATGATATTATATTAACCATTTTACTTTATTTATTTAGTTATTGCTCCAACAGGGTGAGCACTAATACAATTCCTTAATAACTAACATAGATATAACTATTTAAGTGACACCTCAATTATGGGTGCAAATCGAGAGCAATTAACAAACGAACACAAACAAAGCATTACATACGTTTTAGCAAAATTAATAACAATATAAAAAAAAAATTTTCAAAATTTTAGATTAATTAAAACTAGGGAAAAAGGGGCTCATCAAATAAATCATTGTTAAAACATTAGTGACTAAATTGCA
>CATIXN010000001.1:19473544-19498351 GCA_949711725.1 Leptidea reali
TGTAAATAAGAACCCACCATTATTTTGTTTAACGCTGAAGGACTACTTAAGAGTAAAAACAAAATCAATATATGTCAGAGAAACAATTTTAAACTAGCAAACAAAAAGTCTCAATGATATCGTTACAAAATTGGTCCCAAAACTCATAAAACATTACAAAAGGCGCCTCGAAACAGCTTTTTCTACAGTCATATAACATCGCATAGTAAGTAATGTTAGCAGTATTCATGTCATAAATATCACCACATCAAACTATAAATATTATAATCTACAAAGCGGTACATACGAATAAAATGGGCCTACATCTCTTAATGATATGTAGATTCCTCCCATTAGTTACATGACTTCGTTCTCGTTGAAACAGAGCGCAAACTATACTCAACACATAATAATATGACATGCTAAATTCCACTTTACGATTGTGTAATAAATGATATAATTGCTTGCGTTGAATTGTCGCATACGAAATATCACTGGCGGTCCATTCCAACTCATTAAACAAGACATAATTTAACTCTACATATTTATAGCAATCCAATTTCGATGTTGATACAATATATCTTCGGTTTAAAATTGAATGATATAGTCCCGAACACTTATGATGTTACAGAATCAGAGCATATAGGTCGTGCAAGTGAAATAGCGTCCCAAATTGCACTTAATCTAGGCTCAGTAAGGTTCAATTTAACGTGATTGTAAAGGAAATTGAGACATTAGAAATCCCCGAACGACTATTACCTTGTTCTTTTAACAAATGTATGAATAAGATGTTACTTTATGCCGGCGTGCATAAATAAAGCCAACTTACTATCGACTATAAAGGCCCCCAGGTGGGCGGGGACCCCTCATAAATCATCGGAAACAATTATTAAATTATCTTTTTCGTTGACATTAAGTAATTGTTTTGCTTGGACCGTGGAATGGCGTTCGGAGTTGAGATATATTCATTCGATGTTTAGTTTGTACTTTTGGAATTTTGGAATGTTGATGAAAAATGAACATTATGATTTCTGTTATATTTTACGTAGACATCTATTTCGTTCTCTTCGTTTTCTCCAGCAGCTTCTTAGGCACCATCTATCTGTCCATCTCTCAATAAAATTCTATAACTTGCCTCTTTGTATTATCTGTCAATGTTGCCTTAAGAATAGGACGCTACCACTTTTGCCGTTTTATAGTTAGATTAGAGGTTTATCTGTTACCTTTCCTGAATACATTCAAAATAATATCCCACGTAAATTTAAAAACCTTGAATAATTTCGACAGTAATTAGGCAATTTAAGGTAGGCAAGTCTTGAAAAGTTTAATAATCTATATATATATAAGAGATTTCCACGTACGTAGTCACTCATCACGATATCTCTGGAACCATTAGAGCTAAAGACTTGACATTTGGTAGGAATATTCTTTTCACTGAGTAGAGATTAGCTAAGAACGGATTTTCCAAAATTCCATCTGCAAGAGTTTTTTTTTTTAACAATTCGGGTATAATTTGGTATGTTTGCGTTTTATGTTGTAGTACAAACTCTGGTGTCTTCACTAGCAACAATAAAAAAGGTGAGAGAGTTTCTTGTTGAATTTCATCGCTATCAAAGCATCATTATTTGTAAAAAAGAATGGAGACTTATAACAATGTAATTGATAAAACTGGATTCAGTTTTATTAGGAAGTACACTATACTATTACGACTCTCCAATGAATCGAATTTAGTTTACTATTTCATCGGTTTTTATATATTATCGTGGATTTTATATTCTAAGCAAAAACTATATTCTAGAAATTTCTTTGATAAGACACTCTTTGATTCCATCATCCACTCAAAATTTTATGAAACTTTCTTCTTTGTTGAAATAGCTCAAGTTACTTCTAATAACATTAACGGACCATTTATTTTGTTATTTTGCGGAAAACCAAAATTATCCAAATTTTGTGAGCTTTCTTGAGTGTAAATTCCTCTAAGATCTGTCTTTAATTGATTCGACACGTGTTTCGTCTCCAGACCATGCATCTTCAGATGTTGATTCACCAAATTCTGGTCTCGTGCCAGTATCATTAATTAACCATTTTGGAGATTGTGTAGAAGAAACAGAAAAACAGACTATATCTTTTAAAACTGCTTTGGGTTTGGTATTGCTTGTAAATTGAGTCCATTCCTCAATTTAATTTACATATAAAGTAATATTATATTTTTGATTCAAACGAGTATATATTTGTGTATTTTTGATGGATACTGAGGATATCAATTCTTCTTCAATAATTACTTCAGCTAATTCAAGTTCTTTTTTATGTAATTGCCCTACGAAGCTATTTTTATTCTTAAAGTGCTTTCGCACTACGTCCGATCAGAGTCCGAGCCGAATATCCTTTATGCTGATGACCTGAAACTCTTCAAAGAAATCAAATCTGATTCAGATTGCATGGCACTCCAAAATGATGTGAGCTTGAGGAACCGTATGGCATTTAATACGTCCAAATGCTATGCCATGACTTTCGGTCGAAAGTGGTGCCCAATAGAGTTTGATTATAAAATTGGCGGTGATTCGATATCTCGACCAGAAACTATCAAAGACCTGGGTGTCACATTCGATCGAAAGTTAACCTTCCATGATCATATTACCACTCTGGCCAAGGAATCCTATAGAATTTTAGGCTTTGTTTTGAGGAATTCTAGGGATTTCACATCTGAACCAGTCATAAAGCTTTTATTTGGTGCTTTAGTGAGCAGCAAGCAAGAAACAGCTATGTGTGTGTGGAATCCGCATGAAACTACTTATGTACTCCTTCTCGAAAAGGTGCAAAAAGCTTTTCTTAGGTACCTTTACAAATGTACGCATGGATACTACCCCTATATGTATTAGGCTACAACTCCCTCGAGGTTAGGCGAAAACGACAGCAGCTCACAGTTATGTGCAGAGTTCTCAGAGGTGATATAGATGCGCCGAGTTTGCATGTTGAGCTATGTAGAATCTTTGTACCGGACAATTACTGTTCGAGGCGCAGGCATAGATTGTTCGCGAGTCCGACACATCGTACTGTGGCTCGCACCAACTCACCTATACCGAGGTCTCTCTCTGCTCTCAACGCTCTTCTCGAAGCAAACCCTGCTTGTGATTTTATTTGCGGATGGATGGCAGACGATTTTAACAGAGTGCTTGCGTTTTTGTGAGAGGAATGGATGAACGGTATTTGGATGTTAATTAATTGTTAGTTATTTACAGTAAACTTTGTATTTATTAACTATTATTTGTGTAATATGTTTAGTTTGTAATTAATTATTACTTTAATATTGTAATTGGCTTACGCCGTTTTATTAAGGCATAAATAAATAAATAGAAATAGAAATAGCTAAAAACACGGTCCGAAGTAGTCGTAGAACTATTTCTACGGATGATGGAAGCCGGATCGAGTGAGTAAACTACTATACGATACGATACGGATCGTACTCTGATCGGAATGCTGCGTTATCCATTTTCAAGTTCAGTGCCGGAACCACATAACACAACTTATCTAGCAGGAACTTTCCTCCCACCGAATCAACAACTCCCACAATTTTTTTTTTTGAAAACAATGCCACTGACAAATACTATGGCGACATTGATTTGTAAGAGCTTGAACCCAGGGTATTTACACGTAGAATTAACACACAGTAGAAAATTGGATGTTAGTAACGTTTCTAACTTTATTAAAATTCAATATTTAATAAAAATATTTGTATTTTAAGTGTTTAATGCTTTTACCGATAGTAGGTAATATTTGTGTTGCAAAAGAGGGCTATTCGCGCTATTTATAACAGATCTGAAGAATAATTGTGAGCAAAATTTAAAGAAATAAACATCTTAACTGTTGCCTCTCAATCCATTCTTGATAATGTCATGTATGTACATAGGTACCTAAGTGAATTTGCTAGAAATTACATTCATAAACATAATGCTAACACTAAGAAGAAACGTAAACTGTTTATGCCTATTACTCGGCTAAGTCGAGCCTTTTGTGGGGCGATGTAGATATATGCTTTTACATCAATATCCCAGAAAATGTTCAAAACAAAATATGTATGACGAAATTCAAAAGAATTGTTAAAAAACGTTAGTGTGGTAAAAGTTACTATAACATAAATGACTTTCTTAGTGACACTACAGATTGTGAATGGAGCAACCGCCCTCAGGCTATTAAATAAAAAAAAATATTGTAAGATTATAACCATATTTTTATGAAAAAAAAAATGCGCGCTGATCCTGCACCCGATCTTCTCAGGTCTGAGGCATACTTTTTCGAGTGTGTGGCAGTTTTTAACTTTCATTATGTGATATCATAACTTATTTTGAATAAAAATATTTAAATTTGAATTTGAATTTAGATACTTTTTTACTTACTAATCAGTTTAGAAAATGCACAGTTATGCGCTCGAAACTAATACGGCCGTTCCCAATATTCAGTCTATCTCTTACTTAAGATAAAAATCGTAACTATCGTTGACTTTTCTGTCCCAATAAACTTATTGACGGTAACTCGCCTTATCAGTACGCGCTGCCTGTCAATGGGACAACGCATAGCTTACCAGCGATATAAGTTTGTATGGAAATTGCAATTCACTCGTCCCAATGTAAGGCGATAAGAATGACTTATCGGGTATATTGGGACAGCTTCAGTTTATTGACAGCTAATTACTGACAGTAGAAGGTAGTTATTTATCTCTATCTGTAGATAGTAGGCCAATTTAGTAGATTGACTTTTGACTTTCAGTTAGATGAGAATGATGTAACATTACACTGCGACACAATATTAATGAACAATGCTAATCTTTACGTATCATTACACTCTCTTGAGGCCTTCTATCACTCACAACGCGAGATCACGCATTTATTTCTCACCTGTGTTTGTTTCCATTGTACACATATACGACTTATGCAGAGATGTGATTAATAGCCGTGATATTAATAGTCGTATGATAGAATAGAATAGAAATATATTTATTTATAGGAATAACATCTCGTATTGCAACAACACTTGGCAAAACGTCATGAAACTACATATCACGGCCGTACTTTAACTTACTAGAGGCAGACAAATCTATCCTTTTACGCTTACTTACATTTTCAATAACCTATTGACATAAAACATTAGACTATAACTATATTGGCCATAACTGTGGATAGATAAGATTTTGTCATTAAACGGTGACAGCAATTTATCCATAACTAGAGATACTTTATTGAAAACGGCCGTTAGTAAAGGGGCTTTGACATGGAGACAAGAACTGGTAAGAAACTCCCGGCCCATCTTTTAAATCATACAACTACATACTAATATAATATTATGCACTAATATTAGGTTGGCTGTGCGGAACCATTCATTATTACCTTCTATACATCCGTTAAACAATTCTCAATTGAATCTTGCAGATCAAATTTTTCAGTTTTTTTTTCACCGGTTTTGGTTTTTAACTCACATTTAGATTTTTAATAATGTATCGATAAGCGAAATTAGCATGTAGTGTTTACCTTTAAATGATTTTGCATACCCTGCACATGTAATATAAATTGTTAATTGTTTAATAAATATTTTTATGTAAAATCGCTGGTAGACCAATAAATAAATAAATATAATCTACTTTACTATAGTAAGCCGTCCTTGTCGAAAATCCCGTATAAATTGATAAATGCAAATTACACCATCATTAGAATAATATCACTTTCATTTAGTGCCCATATTTTGTTTATGCAACTGTCAATGAAACTAAAAAGGTCAAAAACTTTATATTTTTATCTAACTAATGTTAATCAAAGAAAATATCAATTTAACATTTCAAACAACCACCTTTATTCTATTTTTATGTATAGATTATATCCGGCATCAAGAATTTCTCGTATCACGATATACAATGGAAACATTCCGCAGTAAATGACAATTTTTACACGTCAATACAAAGTTATCTGGAGGTTACGGTGGATGCCTTAATGTGCCACGATATTAATAGCAAGTATTTATTATATTTCACTTAAGCCATAAGGCTTCGACTTATTATGAGCTATTTTGTTTAGCTCATACTTAGCGTATGGGCTGTCAAATACGAGTCAGACCCACGTTTCCACGTTTGCACGTCTACCAGAGGGAGGCTCCATTGCACAGGATGCCGGCTAGATTATGGGTACCACAACGGCGCCTATTTCTGCCGTGAAGCAGTAATGTATAAGCATTACTGTGTTTCGGTCTGAAAGGCGCCGTAGCTAGTGAAATTACTGGATAAATGAGACTTAACATGTCTCAAGGTGATGAGCGCAATTGTAGTGCCGAGTTTTGAATTTTTCAAGAATCCTGAGCGGCACTGCATTGTAATGGGCAGGGCGTATCAATTACCATCAGCTGAACGTCGTGCTCGTCTTGAAAAAAAAAACGTTTAAAGGGTTACCACCTTACTATCATATAAGGATTCTTTTGGTGCGTTGAGAACTATATTTTGTAGGTATTCAATGATACTGAGCTGTCACGGTAACGGTGTGTAACAGTCGTTCTAGAGAAGTTCGCTGGAGTCGACTAAGTCAGAGCATTTTTTTCAGATTGAAATCAAACCAAAATCACTTTATTCACTTGACCCACGTGGGTCTTGAAATCACACGGAAAGTGTTGAGCTTTGATAAGAAGAAGTAACAAGCTACTCATTACAAAATTGACGTTTACAAAGCAATTACAATATATGTAAAGTGACGCAACAAAAATACTCAAACGTCAATTAAATGCTAAATATAAAAAATAGCTTTTATTTTAAAACATGAAGCAGACTTTCTGGTAACAGGATCATGCTGTCACCATTAAAAACTTTGTATCACTTTGGCCTTATGTCACTGGCTAATTTTAAAAAATCACGGAAAACAATACACTCAACCAGTAAATATGATATTACGTACGCGTTTAGCAACAGTTACATAATGGATACAAAACTTACGAACAGTGAATCAATACAATTCATTAGTGCTTAAGAGCCCTATTCACTAGACAGTCGTTGTGTTAAATAAATAAGTGTACCAAAATACTCTCTCACAAATTCAAATTCCAATATTTTTATTCAAAATAGGATTCAAAATCACTTATTGAACGTCAAAAACTACTACCACCCATTCAAAAGAGACTGCCTCAGACCTGAGAAGAATGGGCGCAAGAAACTCGCTTTTTTTTTTAATGTAAAAATATGGATTACAATTTGATATCGTACAATAAACATTTATAATTAAAGAGCCTGAGGGTGTTCGATTTATTCCCAGTCCATGGTATCATTAAGAATATATACCTTTCCCACACAAACGATTTTTAACAATTCTTTTAAATTTCGTAACACATTTGTTTTGTACATTTTCTGAAAGTGAAGCGACGTGCGGATATTGATGACGAGGTAAGCAATGCACTCTCAAAGATAGTGCGTTGGTTTGAGACGAATAATCTGCACTTAAACAGTAAAAAAACAAAGTGTTTACGGTTCATTACACCAAATACAGCGGAAGTACAAACCAACGTTCTTATAAATGACCAGAGATTGGAACTTGTGGACACTACGGTCTTCTTGGGTATCACGTTTGATGAAAAGCTTCAGTGGGGTCCACATATTACCCATCTAGCAGATAGACTCAGCTCTGCGGCATATGCAGTTAGAAAGATTAGAGAGTACACGAATGTTGCGACCGCTAGATTAGTGTACTTTAGTTATTTTCACATCATCATGACGTACGGTATATTACTATGGGGTCATGCTGCTGACATTGATATAGTGTTTGCTCTGCAAAAGAGAGCTGTAAGTGCTATATATCAGCTTGGTTATAGACAGTCTCTCAAAGAAAAATTTAAAGAAATAAATATTATGACTGTTCATTGTTAGTACATTTATGAAAATTTAATATATTTTCACAAAAATCGTCACCTTTTTGGTCTTAATAGTGATTTTCATTATTAAAACACTAGAAATAAGGGATTGCTTGTAACTAATTCTAGTAGGCTTCATAAGATACACAATAGCTTTAAGGGTAAATGTATACACTTCTACAATAAAGTCCCAGCCACTGTTCAGGCATTATCCATAAATAATTTTAAATGTTTTATAAAAAAATGGCTCTGTCGTAAATCCTATTACTCCACTGCTGAATATCTAAATGATCGGACAGCCTGGGACTAGATTGTGATTATTTTATAGCGATAGAAATGACTGTACAATATTGTATATTTTTATTCAAAAGAGCGCAAAAAAAGAATGCTGGGAGAGTTTCTTGCGCCGCTTCTTCTCTCTCAGAGCACCATTTGTTTCCGAAGCGGTAGTAGTATAAGAAATGACATCAAAAAGAATTCTAAAGGAATCAATTTTGAGAAAATAAATGCCTTTTTGCCCTCTCGGATCATATTGTAGAAGCATATGCATCGCCCAACAAAGGTTTTATAATATTCAATACTCATTATATTTACTTGGCTACCTTAAAATAAATTAATAACTGATAAAATAGAAGCGTTATTAAAAGGGTTTTTATATAAATTACTTTATTTATATAAAAGGCATGAAAGGCATTTATTTTCTCAAAATTGATTCCTTTAGAATTCTTTTTGATGTCATTTCTAATATACTAGATACTACTACCGCATCGGAAACAAATGGCGCTCTAAGAGAGAAGAAGCGGCATGAAACTTTTTTTTTGGTTTTTGTTCTCCCAGCATTTTGTAGATTGTAGAGAAATAGGAACCTAAATATTGTAAAGCATTTAACTAATATCAGAAATATTATATTCCATTTTTTTTAGAATCGTATAATAATTATGTTAAACTAACTAGAGGTGTCTGCTTCCGGTTCTGGTGAAAATCGTATGATCAAAGTTAGCTATTTTTTTATGGTTAATTACCAATCGTTGAAACATAGCATGAAAATATATATATATATATATAAAATTATTATATTATTGTTGTTGGCAGTCATCATCAGTGAACCGGCCGTTGATGACTGATTTAAAAATAAAATATTTTTATCTTTATTTAGAAATATCTGGATAAAGGCCTCCCCCAAAGATCGCCATGACGATCGATTCTGCGCTGCACTCATCCAACCTACTCCAGTGATCTTGACCAGATCGTCGGTCCAACTTGTGGGGTCCTACCAACATTAGGTCTTCCGGTACGTGTGAGGCATTGGAGGACTTTACTGCCCCAACTGCCATCCGTTGAGCTATGTGCCCTGTGCAACCATCTGGGCTATGTTAATGACTTCCCTCATTTCTGATTCGATCTCGCAGGAAAACTCCGAGCATAGCTTTCTTAATTGCCCTCCGAGTGACAATGAGCTTCCTTATGATTATAGTTACATCCACTATTTCATCACATTATTGTTACATATATCATCACTGGCAAACACAATTTTTAATATTAATTTATAAGTATTAATAGTGGTATATCCATCGTCCACGTCCGATCGCGTAGGGCTATTGCGTAGGGTCCGTTAGAATAATCCGAATATACAGTATTGACTTTTCACATAAGTATTACACCCACTCTTTATTGGGGTTTTAATGTGTGAGAATATCAAACATTTTAAAGCCACAGCTTACTCGTGTAATCTTATTTGATTTTTTATTAATACAAAGGGATTTAGTAATGAATAGTTGATGGTTATTAATTTCGTAATGAATTATTCATAAAGGGGAGCTGGATATGAAAGTAATTAATGGGGAGAATGTGTTATTCAACGGATAATATTTTTACGTATCGCCGCCGTAAATTTTGGTGAATTTACTCTAAGAGATAAAGGTGCGTTGGTAATTAAGATCATTTGGATTTCGGCGTGAACTAATTAAATCGAAATTGTAAGAACTATGATATGATAAGAAAAATGCAATAAAACTTATGAAAACAATTAAGCGTCTACTACAAGTAGCTCAATATTATTGTATTTTATTTTGTAACAGAACCTTATGTTTTTTTGTCTATTTCTGTACTATAGAAAAATTAAAGTTACCTATTTACTAAGTAACAAAGAAAAAGTTAAAACTGAAAGAATCTCATACATTATTAACATATCAACAATATTTATTAATTGTATCGACAAACAGAATGCTCTGTTATTTTTTTTTTATCTAGAATTATAAAATATTTTTATTTTTGTCAATAGAGGCACACAAAAGCTTTAAAATGGTGTTTGAATAGTTATCTATCTATATATATAAAAATGAATTGCTGTTCGTTAGTCTCGCTAAAACTCGAGAACGGCTGGACCGATTTGGCTAATTTTAGTCTTGAATGATTTGTGGAAGTCCAGAGAAGGTTTTAAAGGTGAATAATTATATGAAAATGCTCGAAATTAAATAAAAACAACAATTTTGTTTTTTCCTTTGATGTGTCCCCCGTCGTTCAGAAATCAAATTGAAAGAATAGTTTAAAATGAATAACTAATTAGAATCTTTCTATCTTTCTCAGTAAGTAAAACAAACTTAAGCTTAGCTGCCTATAGTTGGTAGATTTTATGTACGATTTAATATTTTTTAGGTCTGAGAATCAGTCGTCATCTATTTTTTATACCCCAAATTTTTTACTTTATATGGCAATACAACGTTTCCTGGGTCAGCTAGTATTTTATAAAAATTAAAGAATTTATGTCATTTCAGAAAAAATATACTAAAACTAGTATTTGCCCTTTTTCGTTCAAATACCAGTGCCAAACCTATTCTAATTGGTTTTTCTTTTTTTTTGCCAACGCAGCCTAAGTCTACGCTGGTATTATGGGATTCACGTAAATAACTTAGTTGGCTTTGGGCAATGTGCACTCATAGTTTTTATCGAAGGCGACCTTCTCTTGGGTAGAGAGGCGCAATTGGTTTTACATTAAATGTATTCACAATTGGACGTATTTCCTGAAAAACGTTCCAAGCCTCATTCATCACATTTTAAGTTATCGTGTTTAAAGTTTAATAAATATTAGTATATTCCATACATGTGGGTTGGGCCTAAGTCATGATGTCATATAAGGGCTGCCATTTTTTGTCAGTCCGTTAATATGAATCACGTGACCAGTTTTGTGTTCTTAACTCAATTTCGACATGATTGTGGTTTGGAACGTTTTTATGGAATTACATTATGTCATTCAATTCAATTTTCAGTTAAAAAAATTCTAAATCATCAGATTTAAATCAAACCATAATAACTGTAGTTTTATTCCAGTTTGCAAGATTTTTACTGAACAAATATGCACATAAACATTGCATGATAAATAAAAGCTTGTAAAAACTATTACACATCACGACAAAATGAACAATAATGTCAATTAAGATTACACCCGTCAGTCGCCGTGAACGATCGCCGGTTCAAAAGTTAATATCGTTAGCAACAAATTCAATCGCGGCTCACAATGAAATACATTTGCTTATCTTTAATTGATTCACTTTAGCCCCGCGCGTGATAAGGATTAGCGCTATTCACGCTCTTTTACAAGGGTAGCGCCTTAACGAGGGCGGGACAAAGATTAATAGCGCAGAGCTGACATATTGCAACAGTAAGAAGAAAATGATTTTGATGGTCACTTTGGATGAGTTAAGGCGACACTAAATGCGACCTTGAGCGATGTGAGTTCACCGCTGCCGGCCCGCCATCTATGTAACAAAGCCAATATTTTCAAAATTCTTGCGAGGAAAACATTTTATATGCTTACCATCCTCATTATTCACTACTAATCTGAATAAATGAACCTACACAAAATAGTACAAGCTATAAGAATAACTTTTATGAGAGAAGTACCAAAAAATGCCTCACGCCATGCCAAAAAACTTGTTTAACTTCAAAGAAAAGTGGTAGTTCAAAAAGGCTCGGCAGTATTAACTATAACCATCAGCAAGCATTAGCAACCTACAAATAAGACTTAAGGATATGTGTAACAGGATTAAGTAGTGTACATAGCTCGAAATGCTTTCACCACAAAACTTGTCTAAAAACACCATGTTTGCGTGTTTTCTGCTTACTCTTCGCCATAATGGCCCAACCAAGCAGCTAAGTTTTTTTTATGAAAATAAGGGGCGAGACGAGCAGGACGTTCAGCTGATGGTAATTGATTCGCCCTGCCCATTACAATGCAGTGCCGCTCAGGATTATAAATCCTACAACTGCGCTCGTCACCTTAAAACATAAGTTGACAAGTCTCAATAAAGTTCATAGCTCGAAATGCTATACTTTCAACACAAAACTTGTCTCTAATGTTTGCGTGTTTTCTGCTTACTCTTCGCCTTAAATTGATTTAGAAAAGACTTTTTCAATAGAGAAACTCGCTATTGACTTTTTTTTATGGTTAGTGATTATCTCTGCTCACGGGTATCAGAAAAGTTATTGAAACATTTTGGTGGTATACTTCTGTATTAAATTAAACATCATCTGTTCATTGATAGACAGTGAGGAACAAAATAGAAATTTAGGCATATTTTAAATCTGAAGTTAAACATACTCGTATAGCAGCGCGTCATTGATGAAATGATGTTCTATGATGATCTATTAACAAAGTAAGAAATTAAGTATTATATTTATATCGATAGTCTTGTTTTCACAATAATTACATGAATACCTCTTAGATATGGTTGATATTATCAATTTTTGACATGGCTTTATTTGGTACATCTGATTTTATTGATTGAGTTACGTATTTAACACATTTTTAATTTACAAATTATATTTAAGACCCATAATGAAATAGCCAAAAAATAATGGAGTAGTAAAAAGTGGTAGTAGGCATAAAAAATATTTGAGAGCGGTTCTGTCGAAGTTTAATCTATGTCATAAATTTTATATAATATCATAAGCAGTCGTGTGTCCCGCATTATCGGACGGCGTTAGAAATGCGATATCGTGAATTACAACTATTTATCGTATCCGTGTCGTGTGGTCGGAGTTTGCTTTGGGGTTATATGATTTGGGGATGATGATGATCATATTGTTTGCTTTTGGGGAAGTTTTGTATACTGTATGTAACCTTAGAGATTGTATTTTAATGTTTTTAAGGATTTATTACATTTTCGATATGTTTTGTAAAAGTGTCACTACACCTTTTAAGTTTCCTATCCGACGGGAACATTATTTTTTACATCCAAGATAAATCTTTCTAAAGAAAATAATTATCTGTTAAATACCTAAGCTCGTAAAAGAACGTTTGAATATTTGGAGCAATAACCTATATTAGACACAAGGAATAGACTAAGCGACAAACTATAGAATAAACTCAGTTTTAACTTGCCTTGCAAACACATGCAAAATGTTTTTATTATATTCTTTAGATTGTTGAATAAAACAGGAAATGAATGTTGTACCCTGTGTGACAAGTTCCGTTTCGAAACAAACCGCTGGTCGGATGTGAAATTGATGAAAAAATCACTCTTATCAGGAGGAAATTGAAGGGAGCCTGTCCGTCCGGACACTTTGATGGGTAATTATGTAACGTTTTCGGTATTTAGGGCTCCGTGCCAGGCTAAACACGGGAACGCTATTACCACTTATTACCAATAAGGCATATACTACACGGGTGAAACTCCCGCCGCGGGAACGCTCTTCAAAAGATCCGTCAACATACATACCGCTATTCATGCTGTTCTGATATGAATAAAATTAATAATCATCGGCCACTGTTGAACAAAGGCCGCCGATGACTGGGAGCTGGTGCCTTACAGTGCCTGTTGTCATTGTGGGGGAAGTTTGCCATAATTGCCTCGCTTAGCAGGTAGGTTGGCGATCGCAGTATATGTTGATGCTTCTTGGAAAGATACTGCTGCTCATCCTCTGTTCTATTTATCCCTACGTTCGTCCAATAGCACCCAAAGAAGGAAATGGGGTGGTGCTATTCTGGTGCGACATCACATGAATATATAAAATTATCAGCCAATAAATTGAGTGCTAAGAAGTCTGACGTAGTCCTTCAACTTCACATCATACAAAATAAATCACTCCATATTGAAATTTTACACGTCTCGACGCAATGGCGAGAAACCGCCATTGTGTAGTTTAAATAACGATTATCAGCGATGGTTTGAAGCTGCAATCGGTTGTCGCTTTTTTTAGTGAAAACTTCTTTTTGGCGCACCGCATACACATTTTTCGTATGAAGTAGGCTTGGTTAATCCGTCACGCTCTGTTCGTAGGTAGTAGGTTTGGCTGATCCATCACGTTCCGAGGTGGAAGGCTCCATCACGCCGTGCCGTGGCTAGTGAAATTACTGGGCAAATGAGACTTAACATCTTCTGTCTCAAGGTGACGAGCGCAATTGTAGTGCCGCTCAGAATTTTTCAAGAATCTTGAGCGGCACTGCATTTCTAATGGGCATGGCGTACCAATTACCATCAGCTGAAGGTCCTGCTTCCTGCGTCCCTTATTTTCAGAAAAAATAAACATACACAACCAAAAACACACTCCACAAACAAACACATACACTTACTTACATACATACAAACAAGCACACACATACACACATACATGCACACTTACACACATTACACAGCACATCACCGCACTCGCCGGCGAGTGTGTTCTTCTCATTTTTCATCCCATTTCATTTCATCTTCACCTTCATCCTCTCTCCTTCCCACAAGCACACAGGCGGTTCGAGGTTCGAGTCGCCTTAGGAGACGCCCAGCCACTGTTGTTGCATATTCTTTGCGGCCTTCACGGCCCTGTCTTACAAACAGAAGGGTTATAATCAGCACCAAATGTTGCCAGTAATTTCACTAGCTACGGCGCCCTTCAGACCGAAACACAGTAATATTAACACATTACTGCTTCACGGCAGAAATAGGCGCCATTGTGGTACCCATAATCTAGCCGTCGTGTGCAAAGGAACATCCCACTAGTGGTGAGACTCCATGAGGTGGTGGATGTGAGTCTGTCAGTCTGTCCGTGTGCGAATATGAGGCACAGCTTGTGACCGGCCTTACCCCGTCATGTATATAGGACGAATATAATAGAAAACATTCACAAATTACACCGTTTGTATTAAGAAATAAATTGAAAATTTGCTCGTGAATAACAATCTTGTAGTAATATGTACATTGTTTTACCCTAATACATTCATCAACCCAAAAACCGCCCCACGAGAAAATAGCCTAATATATTACCCATTGCGTTTCCACCGCCCGTAGATATAAACAGATAATCACCTTAGAGGGTTGACGGTTTTTACCCGCCCCGTCTGAGATTTATAGCTGTGTGATTTGACCCTGAGATCCGCATTTTAAAGTATTCTTGTTGATACTAATCTTCAAGTCTTTTGTTCAAACAACAGTAAAGGCTTAATCTCTGTAATGAAAATGTTATGTCAATTTCCTTCAGAGTAAAACTCAATTATTAACACAGTACAGTAATAGATCAGTACTTTACACTTTATACTAGAGCGCTCGAATGGCCAAAAATGCAATGTCCAAGATATGGAGAGACCGTAACATCACGCGAAAAACTAAAACCAAACTGGGGACTTCGCTAATATTCTCCATATTCATATTATGGAGCAGAGACCTGGACACTGAAAAAAGGCCGACAGAGACCAAATAAACAAAGACGTCTTTGAAATGTGGTGCTGGAGAAAAATGCTACAGATTCCATGGACCGCCTTTCGCACCAACGTATCTATTTTAAGAGAGCTTAGCGATAAAACTAGACTTCCACAATATGCCTTCGTAGGATGCTGGAATTCTTCGGACATATTGCTCGTAAAGAGGGTCATAATCTTGAACAGCTGATGATGACAGGCAAGGTAGATGGCAAACGTCCCAGAGGACGCAGTCCCACGAGATGGTCGGACCAAATACGATCTTCTCTGAACATCAACTTCCATAATGCTCTTCATAAAGCTAAGGATCGCAGCAGATGGAGAGGAATCGTCCGAGAGAAACTGATGCAGCGGGGGACGCGAGGAGGAGGAGAGCGCTCGATACACGTACGCACACATACACACGATTAACTTGGCCGCAAAGCAATCTTGGGGAGACAAAACTATTGTGCGCCACACCGTACTAAATTCTAGTCAAAAAGCTGCGCCGCGCCGTCCGATTTGTCAATCTTTATGTTCGTGCCAACCCTAGCGCTCCGCCCAGACGTAAGTATATATTTCAAGGTGACTGCAGAGTTACACTACTGTTCTATTACTTGTATTGTGCAATTGTGTTGCACAGGATGTCGGCTAGATTATGGGTACCACAACGGCGCCTATTTCTGCCGTGAAGCAGTAATGTGTTTCGGTCCTAAGGGCGCCATAGCTAGTGAAATTACTGGGCAAATGAGACCTAACATCTCATCATTGTATCAATTACCATCAGCTGAATGTCCTGCTGGTCTCAACCCTTATTTTCATAAAAAAAACTTGATGTAACGTGGGTGATCCTCTCGTTACACCATAATGTATGGCCGCTCGCGTTTTTAACTTCATGACTTAAAATACTGAAACCTTTAACATGCACTTAATTAGGAACACACTAATTTGATAACTCAATAAATTGGTAGATTTGCGCTATTTCCCTTCACGAAACAATATGTCATTTATAATAAAATATCAAAAGCATTAAAAGGAACAGAAGCGCGTTCACCTTCCTTAAAGTCCGGCAACGCTCCTGCCAGCTGTCGCTAATGTTGGCAGCGGTGATCACTTAACACCAGGTGATCCGTACCACTGGATATGTGGCATTCCTCCACAGTGCGGTTTTCGACGAACTTTTTTCCACGTACTACAAAGCTGTGGAATGAGCTTTCTTGTACGGTATTTTCGGGACGATACCACATGGGTACCTTCAAAGAAAAGCGTACCCTTTTCTGTTAGGCCGGCAATGCTCCTGTAATTCCTCTAGTGTTGCAAACGAATGTGGGCGGCGGTGGTCACTTAACACCAGGTGACCCGTACGCTCGCTTGTCCAGGTTTTCCATAAAAAAAGTCCCTATTGGGCTAATAGCCATAGATTTATTCAAAGCTAAATAATACTCACTAAGAATGTTGAACAAACAGATGTCTTAACACTATACAAACGCCAATATCCTCACATAAATTAAAACAGGGTGACAATTACTAGATGGAGGCGTATTCCACAAGCGAGGGATGCTCCGTCTATTCTTGGGTCATAGAGTTTAATGGAGCTATTTGGAGAGATATGTGGTGTTTGATAGTTGCCCTACTAGTGTTTGTTAATGGAGATATAAAAATAAACGATGTTTAAAATTTATATCGTTACTGTTAATAATTGGGAGGCAAAAATAATGGTATTCCGTGTGTTATATAAAGGCTGTTTTATGAGAGAGAAAGTATACTGTAAAACAGGAAGCAATTTTTTTATTTCTATGAGAGCTACTAACAGATAAGTAGTGAACTTAGTATATAGCAAGTGAGGCCAAATCGTGCATTCCACAGCTCAGGCACTTATAATAGTGAGGTTTTCGTCCGATTTCTTATCTATACTAATTCTTTCTAATATTATAAAATCGTTTATGAGTTTTTTTAGTACACATTCACCTTTAACTACTGGTTACTAGTTATTAATTAAAATACAGTTTTATTTATGAAATTAAGGGACGAGACGTATTGAATTGAATGGTATTTAATACGCCAATTACAATACAGTGCCGCTCAGGGTTCTTGAAAAACACAAAAATTCTGAGCGGCAATACAATTGCGCTCGTCACCTCGAGACATAACATGTTAATTCTCATTTGCCCAGTAATTCCACTAGCTACGGCGCCCTTCAGACTGATACACAATAATGCTTACACATTACTGATTCACGGCAGAAACAGGCGCTGTTGTGGTACCCATAATCTAGCCGGCATCCTGTGCAAAGGAGCCTCCCACTGGTAATATAAAAAGTATAATACGGTCAGAACCACGCATATTTGCCTCAATGAATATATCTTGTTGTACATAAAAGTGGTATGATTGTTGAAATTTTGACTCATCGAACTCTTTTGGTAGGTTATTACCAATAACATCAATAATGCGCATCCACTTCGCGTTCACCAATTTCTATACACTTTTTTAAAGGGCCGGCAAAGGTCTTATAAATCCTCTGGTGTTCTCACTTAACATCAGATGACCCGTACGCGTGTTTGTCTTCACGTCCATACAAAAAATATTTTGTTGAACTCTATTTCGTTGACTCGTAGGAATTCATTTACTAAACATGCTAGACTAATAATAAAACTTGTTTCAATTTAGTATGATGTATATTATTTTAAATATAATATTAATTTGATTTCAATATAAATTGTATTACAAAAATAACGTCATTAAATTATATTTTGTAATTTGGCAAGCAGCCAGATTCTAGCGCGTTCATATTGGCGCCGATTCCAAATTTAAATTAGTAGTTCCGAGTACTTTGCCGCCCCGCCCAGTACAGTTATGAAGAAACTACTGTACAAAGTAATACAAAGAATTTGCTACTAAGTACAGTCAAGTCGTAAAGAACTTCAGTCACTGGCGCTTTAGAAGTGATTTTACTATCTAGTTAGAAGCTTACACTTCGAACAAAGACGTAGGGTGATGTACAGTTGTGTACAAAAATGAAAAAAGAAGGTATTATATTAAGTTTCAGGAAATTAAATATAACCTTGACGGACTTCTAAGAGTAGTCCAATTTGATTCTGCCAAACAAAAACCTGATTTAATGTGCGATGAAATAAAAGTCCTTTAATATTTTGCAACGTTTTAGGTAATATTGTGAGGCATCACGACTTATATTGAAGTTTTGATAAATCATTTGCTTGTTCCTTCCCTTTTTACGTTAAAAAGTGTTTTTGTACTTATGAATGCTTCTTCATGCTATTCTACGTTTTTAGAAAGAACAATTTTGTAAAAATCTTGCAAAGATTGCTTTGACAATTGATTATTGCATAATGAATACGGCTGTATGGGCTTGAACCCTTTGCCTGACCTAATAATGGACGAGAAACCAAAAAAAAAAAAATAACGAATGACGTAAACGTCAGAAAATTTTTGGAACCAACTTCTACCTGTTACTTCTGTGTTACAGTGATGCGCAAGCATCTTAAAATTTCATTCTCATATTTTTTTCATAAAGCCTAAAGAAGTATAACTTCAAAAATATAATATCAAAAAAATGGCATATAGTTTTGTTAAATTCATACTTATTATAATGCCTGTAGCCGCTCTGGCTAGCTATGTGTTCGTCCATGTTTAATGAATGTATACGGCGCTACTGAGGATGACAGATTCAGCCTGTCGCAATAAACTCTGTTTATAATGATATTTTTCAGTAGTAATTAGAGAGTATTTTTGTAATTTTTATGTTCACCATTTTTGTCCTATACTTTAGAACTACCAGATGTAACATGATATTGAAAAAATTATGTGGTGTGCTTTATAAATAAATAATGTTGCTTCAGTCCTCATTTTTGATTTTCAAGTTGCTGGCTAATCTCTAAAACGGTGTGGCCAATTCTGACGGGTCTTCTAACTGACTAGTAAGTTTAAGAATATTTAGCAAATGTACAAGGTAGATATCATAGAATTTTTTATTTATTAATATAATTTGAATTTCTCACAAGAAATGAAATCCCTGAAATTTTAAACAAAATCGAAAAAAGTCGCGGGGTCTGTTCGTATATAAATAATATATCATATAAATGACTTTTCTGCTTGACTGTATTAATGCAGTGGGCGGAGCGAGCTACTCCAGTCGTTTTAGTACTTCACGCTAAGACATTAATTGAGCAAAACAAAATCAAAGGGATACGTGAAAGTACATCTTTGTAGACGATATTGTTTGAAAATAACATGTTCCGGTTATTTTACTCTTTGTTGACTCAAGTTAAACGGACTTGTCATTCTCAAAGATAAAATAATGACCTAACACTAAACATACAATTAGTAAATCTTGTTTTTTTTTTTATGAGAGACCGCGGCTAATGTTCTTTTGTAAGCCCAGAGGAATCGCATGAGCGATGTCGTCCTTATTAAGTATTGAAGAAAGGTATTTATGTAATTCGAAAACCTAAAACTAATTGGTACGTGGCGGGTGTGGATCGAATAGGGGGCTGAGTGAAGGTTCTAACTATTGCGTCAACAAGGCTTTTTAGATCCTAAATACTTTAGTTAGATATTATATTTTACTAATACTTGTTAAAGAACACTTGTTAATGTTTCGCTATGATAAAAGTTTAAAAACATTTTCCCAACCGCTTTTAAGTAGTATTTCGTGTGATGCACAAATATTTGCAAAGATTACTTATGATCGGGCAACATTATCGCATGTATGCGACCCATAAGAAACACTGACCTTTCCTACTGAACTATTTATTGTGACCATGCAGTGTGAACTTTACGTGTGACCGTAACGATGTCTACTAAACCAGAATTTTGACACGCTGCGTAAATAAACGATTTCTTTCACTTAAAAAAAGTGACAAATGATAGCTTCATTCACGCACTGAGGAGTTTTGTTGTAACGAGTCATTATTGAATTTGTAATTGAAGACAAAAAACGGTCAATTGTGTGTTGGTCTGTTAAATGTAGGGTTCCGTACCTACCTTAGTTTTAGAGACTAATTTAGGAATCGAGAAAGACGTTGAACTTGTGGTATCTTTAGCCAAAAGAGCAATGATTACTTCATCAAACGTCGGCTCGCTTTGATTGCATTTCAGTGCCATTATTATCAGATGTTTAGACAATTCACGTCTAAATAGACGTACAGCTGTAGTACACAGTACGTAGACAGCTGTGAAAAAGTCAAAAAAATAATTGTTATACAAAGTAGTTAATTAGTAAAATTTAAAAACGGCACAGGTTGAGGTAATATGCCATAACTTCTTTTTTCTAAATATTTAAAACTTTGTTCGCTTCATTGTGTGACTTCGTGGCGGAGTGATGCGAAGAGCTGTTTCACGTGATTCCTACCGCTGAATTCCAACTTCGCACGACAAGCCACAAATTAGGATATCATCACCATATGGATGTGTGACTGCGGTTTTCAAGGAACTTTCTTCCACGTACCACAGTGCTGCTGAGGAATGTTTGGTACCTTTCAAAAATCGCGTACACTTTTCTTAAAGACTGGCAACGCTCCTGTGATTCCTCTGGTGTTGCAAGAGAATGTGGGCGACGGTGATCACTTAACACTGCTGTCAGCTGTTTCCCGCGGCGTCATCCACGTGGACTCTATAAAGCAGTAACAAAAGTATGCCTTCATACAGCGTGAGAATATAATATAGCCTTTATGTTATGCCAACCCCTTGTTAATATTCATGCAAAATTTGAATTGAAAATATTTAGTAGTTCTTGCGTTTCGTTCGGTGTTTTTTATAGAACACAGAGCAAGTATTCTTCATAAAAAAATATTCGATGCAAAGTTTTTACTTTGTAAGGTTTTTCTTATATACAGTATAGATATTATTTAAAGTAGTAGCATTCAGTAGTCGATATTATAACTTATGTTAATATGAACCTAGAATCTAATTACAATCTATACTGGTTTAACCACATGTTAGCTCTTACTACGAGTTCAGGTTCATTCGAGTCTTAAATGAATTCATAATTCGATCAACAGTTGATGCTCCTGAACTCGGCCAATTGCATAGAAAATTATTTACTTTGCATTTATTTTATAAAACTTTTCTTAATTTGGAATATCTTGGTATATTTTAGTGTAAATAATAATACTTATTTAGTTAGAATGATATGTAAGTAAATAATTTGGTAAAATAAAATATGTTAATAATTGTCTAAGGAAATTAACAAACTATTACGAAAAAGCTGTTGTATCAGATTTTATTATAAAAGATTAGATTTAGTTAACTTCTCAATAATACTATGGTGTAATATCAAATAGATTAACAAAAATATTAAAATCCATGTCATAAAGTTGCTGTAAGACTTTCGCACTACGTCCGATCCAAATCCGATTCGTATACGAGAAAACACGATCCGAAGTAGTTGTAGAACCATTTGTACGGATGACGGAGAGAAATCGGATGACGGAGGCCGATTCTAGTGCGTAGACTAAAATAGAAATAGTTCTACGACTAATCCGAACCGTGTTTTCACGAATACGGATCGGACGTAGTGCGAAAGCGCTCTTATTGTAAAGAGCATACTTAAGATTCCATTTTACAAAACATAATGTGCATATTTTTAATGCTATTACAATGATACTAAGCGGATTTTATGATTAAAATGTATTTTCATATCATTTATATAAATAGTTATACTCATTCGAGAATCAAGTGAGTTTTCAACAAATGGTACTCATATCAAAAAATTTCGGCTTCTCTTTGTAGCTTCCGTTTGCTCGATTAATTTTCATTATGTTTATCTTAATTAGTTAATTAAGGTGAAGCACCCTTTTGCACTTAATTTCAGAATAATTACCTCGTGTTAACAATTAACATAAAGATGGGTATCTTGTTTGTTTGCGTCAAATAAGTTATAAGTTATAAATATTGTCTATCTAACGGTTTCACTAGATAATTAGTTTGGCGGCTGTCATAGTAACTAACTAGCACCTACTTCTTACATAATTAATACGCCTAGATAGAGCCTCTTGTTGCTAGATAACCAATGAAAACAGGCCAAGTTCATTAATTTAGTGTGCGTAACAAGTTACGTTACAGTCGCGATTTATATGTCAATTTGTGTAAATGTGCGTGCATTGCTCAAAATAGAGGTTAAGTGTCAACCTCAATTTTGTTCGACTTTTTCACAGCTGCCACAGTCTTTTTAGACTTATAAATGATCTAACATCTACTTACGTATAACTAATAGTTTAACAATAACTTTAGTGTTTGGATTAAAAAAATCTAAACTTTTATTATAAATAGAAAGGATTTGATAATTTACGAGTTATTTTTTATGGATAAATAAAAAACTATTTAATTTATTTTATCTACTTACTTTTAAAATAACTCAAATAGATCACTGTGTGAATATGGGTTGTTATTTAAAAAAAACTATCTCTAGGATATTCTTTTAATAAAACAAAAATTAGTAGTTGTAGAGACTGCCGGTAGAAATGAGTTGAAATTTCACAACAGTCTTATACAATTTAATTTTTAATTTCATTTTATTTTTAAAACTTATTTTTAAATATATATGAATCAAACAAAAATACTATTTCAACAATACACAGTATATACACATTGAACTTTTCACTAAATCTATTCAATTTCACTTACAAGATATACACAGCACTAATGTTGCACAATACGGCAGCTGTATAGCTACAGATATACTGCTATAAGCATTTAGGTGACCCAAAATCATACGATTTTCCACTACCAAAAAGTACCCAACGTAAAAAGGCTAAAGAGGTTTTTATTTTTTTTATAATTTGGTGATCATTTTCAATATGAAATTCTTAATTTATTCCTATTGCTATCATTTTGCACAACTTTGCAACAAAACTCCCTCAATATCCATATTTTAATATCCTTTAAGTATAATCAGCTCGAATTGTCGGGGATCCAGTGCTCTGTGAACGGCTGGATCACTTGGCGTTGCGTAGAGACGTCGCTTCATTGTGTGTCTTCTACCGCATTTATCACGGGGAGTGTTCCGAAGAGCTGTTTAACCTGATTCCTGCCGCCGAATTCCACCTTCGCACGACATGCCACAAGTTAGGATATCATCCCCACCATCTGGATGTGTGGATGGATCCTCCACAGTGCGGTTTTCAAGTAGCTTTCTACAAAGCTGTGGAATGAGCTTCCTTGTGCGGTGTTTCCGGAACGATACGACATGGGTACCTTCAAAAACAGCGCGTACACCTTCCTTAAAGGCCGGCAACGCTCTTGTGATTCCTCTGGTGTTGCAAGAGAATGTGGGCGGCGGTGATCACTTAACACCAGGTGACCGTACGCTCGTTTGTCCTCCTATTCCATAAAAAAAAATTAAAACACTACGTGTAACGTATCTTTGAATAAGCTATAAAGCATCTTCTAGGACCAAAAGAAAATGTTTATGACGTCAATAAACATAATACAGAAAATATCAACAGAGAAATTAACATAATATTCAGACGTCGAGCTATTTTAGCTCAACATAATGGGATCCAAGTCCTGCAGAATACCTTCAATGGCTATAATGATCCTTTTGATGATAAAATTATGCTAACTGCGGTTTATATATCAGTTACCATTGCAATTGAGAAGGCATTGGGATAAATGCTGAAGATAAACGTAAATAGTATAATAACTCGAAATGTAAACATAAGTTGCGAATACTTGTATGAGATAGAACAAATGCCCATGCGAGGCACCTGATAGCATTGACAATATAAATTATAAAAGATCATGTTATTAGCGCGCACATCGCGTGACTACAAACCGTTCTAATTACGACGTTTCTTGACAATAAGGCTGGGTTGCACGAACTAACTTTAGCAATAACAAACACGTTAAAGTACCGATTAAGCAAAAAATGTGTTGCATCAGTTGAAAATTTTTAGATGTCATCATTAATTAAACTGTAACCGTCCAATATTCGCCAGTTAAAGCTATTGTTAATATTAAACAGCGAAATAGTGACCTGTCAAAAGCTTCAAATAAATATACGATATTGACTTTATATTTCACTTTAGCTCTAAATTTGCCAGGGATTACTATGGTGCTACACATTTCGCGGTACTTTTTAAGTCAGCGTTAAAATTTGACTTAAAGTTTAAGTATAACAGCTAATGTGATGCGACCTCATCTTTCTGTATCATCCATTTTCTGAAAGCTAGCTGGCTTAGAATTCCTATTGATATAGTTCGGAAGCATTTGGCATTCTAAGAGAAAATAAACTGAGATTGGAGTGCACCAAATATCTTTAGTAATAATAATCCGTTAAAGTA
>CATIXN010000001.1:19498361-19521751 GCA_949711725.1 Leptidea reali
GATTGGAGTGCACCAAATATCTTTAGTAATAATAATCCGTTAAAGTACTGGTTAAGCAAAAAATGAGTTGCACCATTTGACAATTATTAGATGACGTCAAAACTTTAACTGTTAAGCTTAACCGTCGAAATCTCGCTGGTTAAAGCTATTGTTAATATTAACTAGCTAAATAGTGATCTGTTAGAAGTTTTAAGTAAATATTCGATATTGACTTTATATTTCACTTTTTATCTATGTCAAGGAATAAGTCAGTGTTAGTGTTAACTTTAAATGTTACTTTTACCTCATCAACAGCCAATATGTATCAACCCGGCCTCAATGTATCATCTATTTTCTTAAAACTGGTTCGCTTAGAAGTCTTCTTGATGTTATTAAAATAAATGTGGTACTGCTTTAGTTGCTTTTGAAGCATTTGGCAATCTGAGTGAAATCAAACTAATTGTTTTAACCAAGCTAGCCTTTTCACATGGTTTCAGAATATTAGTGCATGGCTGCGCACTGAAGAAACTGAATTAAAAGAATGGAGAAACGATGGAGGATGTAGGATCTCTCCCAGATCTCCAGCATCCCTCCCGGATGCCGGTAGCAGTCTGAAAAGGCTACCATCTTTATAGGATGGTCTAGGCTGGTTGCAGTAAGAAGATTAACTGACACTTAAAGTAGCCCAGAGATTTAGGCTGAGATTTATAGAGTAAACTAAGACTTTACTCAGACTTTATTAAAGGCATACAATTTCTCAAAATTGATTCCTTTAGAATTCTTTCTGACGTCATTTCTAACACAACCATCGCTTTGGAAACAGATGGCGCTGTGAGCGAGAAAAAGCCGCGCAGAAACTCTACCAGCATTCTTTTTTTGCGCTCTTTTTAATAAAATATACGATATTGTACTTACATTGTTATTGCTATATTGCATAATCTAGTCTCAGATTGTCCGACCACTTAGATATTCAGCTCAGGAGTAGTATTTACGACAGTCATTTTTTTCATGAAACATTTAAATTTATTTTTAGATAATGCCTGAACAGCCTGATGAATAGCCTGAACCCTTAAAGCTATTCTGTATCTATGGTCAAAGAAAGTAAGAAAAGATTTGAGAGTATGATTCCTGTAAGCTCTATAAAATAAGAGAACTAGTTTATAATTTTGATTGTTTTCTTTTTTAGTATAGTATCTTTGTAACGCTTTAGATTTAATCTGTTATGTTACATTATATTTTGATAAATAAATAAGTATCTTATGACCTATATATTTACCTACTTATCTTATATATTTTACGTATAAATTAGCTATGTGTTTTCTTTGAATTAGCTATTTTTTTATTGGGAACAACAAACAACTATACATGACATCTTACTTAATAATTACAATTCTTATAATATAAATACATTTATAATCAACTACGTTATCCACAGATTACTTATTTGTGTTGGAGAAACAAATTCACTAAAATCACCTTATCACAAAGGTTTTAAAATACATACATATTCACATACATAGAATCATACAAATATAGATATTAAAACTTATCCACATTATATAACAATATTAGTCAAAGATTACGAAATTATTTTATGCAACTTGTTAAATATCAGTTTCTTAAACCCCACCCACTCTTGTTTCTAGTATGTCAGTGAGCTTATATTTATTTTTGTTCTAATAGTCATTATATGACAGCTGAAGTTATGTTAAGTTTAAGCTGAGATAACCCAATGCAAATGAAATGTTCGCGTTTTATCACACTCAGCTAACTTTTACGTAAGTAAAGTCTGAGCAAAATCTTAGTACGCTCTATAAATCGCAGCTCTCATCTCTATGGATCTCAGCCTAAGTGCGCAAACAGCTCACTTAAACTTACTTAATAAATAATTAGAGGTTGAAGTATTACATTTCGGTTTTGGCGAACTGGCTTGTTTGAATTAAAAAAAAATCTTTTGTATGTCATTTTAGATAAAACATTTAAGTAAGTAAGTAAGTAATTGAGTAAGTAGTAAGTAATTTATATATATAGATAAACATTTAAACATTTATTTAATACAAGATTAGATTGTCTAAGTTTCAATTTATTACACGCCTTTTATTAGCTTCACCTGTATGTATATTTGTTTGTAACCGACTTATTTGGGCGTAATTTAGACCCACTTTAAACGGCCAGATTTCGTTCAAACTTCGTAGATCTTCGAAAATTTGATAAATTTATTCCATTTTTCAATTTGCAAAATTAGATTTTTGTTAATTTATATAATTTTCATCTATCATCGATAAGACAGGAAATGATGTTAATTTTAAATTTCAACCAGTATCTTTAACCGATTTATCTAATATTAGGAAATTTTCGAATACCAAAGAGAATTTTGTGCTATTTAGCGTGTTTATTAGTTTTTTTTTAAACTATTATTTTACATCATATGTCTCGATTTTTTAGTTACAGGCGAAAATAATATAAAGCAAATAAAAAGAGCCCACGTAACTCATTAATAATAAACATGAATAATATAAAATATCTGGTGAAAGAATTTTCAAAATCAAACTAGTTGTTACTGTGTATATTCATTACAAGCAAAAATACTCCCTTTACGTTCCATTATTTAGAAAGCAGTTGACTTTACCCTATTTATTTATATCCATTTATTCCAGATAAAGCGTCTTTTGGAGACATCATTTAAATAATATTCTCGTATGTACGCGACGGCATTTGAACTAAATTTACGTACACAAGTGAATCGAATCTTCTGATTTTACATAATTGCTTCTCTGATTGTTCATCGTTTGCTACAAAAATAGAATAAATATCAGCAGTATTACCCCTAATATCGCATTAAAATAAAATGTGTCACTAACGGCCGCTCCCAATATTCAGTCTATCTATTACTTGAGATAAAAATCGTAACAATCGTTGACTTTTCTGTCCCAATAAACTTTTCAACGGTAGCTCACCTTATCCGTACACGCTGTCTGTCAATAGGACGACGTATAGCTTACCAGCGATAGAAATTTGTATGGAAATTGCAATTCACGCGTCCCAATATAAGGCGATGAGAATGACTTATCGGGTATATTGGGAAAGCTTCAGATTATTGAAAGCTATTTACTGACAGTAGATGGTAGTAATTTATCGCTATCTGTAGATAGTATATTAACAATTACCGATCTGTATTTAATATAAATATCCTAAATATGCTCATTTTCAAAAACTAACATTACCCTATATATAAATATTTTATAAAGTTTATGCATTTTACAGCTCCGGTCCCCACCGAATGTCAATTAAAATTTATAATAAACTACCAGAACATTTAAAAGCCGAAACCAATATTGAAAAATTCATAAGCTCTTTGAAAAAGTTACTTATGGAAAAAAGTTACTATTCTATCATGAATGCTCAGAAAAAAAATTTTTGAATATCTGCACATCTGGTCTGTTCATTGCCATGCATTGTTTATGTTTATATTTCGTTTAATAACAAATTCTCATGTAACGCAATTTAAATAAATAAATAAAAGATAACCTTATTATGTACTTTTTCTTACCCTGAAATAAACACGGCGGTCCGGTATTTCAATCCTAATCAAAGTGGCACTTTAGTTCAACACTATTTTGCCCCATACATTATCCAGTACCAACCCACTTCCGTTTACGCCCCTTTGCATTTTGCGGGAGTAACACGCTTGGAATTATCAACGACAGCTGTTGGATACAACAGTTCTATGCTCATTAAGTTTTGTAAAGGAAATTCTACTCAAAAATGAGTTTTTTTAAACTATACATTCATAAGCGATGCAAAAACTTTAACTCCCCTTTAGTTAAAGTTGAGATCATAGAAAGTCAGCAGAAATCTGAAAATAAAAAATGTGTGTACCCTATGTTTTCGAGCCAAATGGTATGGAATGACGCCGCGCTGGTGGGTTGGGCACGGGGAAGGACACTGTTGTAGGAAGCGACTTGCGTCGACACTCTGGCTCCTTCTCATGTCTAAGTTACGTCAGTTTGTGCTGGGGCTACTGCTTTGAATGCCGAAGACATCAAACGTCACAATTATGTCGGTCTCATCGAGTCTTACAGCTTTGTGTCGTTTGGCCCGTGGATCTAGAGGCGCGAAGAATATTACAAAGATAATTAATATTAAATTATGTTTATTTTTATACATGAAAAGGTACATAAAAAAAGATTCCATAAAATTTTCAAGTAAAATGTATTACGAAATTTTAAAGAATTTTTAAACGACGTTATTGTGGCAAAGGCAGTAAACATAAATGAATTGAAATCATAACGATACCACAGATTAGGAAAGGAGCAACGAAATAATCGAAATTTTATAAAGTCCGCTGAGTTTCTTGCGGCTGTTCTTCTCAGGTCTGAGGCATTAATTTCCGAATGAGTGATAGTTTTTGACATTCTATAAGAGATTTCATAAACCTATTTTGAATGAAACGCTACTGCGTACATAAGTAAGTATTGTTAATTTTATAGTCGTGACACTAACCGACTACAAAAAAGGAGGAGGTGAAATCTGAATTCGTCGGTATATTTAAAACCATAAAAGTCTTAAATTTGCTGTATGAGCGCGACAAATTTACGTTTTCTCTATATCGCGCCAAACGATTTCGATGATTCTTCTTGTATTGGAAAGGATATATTTCAAAGTTAGTTTGGTTAGGTTCTGATTATGGGATCCATGATAAAGAAACGGAACTCTTCAATTCTCAGGAGCAAATTAACGATACTCAGCCGAATCTTTTTTATGCTATCCTGATATTTGAATCACCTACCGTAACGTCATGGTCAAGTAACTGTTGTAGTCAAATATAATGATCAATGGATCTCCTTTTCGACTTACAGTAAGGGTAACTGTCTTTAATCAAATTGCAATGAGCTTACGTTCATTAGTGTATTGCAAAATTTAGTAGATCTACACATATTTAGACAAATTATTAGTTAGTGTACTAGACTACTACTTAGATTTACTAAAAATCTAAAAATAAAAAAATAACAACCGACTATATAGGGAAAAGTCTGAAATCTATACATTTGTAAACAAATCATACAAAATAGTCTCTATGCAAGGAGCGGCGGTCCAAATTTTGAATTCAGCTAACCGTATCACAGTATCATGTGCATTGGCACAAGCTTAAACAGATTTGATGATGACCAAGAATGAAAAAACCTTTTTTCTTTTGTAATACGTACCAAACCCACGGTGGGCGAGTTCGATTCGCACTAGTTCAGTTTCGTTCTTCATCGCAACCAGAATTCATCTACTTAGAAAAGATTCTGCTTGGTCCAACCAGATTATAAAACCTCTAGAGATGCACGGGTACGTTTGACACATTACAACTTTTTCTGTGTGAGCTATCCTTTAAGCAATAACTTTCCTCAACACTCTTAGACCAATAGAACTTATTAGAGACAAGAAAGAGTAAAGTGATTAATGAACCGCTCAATCACTTGTCTTGGCGATGCGTAGAGACGTCATCTATGTGCGTCTTCTACCGCATTTATTACGAAGAGTGTTCCGAAGAGCTCTTTCACCTGATTCCTGCCGCAGAATTCTATTTTCACACGACACGATTTCATCCCTACTAGATAGTACCTACCAGATGGGTGTGTAACGATCCTCCACAGTGTGGTTTCAAGGAACTTTCTTAAACATACAGTCAAGCTGTGGAATGAGCCATCCTTGTGTAGTGTTTTCAGGATGATACGACAGGGATACCTTAAAAAAACGCTTACACGTTTTACTTCATTCTAAAAGGCTGGCAAAGCTCCTGTGATTCCTCTGGTGTTGCAAGAGAATGTGGGCGGAATGAGACAGTCAGAGATGCTAAATGAAAGCAATGTCGGTCTTAATGGAGCAAGTAAGTGCAAATTGAAGGTATCGTGAACCTTAAAACGACATTGAAGTTAATTGAGATTAATATAATTTATATATTCACAATAAGCATAATTCTATTTACGTAGAAATCCACCCAAGCTTTCCCAAAGTCCATTTAAGCTTGTCTGCCCTTAAATTGATACAAAAACTTAAACAATGCCAAAACTTTGGGCTTTCGTCAATATTTGATAAACGATTATGGGAATAGAAGCTGATAGGGGATCGTTACAGAGTAATGTATTCTCCGTTTGCATCAAAATGGTTTACTTACAGTAGTAGTGACTGTATTTCTCTTTTCTTCTCGAAAATTACTGCCATCCCAAATATTTTTAGTCTAATTTAGCAGTGCAAATGTGTGGTTATATTCTGATTTGAAAGTGCCGATCAATTTAAAGGATAACACAATTTATTTAAGGCATAGTATAACAGTAATATATATCGGCTACAGAGAGCTGTGGAACAGTAGATGTTAAGGATATGTTTCATTCGTACTTTATTTCGTGTGTGTTTATTTCTTTATTACGATTATGAGCAAATGATGTTGGCTTTTACTATCATCTTTCATTTACATCTTCTCATACCATCACTCATATCCAAGTTTTTGTCTGCTTTTCTTGTAATGAGATATAATGTTTAAATGTGTGCATTTGGTTACGCTGGTTTTTTATGTTTTTATAATGCGATACTATTTCTACTGTCTGGAGGTATCCCGTAGTTCCGCAAATCATATTGTTTTGTTAAATTTGATGTATGTATTAAACAATTTAGCAATGTGAAAAATAAATTGTGGCATCTATATAATATTACTCTATGCTATTTGCCAACAGCTGAACCATGATCCCTACTTTGTCATAGCTTTAAAACAATCAAATACAATGCCAACAGAAACGCTTGATTATGTGAGAATATTTCCAATGACTGATTTATATTGTTATTTGGAAGTAGTTCATTAAATTCCTTTGATATATTGAGCCAAAAATGGGAAACTTATGGTTTATTGGTATAGTTTTCAAACACAAACAGTAAATGTACTAGAGTGCCATCGAAAAGACCAGAAGAAGAAGAGACAAAAAGGTGGCTTTGTAGAGCTGCCTTGATATAACCTTACAGAGTGAGTGGATGTCTTAATATTTTCATAAAGTGTCTGTTAATACACCCTACTCTACGTGTTCCTCATCATCATATCAGCCCGAAGATCGGATCGCCCACCGCGGGACAAATGCCTCCCCCAAAGTTCTCCACGACGATCGGTCGTGCGCTGTCCTCATCCAACCTCTCCGGCGATTTTGACCAGAACTTCGGTCCATCTTGTGGGGGCCTACCAAGACTGCGTCTTCCAGTATGTGGTCGCCATGCGAGGTTTTTGCTGCCCCAAGGGCCACCTGTCCCTCGAGCTACATGCCCTGTGCGTTCTTACAACACAATTTGAAGCTCGCAACACTAACAAAATCTATTTTATATATATTTTTCATAATTATTGCCTGTGTGGTTTAACATTTTACTGTCGACTTTCACACGCTATCATTTATTTCTTATTATTTATTTTATTCAGATTTTAATAGACCTTAGTTTATACACACAGTCGATTCAAGGCTTTTAGTTGGGTGACTCTCCGCGGCTGTAAGCTGTAATATTTTCACCGGAAAAGCTATTGAGCTACCGGCATAGAGGAGGTTATTGTTGCGTAGTGAATCGCAATCTAAAATATTGACCTTTCCATAACGAACTAAAAACGTAAATATATTTTCCGTCTCTCGAAAAAGACACCATGCTGGAATCCACACCGACAATATTTCATTAAGGCTGGTATTTGAATAAATACTATAGAATTATCAATGTGTGCGTTGGCTAGTTTTAAATTCAAAATACTAAGGAGCCAACAAATTTATTATTTTGTTAAAGTGATAATCCTCACTTCTGGGATTAATGACACAAATTAAATATGAATACAAAATTGATGAACGATGCGGTTTCAAACACGTGACCTCTCACGTTCCATGCGAGCGCTCTTACCACTGAACCAACCGTTAATCTTTAAAAAAGATAAAAAAAAATATATTTGAAAGAGCGACTTCTCAAGTCAATTTCCTTATATGCAAATATTGGGGTTTAGCAGGCTATCAACTGTAAAGTAGATCTTGTAGATGGAGCCACAACCTGAGAGTTGAACAAGACATAATATCAAGATTTATAAACTTTACGTCACTCGAACGATTGGCTCATTGGAAGAGCGCTCGCAGGAAACGCGGGTTGTTTTCAAATTCACTGAGGAGCTAATTGCAAGTGTAGACTCAGAATGTACTAGCGTATAAACTAACTGACACACACTGACCGAAGAATGCGTGATTAATTCTAATTTGTAAATGTGTGCGTTAGATAATGGTTACGAGCTAATTCCAAAATTGGCTGACTTTTTACGACTTGTCAATCAATATCGGTAACAGGAACAATAGGTTCACTTTCCATTTCTATCTTGCTGTATCTCCGTTAGAGATATTTTTCTCTCTCCCACTCTGTATTTCTCTTACCCTAGTATGTAGTTAGTCTAAGGTTTAAGATAATCCGGGGAGCAATAGAGCACTTCTGATAAATTTTAACAAAACAAACACTTCATTGGATTGTTGGAAGGTGTTCAAATATTTGAGTCGGCAACACAAAGTTATACATCTGACTTTAATGACATTTGCAAATAAATGTTGCCCGCAAAGGTTTAACGTTTCGTGATAACTGTATTTGTAAAAATAAAAGAGATGTAATTGGATGCTGTCTTACATTTAAGATTTCTATTGAGAAACATTTAACGCAAAGAAAATATTTGCTTTCTATAGCCTTAATATTTATATTCAAATTCATATATTTTTATTCAAAATTGGACACGATATCACTAATTGAAAGTCAAAAACTACCCATTCGACAAATTACCCCTCAGACCTGAGAAGAGCGGGCGCAAGAAACTCAGCGGACTTTTGAAGTAAAACTTCTTTAGGCGCGACTTGGGGGTAACTCTGAATTTTTTTCTGACGGAAGTAACGCTCAGTACAAAAGTCAATTGAAATAATTTTTTAAAACGTTATAATTTAATGGTTTTAAAAAATATTTTAAATTGCTCACTAAAATTTTTTAAAAATTATTAAAAACTGTTTTTATTGTTTACTTACTGCTATTGCAATAAATAATATATAAGTTTTCAGAATTTTCTGACATTCGTTTATTTGTTCTTGGTTTTTGTTTTTCTTTTCCATTATTAGGATAGGCAAAGGGTTCGAGCCCATAATACTATAATATCAATGGCCCATACAGCCATATTTGTTAATATTCAATATCAACGTCATATTTATATGTGCTAATAATAATGTAACATTCAATTTCTTACTATCAATTATTTTATTAATGAGTGTAAATTTTAAAATGTGCGAATGGACAATGAGCTGAATTATAAATAGAATATATAATGAAAATAATAATCAGTCAAATAAAATGGCGGAATCCTAGGAACACTTTACTCTTTCATCAATAAATAAGAATAAAAAATAAAAGTGAAAGTATTTTTATTCTCATTTGTTAACATAGTTAATATAATTATAATTTTTTTTTATCCTGGGTAGAAAAAAAATGCCAACTTTGCTCAAAAGATGAGGTTATATCGTCAGCGTTTCCGAGACAAAAAAATAGCAAAAAAATCTAAGTATGCTTCTAGCTCTTCAGAAATACGTGAGTTCTTAGTTGGTAATACGGCTTTAATTAATGTATCTAGTTATATATATAATGAAATTAATTTATAAATCTGATAATTATCACTAAAGTTAATTATTATTAAGTTTTACTTCAATCGCGAGTAAAGATTACACGCACACATTTTTTTTTCATAAAAATATAGTTATAATGTTATTTTGTACAATAAAACTTATTATTTAATAGCCTAGGGGCGTTCGCTCCATTCACAATCTGTGGTCTTATGCCGTTGCCATATAGCAACGTGAGCAGACAGGAAGATAAGTAATTTTTGTTAAACTAGCCTTTACCATTTTGTATAAATTATTTTATAATTATTATGTCCAGTACTAACCTTTATCATACCTCTTAATTGTTATATATTTTCCAACTCATTTTTTCATTTTCAAATTCGAGAATGGCTCGACCAATACGGCAATTTTTTCGATGGCTTGAGGTACGTGTAAGGTTTTAATAAAATAATAAAAAATGCATAGAAAATAGTAAGCACAACATTGTTCTTTTCACATGTTTTAATTTTTTTCTTTTAAACTATTTTTTGTTTAAAATATGTGTATGTATATATCTGCACTATTATTCAGTATTCATATATTAGTGCTCTTTATATTTTTAAATCTATTACGAAATTTAGCCCCGACTCACTCTTGGCCGGCTACTTGAATTTTTTCACATTTACAAACAAGTCCCTCTTCACAGCTTTCACATCGAACGGTGGTTCGTATTTACTTATCACCTTTACACAGGGTGATGCAAAAAACCTTTTAATAGTATCCTGTCGGTACTTCAGAGGACAAGCGGCGCTAAAGGCGCTTAGAACGTCAATAACGACCCTTAATAACGAGGCTACGTGAGATAAGTTTTTTGTTTGTTTGTATACGCATGCTAATATCTGAAACTGGACTTTTATGTCTCAATTACGCCAATTTCTTCAGCACATAGCCTTCTTCTCCTCTCTCAGCGGTGAGTAGTGCTTAAGTTAACATCAAAAAGAATTCGAATATAAATTTTGAGAAAATAAATGCCAATTTGTTATGTTTTTAAAATGATAACCCTAAGATCTTACACTTCTAGGATTAATACACAAATAAAATTATTGAAAACAAAATTTTATGAGCGATGTGGGACTTGAACCCGCGACCTCTCGCGTTCCGTGCGATTGCTCTGCCAACTGAGCTAACCGTTCGAGTGACCGCGAGTTCCGTTGATAACCTGCTCCACCCCACTGAGAGTTGAAGAAAACATACAAGATTTTATGACGATACGTCACTCGAACGGTTATCTCAGTTGGCAGAGCAATCGCACGGAACGCGACAGGTCGCGGGTTCGAGACTCGCATAGTTCACAAAATTTTATTTCAAATTTTATTTGTGAAAATAAAATTTTTAATGCCTTTTATGTCTTTTAAAGGGTAAAGAAATATGTGTATATGTGAACGACTCAGTAAAACACCCAGAATTTTTAGTAGTAGGAGATTTGGTTTCACATTTATCTTTACCTTAAAAAGCTTAAATACCATCCAATCCCGCAACGTCGTCCGCGTAGAAGTCGATGCTATAAAGGAGCAAAATTTTGCATCTAGCATGATATTATGTAACCCATTTGTTCTCCTGACCTCGTCAAATTGCAATTCAAATTCAAATAGAATACGAAATCTCTTTTTGAAAGTGAAAAAGTTAATAATAAAATTTATTATTTAATAAACCTGAGTACGATCATTCCATTCCCAATAATTAAGAAAGTTATTTATGTTATAATAACCTTTGTTAATATTCATGCGAAACTTGAATTAGATCTATTTGGTAGTTTTGTGTTTAGCCCGGACATACATACCAATACCAAACTGACATAGATGCGGCGCGACTAGTATACTTTAGTTATTTCCATAGTGTTATGCCCTATGGTATATTGTTATGGGGCAACGCTGCCAATATTAATACAATATTTATGCTGCAGAAGAGGGCTATTCGCGCTATTAATAACCTAGGTCCTATAGAATCATTGAGGGCAAAGTTCAAAGAAATTAACATGTTGACTGTTGCTTCTCAATATATTCTTGATAATGTAATGTATGTTCATAGGCACATAAGTGAATTTGCCAGAAACTGTCATAACCATAATGTTAACACCAGGTACAGACATAAACTGATGATGCCTACTACTTGGCTAAGTCGAGTTAGTAAGTCTTTTGTGGGGCGATGTATATGCTTTTACAACGACATCCCAGAAAATGTTCAAAACAAAAGTATTACGTTACTCAAAAGAATTGTTAAAAAACGTTTGTGTGGTAAAGGTTACTATAACATAAATGACTTTCTTAATGATACCACAGATTGTGAATGGAGCGACCGCCCTCAGGCTGTTAAATAATAAGTTTAATTGTACAATGTTACTTTGTTACTTTGTTACTTTGCAAATGTTACTTTAACTGTAAAACATATTTTTGATGAAAAAAAAAAGCCCGCTGAGTTTGTTGCGCCCATTCTTCTCAGGCCTTCATTTTGGAATGGGTGGTAGTTTTTTTGACTTTCAATAAGTGATTTCACATCCTGTTTTGAATAAAAATATTCGAATTTGAATTTGAATAACCCGACAATCGGACAAACAGACAAAACTTCATAAAGTACTTATTTGCTTCTGTGACTTCAATATTGATTATAGAACACACAGCGAGTATTGCATAAGATATATATTCAGTAAAATTTTTACTTTACTAAAATTTTAGTTCCCCTTTCGGGTGAAATTTCGTAAAATCCTTTGGGCGACTTTTCGGTTTTTTATTCAATTCACTTTTACTATACATTTTTTCTACGTATAGATTGTTAGCGATCAGTTTTTTAAGTTATTTGTCAAGTAAGAATGCTTATTTACTTTATGAACTTCTTATTAATATTTTGAAGAAATGAGTAAGTTTGTTGTTTACTTACGGCCGTTCCCAATATACTATCTACCGATAGAGATAAATTACTACCTTCTACTGTCAGTAATTAGCTGTCAATAATCTGTAGCTGTCCCAATATACCCGATGTGACATTCTTATCACGTTATATTGGGACGCGTGAATTGCAATTTTCATATAAATTTCTATCGCTGGTAAGCTATACGTCGTCCCATTGACAGACAGCGTGGACGGATAAGGACTCACCTTATACCGTCGATAAGTTTATTGGGACAGAAAAGTCAACGATTTGTTACGATTTTTATCTCAAGTAGGCCACAACGAACGGAACGGCCGTTAGTCGATTGACTTTTAATATACATTTTTCGCATGTAAAGATTCTTAGCGATCGGTTTTTTAAGTTATTTGTCAAATAAGAGTGCTTATTTACTGTATGAACTCCTTATTAATATATTGAAGAAATTAGTAAGTTAGCTGTTTACTTGATCAGCTAAAACAAGTGATTGCATGAAGACTGCATAGAACTGATAACTTAAGAGACGGATACACTTATATTTTTTATGCAGGTATTAAGTTGAAAACTTTTAAGTAAATGATAAGATCGCGTTGTAAGAAACTGTGTATTTTGCAGCTTAGCCCACTTAACGTCAGCAATTCAAAGTCAAGCAAACTATCCCTAACGCATACCATCAATTATGCGCTGAGAATCCAATCTTTTACAACTTAATAGGAACTATACAGAGAGATTTTAAAGATAATAATGATCCGCTTATATGACAAAAATTACCCATAAGGCCCAGAGGCGCAGAGAATGTATAAAGTACTATCTTCACGCCTCAATAGGGCTATTGGCACCCCAAGCACTGGCAGGTATTTCGGTCAACGGATCAGCTTAGCTATCCAACTCGAAAATGCTACCAGTCTCCTTGGTACACTTCCCCGGAATGATAGTTTTAATTTAATGTAATCATAGTACTGTAAATATAGTTATAAAATTTGTTTTGATTGAATAAATAAATATTTTAAATGTTTTTTAATCTATATTCGAAGCAGTACCGTCTAAGTAATTTTTAGACGGTAGCCGTCTACCGTCACCTTTATCATATCAGTTGCATAAACATGTCACTTACTACGGAGCTCTTAAAAATGGCAAACAAACAGTTTCATCTGCTTTGCCTCAAAAATCAGTAAGGCAACCTAACGGATGTCATATCCATGATTTTTCATCCAAGACTTTAATAAGAGAATTGAAAAAGAAAACATTTTCCCTTTCGCTATATTAACATATTCACGGATTAAATTACCGAACCGAAGGTGTTACAAAAATTGAAGACCGTGAGTAGAATTTTATTGCTTCTACGATATGGGGGTGGGCGAGGTGTGCGGAAGTCGATTACGCTTCAATACATAATGTTGTGTAACTACGTCGGGTACGAGGCGTTTATATCGTAGGGAGGGGGGCTCGAAGTATCGATAATTTAGTCTTTAAATAATACAGCAAAATCGTTCAAACAACCAATTATTCTATATTGAAATGAAATGAAATGAAATGATTTATTTGTATGAATCGTGGTAACATAGTTGTTAACAATTAATTGGTGTACAGCACAATTCGCCAATATATCGGCATACAAATATTTGATTGTCAATATTGGAATATTATATTTAATTTATACTTATACATCATTAATACATATTACATAGCTTTAATTCAATAATATAATATAAAATAAACATTAGTTTGCCCACATAGAGGTAATAAGAGCAAACATTAGTTTGCTCTTATTACCTCTATTTCAAACCAGTAGAATGAGTTAGATATCACAGAGATTGCATTTTTTTGGAATTGATTGATATAAATATGTAAGTTTGTAATAAAATACCCAAATTTCACACCAAAATTATAGACACACCCAGGCACAACATACCTTTGCTATAAAATTAATATTTGTTAAATATATCTTCAACAAATACACAATCCAGATCCTCACCCAATGTCGATAAAAATTTTTAATAAGCTACCAGAACACTTATAAAGGCAAATAAATATTAAAAAATTGATAAGCTCATTTAGAAAGTTTCTTTTAGAAAAAGTTGCTGTTTTATTAATGAATTTTTAGAGGAAATATTTTTTTTTATGTCTGCCCGTCTGCTCGTTATTCCTATGCCTTACGAGGTGCATTTTATAATTTTGTACGGTTATTATTTGTTTAGTAACAAAGATTTAACACAATTTATGATAAAAAAAAACAAATAAAAGTACTGATATTAGGCGGTGACATATGAACATAACAATACGAAAATGAATGAATAAACAAACTACTTTTTTTTTAAATCATTTATTTCTGATACAACATTACAAAGCGATGTATACATATTATTCTTCCAAACTGCGCAGCAGTTTGTCGGCAGTAATTCTCGTGTTTCGCAAATTATCAAATCAATATTATGTTTTTGTGTGTGACAATTTAAAAGTCCCTACCAGTATTTCTTAAGTCTATTTATTATGGACATTGTGCTAAGTAGAACTTTCGCAATAAGTTTTTCACCTGATTTTTTGTTTTACAATTCGACAATTGTGACGCTATATGGGTAGTTAATTCATTTATTAATGTAGGTATTACCCATTGCATGCTACGCATACCGTAATAATTACATATTTTAGGTACTTATCGAGTAGCGTAACGTAACATCACCAAGTCATATTACTCTGCGCCCGTCACCAAGACTTTGCATTGCAAGAAATCTTGTATATTATTATTAACTAAAATGCAACCGCAATCATGCGGCTGAAATGTTACCTGTCGCAGTACTGTACATCAAGTTAGTTTACAGCTACTAAACAAATATACTAATTATTAAAACATTTGCTGAAAAAGCTGACTTTTCTATGTGTGCGTAGCGTGCGGAGAGTTATTGTTATCCGCACTACTGCCTTTTGTTTAATTAAATTGATTTATTTATTTATTTTTGCTAGATTAACTAAAAAAGTATATTTTTATATGTGTGTTTAGTGTGCGAAAAGTCTTTTGCGCTCAAGTGCTTTTAGTATAATAATAATAACTTTATTTCCCAAACATTACAATAATTAATAATAGTCAGTAGTTACAAGTTACAAATAGTTCTTAATTATATTATTAATTATTTACATACAAAACAGGGAGCAAAGACAAATAAACTATGTAGTATGAACTGTGTTTCAGCTGTCAGAGACTTCTCGGTACAAAACATCATTACCTACATAATCAATCAAATTATGAAAATCAGATAAAATAAAATAAAAGATAAACTTCTAAGAATGTGTGTGTGTGTGTGTGTGAGTGTGTGTGTGTTTAGATAAAATAATAAAATTGAATTTCTTAACTTTTTCCTCAACTCAATTATTCAATCTGTAATAATTACTTATCCAAGTATTAAACTTTTTCTTATTGATGTTCTTTCATTGTTTTATATTTTTCATGTATGAATTAAAAAAATCATATGATGTGTGTACGAAATCGTCATTTCAATTCATCCCTGCTGCTTGGCTTGGGCCAATAAACCAGTACTCGTGATGAAATGATATAGGTTCCGCACTTGTATCGATATTTACTAATTTCATTTCAATAGATATTGACTTCATAAATGCAATAAAATCAACAAGGACTGTATAAAACAAAATAATATCTATACACCAAAATAATTTATTAATTATGCGTATTTATTAATAATGAAACAATGTGCCTATAAATAGAGAATTACAACGAACTATAAGATTTAGGTTTTGCTTACTTATATTGTTGGACTTTGATTATGAAATTATTAAATTATTTAATTATTTTTCTTATTAATTGTATTTAGTACATGTTACGAAATACGAGCTATCTACTACCATTATTCTATATTTTAATGCTGTCTATCGCTACATATAGCAAGCTTTACACAAATGAATATAAATAAAACTATCGACAACAGAGCCTTGTAGGAACAACACTAATAAGCATATTAGAAATGGCGGCGTCACATTTTCTAATCTATATTCAAATTGGCAGAGCCCGCCGAAGCCATTGTGAAAATGGGTATATTTTTCCAATTTCGCCCGGAAAACTCCACCAGTGTACCTCTAACAAATCATTTGCATATAAATTTCAGCTCAATACGAATAGAAATAAGGACGAAATGTACAATATAAGCGATTGTGTTTTGATTGTATACCAAATAATCGTTGAGAATAATCTAGATAAATGCTTTTTTTTATAATTGACTTGTTTTTTTAGAATTGTGCTCCTGTATGGAGCTCCGTCACTTCATTTAAACTACTAAATTCAATCTATTTTTGGTGCAGGGTGTCTTAGTAATTTGAAGGGAACCTTCTTCAAGAAGTTGAGAAACATATCCTAGGGTGCAGCAGATTCATGATTTTAGGCCGTTGCCACCTTTGATCTATCTTTATTGTAGAGTTATACCCCCTTATTCAAAATGGTCCGCTAACTTAAAACAGCTGCTACAGAGTGCTATTTCTCATTCTGACTTAGGTCAATAGAAGAAGACAGAGTGAGAATTATCAATGCTTTAAGTTGGCAGACTATTATGAATAAGGGGGATAGTTTATAATAGTGCAAATCCATTTGCAGCGATTCTAACGATCGGCATGCACAGCCATTTCAAATCATCCTGGAAATTATTCTGGACATAATACCGCTGGACATCTTTTTCTAAGATCCGTGAAAGTTCTCAAATTCAAGCATTTTTATTCCACTTCATTTCTTCATTTATGAATTCCACCACCGGACATTACGTGCAAAGTACCATCCGCATCACGTAGACGTCTGGCATTCCACAACCGCGCGTTTTGTTCGAAATTTCTTGCCTCGCACAGCCACTTTGTGGAATCAACTACCGGCAGCGGTCTTCCCGAACAGATACGATTTAGGGACCTTCAAGAAAAAAGCATACTCCCACCTTAAAGGCCGGCAACGCATTTATTGACACACCTGTTGTTGCGGATGTCCATGGGCGGTTGCCTCACCTCTCCCCATTCCGTGAGCCTCTTGCCCGTTTGCCCCCTCTCATATAAAAAATAAATAAATAAGTTCCGAATAATAATCGGAATAAGTAATCACCAATCTATCATAAACTAAAAACTTCTCCAAAACATTATGGTATAAGTGTTATTTTAATCGGTTTTATTAGTTGTTGTTTATGTTGGTGTTGTTTAGTAGGTTTTGCAGTATAACCGAAGTAAAACGGCTTTCCATTTATAAGTATAGATAGACAATAAAACAGAATGGATGAAGTAACTCGCAGAATACGGGTTGGACTCCCAGAGTGCCGGCAGAAGTGAAAACTTGAACATTAACGTTGTGCATTTTTGAATATTTTTGGAATGGTTTGGGAATAATTTCGACGAATTTCTTTATTTATCAGTATAAAAGTACTTGCATTGATGTGGTTAAATACAATATTGATAATTTATATTACATAAAAATTTAACACTTCAGAACTATTACAATTATTTTATTTAAAAGTTTATCTCTCAGAATAATCAACTGTCATCCATAATTTCAACGACTGTCTTATGAATTTTCAATCAGGTCACGTGTCCTGAAATGAAATGAAATGAAATGAAATTTTATTTGCAGGAAACATTGTACTTAAGGTGTTAACAATATAATGGATAATCCAATATGTTTCGTCAATTGACACGCAAAATAAGTTACAAAATTGTCTAAACACTAATCGTACTGATATCAATATAAATTGAAACATGTCGGATTTCACAATGATATCAATAATATTTATAAAATGAAATTTTAAGATATTATAATATGAGACGTAAATAACTTAATAATTCATTTAGTACCTATGTATAATATTAACAAATTCAATGTCATAAAAGTATATTAATTTACATATATTATTATCAAATAGACTAATTCATTTTGTGTTGAAAAATTCATTTAAGCTATAGAAGCACTTATTTGTTAACCACTGATGCAGTCTTCTTTTAAAAACTTTGAACGGTAAATCTTTCAATTCATTGGGCAATTTATTATATATTTTCACAGACATGCTGAAACAATTTCTACTAAAAGATGCAGTTCTACAGAAGGGCATTATGAGTTTATTTGGATACCTTGTGTTTAAAACCTTCTGGCTTTTTTTTGTATAGAAATCACACATATGTTTTTGAACAAATAGGCTTATTTCATAAATGTATAGGCATGGCAGCGATAGAATTTTCAATTTTTTAAATAGCGGTCGACAAGAATCTAGGGGGCCGGCTCCACAAACCGCCCTGATACACTTCTTCTGTCCAATAAATAAATGCCCTATGCTCACCGAGTTGCCCCATATGACCAATCCGTATCTTAAAGCTGAAACCACGAATGCATGATATGCCATTAGCGCTGTTTTTTCACCTATTGTTTTTGATACGCGTTCGAGGACAAATACATGTTGGTTAATTTTTTTGCTAATTTTGTCAACATGTGACTTGAAGGACAAGTTGCTGGCTAAAGAAATACCAAGAAAATTTACAAGTTGTGCTTCTTTAATATTCTCATTATGATAATTAACATTAATATCTTTTCCTTTCCCATTCTTATTATAATACTGCATATACATTGTTTTTTTTATATTTACAGTCAGGTTATTTTCAGTAAGCCATTCAATTGTGTCCTTTATTGTTTTATTAATTTCTATATCATATGTCAATTCATTGTTACATTTAATTACAATAGAGATGTCATCAGCAAAAAGAGTACAGTTATTAGTAGTAATGCTAGGTAAGTCGTTTATGTAGATTATGAATAGAAGTGGACCCAATATACTTCCTTGTGGTACACCTTTGGTTTTAAGTCTAAGTTCTGATCGATAAGGTATTACTTCTTGTTTATTATTTAATTTAGCAATTTCAACGTATTGAGTACGGTTTGAAAGATAACTTTTAAGCCAGTCATTTGCTAGACCTCGAATACCATATTGAGCGCATTTATCTAATAGTTTTTCATGACAAACATTGTCAAAAGCTTTGCTCATATCAAAAAATACTGATGTTACTGGAATTTTTGTGTCCATGCATTCCGATATTTCTTTTATTAGCGAAAAACACGCTAAAGTTGTTGATTTTCCTTTTTGGAAACCATTTTGTTCCTCAAAAATGATATTATGTTTAGTTAAAAAAGATGTTAATCGCTTGTGCAGTATCTTTTCAAAAATTTTTGAGATAACAGGAATGAGTGTGATTGGTCGATAGTTGTTAATATCCTTTTTATCACCCGCTTTGAGTAAAGGTGTTACTTTTGCCTTTTTTAAATTTGATGGGAAAGTACCTTCTTCAAAAGATAGATTTATTAAGTAGGCTAGGACTGGAGCTAGTTCCTTTGCACATTCCTTTGTTACCTTTGTTGCTATTTCATCGCAGCCCGTGGAATTTGAATTATTAAGTGACTTAATAACGGTTATTATCTCCATTTCATCAGTTGGCATTAAGAAAATATTTGAATTGTTATGTTTTAATTTATATGTAGGTCTTTTATTTTTTACATTTTGACTTTGACTTTGTGTGACTGTATTTATAAAATAATTATTAAAAATAGTAGCAATCTGAGTTGGATTATTTATAATTTTATTTTCATATTTAATTTCATCGATACTTCCTACATTAGAGTTAGTTTTATTTTTAATCACATTCCACGACGCTTTGCATTTATTTTTCGAGTAAAGTATATATTTGTTGTTACTACTTCTCTGAGATAGGTCTATACACTTGTTGAGAATCTTTGAATAATTATTAAATTTGTTTTTGTTGGCAGGTATTTTATTCTTATAATATTGATACCTTAATTTTCTTTTTGTTGCACATGATTTTTTTATACCTCTGGACAACCATTTTATTTTTGAATTTGAAACATTAATTTTATACTTAAGAAGAGGAAAACATAATTTATAAAATATGATTAATGTATTGTAAAATTCATCAAAAGATTCGTCCAATTTCTGGACATCATACACGTCTATCCAGTTAAGACTTTTTATACAGTCCTTAAATTTGTTTATGTTTTGATTACATAAATCTCTTTTGAAAATTAACTTATACGACGGTGTTGAATTATTTATTTTTGTCGGTACTACTAAGAATTGTGCTGTGTCATGATCCGATAGGCCTAACTGACGAATCTCCCCTGTGGCATTTTCTATATTACTAACAAAGAGGTCAATACAGGATTTTTGCCGAGTAGGTTCATTAATATGTTTAAAAAAATTATAATTTCGCAATAAATTTGTAAACTCCAGATTCGTTTTAGTATTTTTTAGAGTGTCGATATTAAAATCACCAACAATCACAATATTACTGGTCTCCCAATATCTTAATTTGTGTAAAAGTAAATCAAGCTTATTCAAAAATTCAGCAACGTTCGAATTCGGCGTCCTGTATAGACATATTACAATTAATTTGTGCTTTGGTATTCTTAAACCACAACATTCGAAAGAATATTCTACACATAGCTCATCCATGACATCAAATTTTACAGCCTCAATATAGTCTCTGACTAGAATGCAGACCCCACCACGCTTTTGCTTAAGTCTACAAAAAGCAGATACCATTGTATATCCATTCAACTTAATATTAGATCTGTTTTCTGCATTCACGAATGTTTCTGATAGACATATAACATCTACAACTTTTCCATTTTCAAAAATTTCAGTTAGAGCTATGTTTAGTAGATCTTTTTTACTTAAAACGCTTGCTATATTCTGATGCATTATATTAAGATAAAATTTGGACTCGAAAAAATGAATCGCTTTTGAGATCATTATTTTGTTCTTTACTTTTTAGTTTGAAATAATATGGTATAGTACCTTTTATTATTTTACTATTGGTGATAGTTTTGGCAGACTGCGATATTTGAGCTTGATGTTGACTGCCTTTCGCACTACGAGCCATGATAATTTTACTACCGGGTACTAAATATTTTTGCCTATAATACATTGAGTCGATAAGCTTATTTATTCTATAACAAAAATCATGAATGAAGTGTTTCTTACCAGGGTACGATTTTGCTAAAGTCAAGTATGTACAATTTTTATAATTTTTACAAGTCAGTTCCAATAAATTATTCAGTTTTCTTTCATTAATGTAGTAATTTTGCAGTACACTGGTTACAATAACTGTTGCTTTATTATGACGCTTTAAGAAAAAACCAAGTTCCATTATAATTTTGTAAGGATTACTATCCTGTTCGCCTAAACACAAAATTATTTTATCATTATGATTAAATTCAGTATGATTAAACGTCGCAACGAGTTCATCGCACGTTGCATGAGGTTTAACGAAAGAAAATATTTGATAGTTTTCGTATTTAGTATTCTGACGTGATTGGATAAGGGATCTTGCTAAATTTACACATTGTTGTCCGCCAAGTACCATAATTCACATTTTGTCTGAATTCTCTTTTGAATTTTCAGGTTTGGTGTCCGTGTCACTAACCGATGAAGGATTTATTTCTTCTTCCCTTATTTTGAAGGTTTCTCCCAGTGTACTCGTAGTTGGCGTAGGGACGCATCCTTCACTCGAACATACTGCTGCCTTCTCATAAGTTTTTTCTAAACAAATGCAGGATGACTCCGATTCCTGTATGAACTCCTTAGTACTTGAATTAGTGGGAATTTCCGTTTCTTGATTTGTTTCAGTATAACTCGAATCTAATTGTAAGGTTTGAGCTAATTCCAATAATCTAGGATTATTCCTTTTTTTTAAAGAAGTGTTTATAGGGCTATTGTTTCTTGGACTAAAACACACTTTTTTAAGGACTTCTATTTGATTTCTCTGTTCCGTTATTAGTTTCTTCAATTCATTAATTTCTCCTGATAGTGTGAAAATCTCCGTGTGTGCACTATTTAGCTGCATGTTAAGACTTGTGATTTCTTCTTTTAAATCAATAATTTCTTCTTGTGTAACTATTGTAGACAAGTCTGGCAGGCTTCTTGCTGTTTCCGAACATAATGAGTCCATTGACTCGTCTTGTTCTAGACAAAATGAAGTGTGAAATTTGGGTTTTCTTTTTCTCAGAGTAATGTTATTAGTCTCCATGGTTTGTAAAATTTAAAAATCTACTGTACCACGCGGTTAATTAAAGAATAATAAAATAATAATAATAATAATTTAAATACTTGAAATAAGAATAAACAAAAAAAAAAAACAGAAAAAAAAATGATGTCGAACTGGCACCGAGAAGAACCCTCGACGTTCCGCCGAATCAGTCCACCTCACTACACAATACTCCAACGCTGCTATGATCTAACTTGCGAATTTATTAGTCTGTTAGCACTAGTTAAATTGTCTTCAATGTCGAGCGTACTGCGGAGACAAGGTAATCCGGCACTCGGCTGATTCACACAAATGATTTACAACTACCCTGCACTTTTTAAGTCACAATCATTTCAAAATTATAATTGTTTTGTTTATTAAATATATATTATTGTTTTATTAATGGTGAATAATTATATTTATTAACGTTTTTGATGAATTCAAATTTTCTTGTAAAACTTAATGTTCCGATATTTTGTTTGAACTCACGAATTTTAAAAGTTGAATTCCTTAGTATACATGTACAGCACAGATTTAATTACATTAATTCACACTTTACCTGACGATATATAGTCAGATAAAAATTGCACATAAATTTAATATAATACGAAAATAATTATTTTATTTATTCAATTATGTCGGCGATCAGCTCTCGTGTAGGTTTCGGAACTCGCGTCGGAACCTATATAGGTACTTAATTAAATAATCTATGTTATTTTCACTACAAAAAATACAAAAAATACTTCTCTTTTATTCTCCTTCAATCAGCTGCCGGTAATGTTACGTTAGGTATATTCCAACAAATGACTTAGCTTAGCT
>CATIXN010000001.1:19522251-19540813 GCA_949711725.1 Leptidea reali
GGGCTCATCAAATAAATCATTGTTAAAACATTAGTGACTAAATTGCAAAATAAGACATACATAGGCTGCAATAAAAGTATCGGGAATGGAATATTTCCACTATTCCTGTCATATTAAAATCTTTTTAATTGAAAACTCCTTGGTTTTAAAAATCGAATACCATTTATTTATTTAAAAAAAAGATTATCGGTCTTGTCACAAGGTCTTGTCAATCTTGTTTAGTCGTTGAGAAAATGGAATTGACTCGAGAAAATTCTAGAGCGATGTTTTATTATGACTTTCGAAGTGGTTTAACACAAAAACAGTGTATTGACCGGATGATTTCTGCATTTGGTGATGAAGCCCCATCCGAAAACCACAATTTATCGCTGGTTTTCTGAATTTCAACGTAGACGTGTCAAGCTCAGTGATGATCCCCGTCAAGGTCGTCCAAAAACTGCAGTCACCAAAGAAAACGTTGATGCTGTGCGTAAGCTGATTGAGGAAGATCGACATGTTACATACCGCGAAATTCAGGCAACTTTAGACATTGTCATGAGTCAAATACAAATGATCTTGTATGAACAATTAGGTGTAAAAAAGTTGTTTTCCCGATGGATACCGCATTTGCTCTGTGAAGAGCAAAAAGTGGCTACCGTTACTTGGTGCGTCAGAACTCTCGAAAGATTCCACGTAGGATCTTCAAATGCTGTATACAACATCGTATCAGGTGAAGAATCCTGGATATACGCGTACGAACCCGAAACAAAAAACCAGTCACGAGTTTGGGTGTTCGAAAATGAGTTAAAGCCAACAAAAATTGTTCGTTCACGGAGTGTTGCAAAAAAAAAATGGTGGCCACGTTTGTCTCCAAAACCGGCTATGTTGCGACTATTCCTCTTGAGGGACAAAGAACGGTTAATGCAGAATGGTATGCTAGCATTTGTTTGCCACAGGTCGTTCCTGAACTCCGTAAAGAGAACTGCAAACGCCGCATCATCCTCCATCACGACAATGCGAGTTCTCACACCGCGCACAGAACAAAAGAGTTTTAAGAGCAAGAAAACATAGAATTATTAGACCATCCGCCGTGCAGCCCCGACCTGAGCCCTAATGATTACTATACTTTCCCTAAAATAAAGAATAAATTGCGTGGTCAGGGATTTTCATCACCTGAAGAAGCTGTGGAAGCCTACAAAACGGCCATTTTGGAGACCCCAACTTCCGAATGGAATGGTTGCTTTAATGATTGGTTCCATCGTATGGAAAAATGTGTCAAATTTCGCGGAGAATACTTTGAAAAGCAATAAATACATTTTTAAATAGTAATGTTGTGTCACTTCCTTGATTCCCGAAATTTTCAGTGCCGCCCTCGTATTACACATATTAGCGAAAGCTAGTACATAACAGACTGTGAGGACATTCTAACTATATGGGAGTCGTTACAGTTGATTTTATATCTTTTGTTATTAGGAGATATTTATTAATAGTTCCATGAAAAAAATCGGTATGTATTAATAATTAATTCATTTTAATTGACTAAGAGCAATTAATAATATTATGAATGTATTGAGTTACTTTGCCCTAAGAATCATTAATATTAAAAATATATTATTTAATATAACAATATTATTGTTTTTTTAAATACACTTTAGTCATATAATTTTGCCTCCTTATTTAGTATATAAACCTTGAAAAGTATTGTAATATTGTGTAATCAGTGCAGAAGCTGTACTTGCTACGTAGGTACCTACTTCAATGACTTTATATCTAGAATGCAATAATTACCAATTAAATATTTTCTTATACATTTGCTCAGAAGCCTAACTGAGAATAAATTCTTTTAGAATAACTCTAAGTTTAAAATTTACAAAACATTTGAATTGACTGAGTTTTTTTCGCTGGGATATATAAATTTATTACCAAATGAACATACCGAAATGATAGAGCATAATTTTGAAATAATAAGATATATAAACAGTGAAAAAAAAACACGGAAACTGATAATTCTAAGTGTTGCAATGAAATAGACTGATTGAAACCAAGAAATTAAAGGCCTGTAACGCTCCTGTGATTCCTCTAGTGTTGCAAGAGAATGTGACGGGCGGTGATCATTGTATGAACACCTGTACGCGCGTTTGTTCTCCTTTTCTATTAAAAAAATAAATCTTTAAATTTTATACTTACTACTGATAAAGTTTCTTGGATCACTTATCGATAAATTAAAAAAAAAGATGAAGCAGAAAACTGAAAAGAAATTCATACTAGATGACTATACTCAAATCCCTAAAAGGCAAAGAGAAAACAGCGTTAAAAAGTCCACAATTGGCAATTATAATTAAAATAATTGATTAAGACTATTTAAATTATACAATTTTATTAAAGGACTTAAAACTGAAGTACTAATAACTGAAGCTTATCATGAATTATTTTGAAGAATAAATATTATCTATTTAGTTATTTACGTTTATTTGACTTAATTATAATAATAATTATAACTAATATATATGTACATTAATTTTTAATTAAAACAAGGGACGAGACAAGGAGGACGTTCAGCTGTTGGTAATTGATACACCCTGCTCATTAAAATGCAGTGCAGCTCAGAATTATTGAAAAACCCAAACATTCTGAGCGACCCTATAACTGCGCTCGTCACTTTGAGACATAAGTTGTCAAATCTCATTTGCCCAGTAAATTCACTAGCTACGGCACCCTTAAGACTGAAACACAATAATGTTTACACATTACTGCTTCACGGCAGAAATAGGCGCCGTTGTGGTACCCATAATCTAGCCGGCATCCGGTGCAATGTAACCACCCACTGGTATATATGGGACAATCAGGATTGCATGTATTTTAAGTCCTTAAAAATAATATATTTAAGTACAGATAATTTCAACAGGACATAACTGGGTGATCTCACCTGAAAAATACTTATCAGTGCCGATAAACATAAAAATATGTATAAAACCAATCTGTTATCATTTAAGTGCGCTATAATCGTTAATTGTAATAGTTAATTGCAATTAAAATTAAAAATTATTGCACTAATGTAATCTATAGGTCAAGACATGCGATAATAATGTTCATATTCGCATATAACTATCGTTAACTGCTTTGTTTTAATCGTGTTTATTTACATTAAAGTATCAAAACTACCTACTGCGTCAATGATTGTTAAAAAAATGCATATTATTTTTAATTTTGTGATGGATTTTTCATGGTTAAATTTACGTGGTTTTTGTTGGAAATAAAATAAAGAGTGTGTGTACTTATGTATGCACGCAAGAAGTTGGTATTTCTTTGGCTTCACGAAGGAAAAATCCTTAAAATTATTTATTCCTCGTGCTATTCTACTATTAATTATTAAATATCGAATACGGCTGTATGGGCTTGAACCCTTTGCCTATACTAATAATGGACGAAGAAACCAAAAAAATAACGAAAGTCGCTAACGTCAGAAAATTTTAGGAACCAACTTCAACCTGTTACTTTTGTAACACAGTAATGCGCGCGCATCTTAAAATTTCAGACGCATCATTTTTTCATAACGCGCCTAAAGAAATATAACTTCAAAATACTTCGAAAAAGCTTTTCATTAGTAATACGTCTAGATAGACCATCTTGCTATCAGGCAACGCATAACATCAGGCCAGGTTTATTACTTTAGTTTGCATGACAGCTACATCTTACACTCTCCATACGTCAGACACAATTGACATACACAAAAAATCCTATTAGAAACCAGAACATTCTAGAATCTATAGGCTCTCTCCCAGCATTCTTTTTTTTGCGCTCTTTTCAATAAAAATATACAATATTGTACAGTCATTTCTATCGCTATAAAATAATCACAATCTAGTCCCAGGCTGTCCGATCATTTAGATATTCAGCAGTGGAGTAATAGGATTTACGACAGAGCCATTTTTTTATAAAACATTTAAATTTATTTATAGATAATCCCTGAACAGTGGCTGGGACTTTATTATAGAAGTGTCTACATTTACTCTTTAAGCTATTATGTATCTTATGAAGCCCACTAGAATTAGTTACAAGCAATCCCTTATTTCGAGTGTTATAATAATGAAAATCAGTATTAAGAGCAAAAAGGTGACGATTTTTGTGAACGTATATTAAATTTTCATAAAGGTACTGAGAATGAACAGTCACAATATTTGTTTCTTTGAATTTTTCTTTGAGACACTGTCTATAACCAAGCTGATATATAGCACGAAAAGCTCTCTTTTGCAGTGCAAACACTATATCAATGTCAGCAGCATGACCCCATAGTAATATACCGTACGTCATGATGCTGTGAAAATAACTAAAGTACACTAATCTAGCGGTCGCAACATTCGTGTACTCTCTAATCTTTCTAACTGCATATGCCGCAGAGCTGAGTCTATCTGCTAGATGGGTAATATGTGGACCCCACTGAAGCTTTTTATCTAACGTGATACCCAAGAAGACCGTAGTGTCCACAAGTTCCAATCTCTGGTCATTTATAAGTACGTTGGTTTGTACCTCCGCTGTGTTTGGTGTAATGAACCGTAAACACTTTGTTTTTTTACTGTTTAAGTGCAGATTATTCGTCTCAAAGCAACGCACTATCTTTGAGAGTGCATTGTTTACCTCGTCATCAATATCCACACGTCGCTTCAATTTAAAAATAAGTGAAGTATCATCAGCAAACAATACAATCTCATGGCTATCATCTACCACAAACGGTAGATCGTTAATATATATAAGAAACAAGAAAGGACCGAGAATAGAACCCTGTTGAACACCTATTCCCACAGGTTTACCCGAAGACCGTTTGCCATTTAATTCGACTATCTGAACTCTTTCGCTTAAATATGATTATAACAGATTTAGGGTTCTATTTTTCACTCCATTATGTTTTAGTTTTAGGAGTAAAGTTTCATGGTGGACGCAGTCAAATGCTTTGGACAAATCACAAAAAATGCCCAATGCATCCTGTGACTCTTCCCAGGCATCAAAGATGTGCTCAATGAGTCTAGTACCCGCATTAATTGTTGATAAGCCCCTAGTGAAACCAAACTGACTTTTGTTCATTAATTTACAAAAATGCATTTGTGGCTGTTGAAGCAAAAGTTTTTCAAAATTTTACTAAAAACAGGCAGCACTGAAATAGGTCTGAAATTAGCAGGGTCAAAAGAACTGCCCGATTTAAACAAAGGTATAACTTTGCTGTATTTCATGAGGTCAGGGAACACACCCTCATCTATGCATACATTAAATATTATTGCTAATTCAGGTGCTATAATGTCAAGTATATATTTTCAATATTAGTCGAATGGCCCCATAGGTGTTTTTTTTAGGTTAATTAATTTGAAGATTTTTATTATATCGCTACCTGTAAGATACTTAAATTTCAAATCAAGATTTCAAATTCAAGATACTGGTACGTGTAATTTAAGCATGTCATATGCTGCTTTTGGCGAAGAGTTAAGGTCTTTGGTCGTGACAATCGGGATTTCGGAGAAGTATTTATCAAATTCATTTGCAATTTCTATTTCCGAATTTATAACACGATTATTAATATTTAAACAGATAGAGGTGTTACGGCAATTCGATGTACCAGTTTCATTGTTAATTACACTCCAAGTCGCTTTTACTTTATTATTACTGTTTTTAATTTTATCTGCAATGAAACGTGTTTTCGCTTCATGACAAACTACTTTAAAGAGCTTGGAGTATTTTTTTACATATATTTTAAATTCTTCACTATTATTGTAATGTTTCTCATAATAAAGGTCATATAAGCGTTTACGACTTTTGTGGATACCTATTGTTGCCCAATCATTAAAACAATGTTTGTTGTTTACTGTCTGTCACCGTTACTGGAGTAAAAATACTGTCAAATTCCTCACAGAAGGAATTGAAGACTAAGTTATAGTGAAAATTAGTAGTTTCACCACAGTGTAAAAATGGTATCGTATTTACCTAATTATTTCTAAACCTCTCAAGACGGCTACACGTAACTGGTAATCGTCACATTGTCCAATCTTGTATTTACTTTTATAAGTTGCCCACTATGGTCGGACTGAAGATTATTATTTATGAGTTTACTAGTAATAGTAACATCTGTAAAAATATTATCTAAACAGGTTGCTGTTGTAGAAGTGATTCTAGTAGGTTCCCAAAATACATTGAACAAATTAAAACTTTGAAATAAATTTTTAAGGCTAGTACAATTGGCCGAAGGTTCAAGCAAGTTGATATTAAAATCTCCACACACTACAATTGACTTGCTGGTTTTGCTAAATTTTGATAGTACCTCCTCCATTCTATGTTGGAATTGTTCATATGATGCAGTGGGGGGGCGGTTTACACTTACAATAATAAATTGCTCTTGTTCTATAGTTTTTGAAGAAATTCAGACTCAAGTATGTTTATTCGACTTAAAGCCCATTCATATTCAGAACTACATTTGTCAAATGAATTAATGATTTAATGTAAGCTGTACCTTTCTAAGGTTAAATCTAAACATTTTTGGTGCATGTCTGCCAGCTCGAACTTAAGAGAAGAGTTTGTTTTAAATTCTTTTTGGATCTCCAATTCACACTCTTCCCGTTCATTTAAAAGTGTTTGACAAAGATTCTTTGACTTCTTTAGCTCCTTAGCAGCACAGCTCAGCTTGTTTTCCATTTCTTTCATGGTAGCCTTCCGGGTTTGCATAGTGAGGCTTGAAGTCTTGGGAACTTAGGTAACCGTCAAAATATAAGGCTATGTATAATCTTGTTATAATAGTGTGTAAGAAGAGGATACAGGTTTACAGAATCTAGAAATTAACTCCAAAAGTGCTGAACTCAATGGTTTAGTATGGAATATTGCTAATTCGATTACTATGAGAAGTTAATTATATTTTTTTGTATAGTAGTAGTAGTAACTTAAACTTTGTAAAAATAATACCAGACGATATAAGAAAGACACTTTGATCACATATCATCAGTAAGTATTTTGCATTTTTTTAATTTCAATGTAAAATAACACGAAGCGTATGTTGCAAAATTTGAAAGATGCCTCTGAGTGTCAAGATGCCACGCACACAAGCATTTAATAGGTGCCGTAATAAAAAAGCTAATGTTCTTAGGTACGAGGGCAGGACTATTAGCAGGACTATGAGCAGGTCTATCGGGAATGGAATATTTCCACTGTTCCTGTCATATTAAAACCTTTTTAATAGAAAACTCCTTGGTTTTAAAAATCGAATACCATTTATTTATTTAAAAAAAGATTCTCGGTCTCGTCACAAGGTCTTTTCAAACTTGTTTAGTCGTTGAGAAAATGGAATTGACTCGAGAATGCGGTATCTAGTTTTAGCGCAGCAAAGACCATTCCTTAATCATAGACTGGTGAATATTCACTCAAAACGTTAAATAAGTAATATTAGCCTTTTCTCAACTCAGCACTGAAGAACATTAAAAATGGACAAAAAGAAACGACTTATGATCTGTGTAGCTTTCCAAAACAATCTCAATTAATTCACAGCTATCAATAACAATTGTTTATCACAAAAACACTACTCACAACTGTAGAACAATGAAAGAACAAAAGGAATAAGTTAACAGTTAATTAAGCATTAATTATCGCTCCTTTTCTTTGTTAATTAGATTGAGTTTCCCGCGTTATTTTCTCCGTAATTAATCGATATTTTTATTGAATTTATCTATTCTTGTGTCTTGAGAATGTCAGCAACAGTATTTATTAGAATAATTAATTATTTAATGTTATTATATTAATAGTAAAATAAGAAATTTTTAAAGGATTTATTGGGTGTAATTGTTGCAATTAAAATTTCATTATAGGCAAATATTGGGGTTGAGTTATCAAGCGAGAGGTTATCAACTGTAAAGTAGATCCTATATATGAAGCCACAACCTGAGAGTTGAACAAGACAACAACCAAGATTTACGTTCGATACGTCACTCGGACGGTTGGCTCGGTCGCGGGTTCGAGTCCCGCATCGTTTATAAATTGTGTTTTCAAATTTATATTGTGTAATTGTAAATTTGTTTTTACATTAGATTTCCGCTTTCTAATCAGAGATTTTTGTCATTCAATTCAGGGTAGTCTATCAAAAGTCAAATTATTTTTTGATTTGACAATTTATACGTCTAGACAGACTGTGACAGCTGTGAACACGTTGAAAAAAATAGCCGTGAACTGTTAACCTCTATTTTCAGCAACACTAAAACAAAGTGACTGACTTATCGCAAGTGTGACATTACTGTCACGCACACTAAAGTAATAAACCTGGACTGTTTTCATGCGTTGTCAAACAGCAAGAGGCTCTATTTTTACGTATAAATTATCTAAGGCTAATTCACAAAGTAATAAAATTTACAAAATGTGTAACAATAATATTTATCTTAATATAAATAAATCCAGTGTCCTGATGTTTGCTTCCAGTGGACTCCTCAACTAATGAACGGATTTAAATGGGGGATAACTTCATGGAGTGCAGTTCAGTCCAACTTGAGAGATTGTTTTTATATCGATTTGGGATCCATAATTATTTTTATTTCCAATACTTGTACGGAAATATTTTCTATGAGAGAATTTACTGTCGCTCGCTTTGATAGTTCTGCCGTGAAACAATTTTATTTTAACAACAGGGTCAACGTAACAGCATAGCTTACGGAATAATTATTTATGTTATATTATTGACAAATTCATAAAAAACAGTAGATAATTTATTATGTACAGAACAACGTATGTTGGGTCAACTAGTATTATAGTTAAATTCATGTCACGTTGTTGGTCCGCGATGAACTCCTAAAGTACCTACTGAACCGATTTTTAATCAAATTTTGTACACTGTGGGTAGTCTAATCCAAGTTGAGAGATAGGGTAGGGTGGGGTAGTTTTTATTCCATTCGTAATCCTTAATATTTTTAGATTTCAAATTATATGTTTTTACAAAGATTTCTATAAGATAAATTATTGACACACGGCTAAACAGTTCTGCTGTAACGTTTTTTATAACAAGAACAGTGAACAATGAAATAATTGTTGCAATGATTGAACTTCTATAAATTTCATAATTAGCAATGAAACACTGTATTTTGTTGTATGTACAAAATATGTATAAACATTTATTAAGGCGGAGCAAAGCGGGGTTGGACTAAGTATCCCGTAACACGAATTATGAAAAAAAAATATTGTAGTTGATAGTTAGTTCAAGATTATAATGATACCACTCTTATTACAAGGTAATTCACCGTTTTTAAGAAAATAACGAAACAAAATTCTAACCTAAAACGGGTAAATCACGTAAATAAAACTGTAGATGAGCGCTGTCATGGCGCCGGGAGGCTAGAAACTTGCTAATAACTGTCAATTTTAAATAAAAAACAGTAAAATGAAACGTTAAAAATTGTCTGGGATAGACTAGACGGCTTCATCAATCATAATTTTTAGACTAAAAAGGCTAGAAACCATAGTAATTAAGCGAGTAAAAAAATTATATTCCCTTTCTTTCCTCCCCATATATATGTCATAATTTGAGGTTAGGTTATAATGCGTTTTTCTCTGGAACGTTGCATTACCTTGTAATTAGAGTGGTAGCATTATAATCGTGGACTAAAGCTCTATCAATTACAGTATTTATTTCCTCATAATTCGTGCTACGGGAAACTAAGTTTGAACCAAAAAACGCTCAGAGAGAGCCTAAAGAAGTATTCAATTCAAAAATGTAAAGTAACAATACCTTTAATTAAAAAAAGCCATCCTTGTATTGACTATCTCTACAGCACAATAATTAAATATTCTCTTTGTATTTCACGGCGTTACTTGTCAGAGAACATGACAAGTGTCAAGTCAATTATACCACAGATTATACAGACAATTGGATCTAACCGGATTAAGTGTTGCTTCTACAGGATTAGTAATTGTTTATTTGTTTATGTTGTTGTCTATGTTATAATTGTATTTTAAGTGGCATAGGAATCATGAAATTTTTATTTTATTGTCAATACGTTGTCTCCTGACAGGTATTGTTTTTTTTTTTAATTCTATATTATTTCATTGTTGTTTTTATCTACATATAGCTTGTAGCTTTTTGTGTCTATACATTCACTATTAAAAATGATACTACACTAAGATGTATACATGTTATCTGTATGTATATAACAGAATCCAAAAACAATAGTTTTTTCGAATTTGGACTGACAACTTCTTATGGGACGGTAAACCGCTTCGTAACGTAACGCGTTACGTCGCCAGTCTGCCTGGATTCCCTGTCTCTCACGCATACGGCAGCTGTACGCAGGCTCCTCCTCTCTCACTCTAACCAATTGTTACATTTATAGAATAAGACAATGATACTAATAATGAACATACACAATATTCTAATGTACATATTATTGAAGAATTGGAACTAAGAACGTAATATATTTTATAATCATCAAAAGATTTTATTAAAAAATAACCTTTCCTTACATTGTCGTATTAATATATATAAAATTTAAGTAATAATCTAAACTTTTCTCAGGTTATACAATTTCAATATTAAATAGTTCAACTTAGATTAGTTTAAGTTATCACCTATGTTGGGCGTCCCGAGACCCACCCCTCTTTTTCTCTGTTTGTCTGGAAAGCTTTGATTACTAAGATTAGTACATAAGATGTTCAATTTTTGTGTGCCACAAGAGCTGACTAAAAGAAACCGAATGAAGCGTGTACCTATTCTTTTGCCAGTCTTAATTAATAAGTAGTGAAACCAAACCATTTTTTTTCTTGTTATCTAACACTTATATATAGTAACCCGTGGACATTGTCGTTGGTTATGCACTTAATACTAATTATGTTATTTCTTCCTCTAATGTAATATCTAGTGTGTAATTGTTTTGTGTCCCAAATAAAATAAAAAGGACCATTTTTGATAATGACGAATGATAGCTTGATGATAAATGGATTAAGTACGAGAAAAACGCCCCAAAAAGGTCGTGATTATAAGTCTGCCAGGCTTCAAAGACATGCAAAACCCGGGATTGACTCGCAATAAGGTGATGCTGTGATTGGCGAGAATGGAACATTCATCGTGAACTTTTACCGTCAGGTAGAACGATCCAATCCGGTCTCTACTGCTATCTGATGAGATAAAAGTAAGAAATTGAGAGAAAGCGGCCGGATTTATCAATAGCAAAAGGTGTGGTCTTTAATCACGATAAAGCTTGACACGGCATAAATTAAGAAAGTATGGCTGGTAATGTATTCGCCAAGAAGCCCTGACCCGGCACCTTCCGATTTCTACCTGGTGAACTCACGAGATATCGCCCATGCAAAATGTATCTAACTATATATATTTTGAATTTTTTTATTTATCGCGTGCGCCAGGCATGAAGTGGCCAACACGGTTGAAAAAGTTTTCACTTTAAAACTAATCCAAATTATAACTTCAAATACTGCGTGTATTTTAAGTTATAAATTAGTTTGGTTTCCCAAGGTATATTATTTCTAAATCTATTATCTAATATCTATTTTCTAATCTGTATTATATATCTATTTTCTAGTCCTTGCCTGTAATAACATTTTTTGTGAGATTGTCATAAATAATCGTTTAATGACACACTGACACCAATTCTTCGATTTTTGTATGTTGTTTTATAAATATAGCGGCTTGATACACGATCTTGATAAAAATTGGTGACAACATTTAACTTAACAAACATTTCAACAAAGGTACCTGTCCCCGCTACTTGTTGAAATCATAAGAAATTAATTCCAACATCAACAATCAGAAAATTAGTTAATTCTTTAACATTTTACAACGTTGTAAGCTATTAACAAATTTCCATCAAAACTTTATATGTATTTATAATAGCTAACCCGGCAAACGTTGTTTTGCCATATAAAGTACAATTCACGCGATAGTTTTATAAGTAATAAAATATTGCCTATATTATAGCCTGTACATCATTTTGTTCTATTGTCAATAGTTTTTGCAGCGCACGCAAAAATAGGTTTTCGATTTTACACCTTGTGTTACAAAATAGCAATTTTATTACGGATCCCTAATTTTGAAAAAAAAAACATAGCCTATAACCTTCCTCGATAAATGGACTACCCAACACTAAAAGAATCATTCAAATCGGTCCAGTAGTACCAGAGATTAGCGCGTTCAAACAAACAAACAAATACTGCAGCTTTATAATATTAGTATAGATTTATCATATGTATCAAAAGTACAGCTTCTAGTTTAAACGAATTTTATACTTTTCTAATTTCGGGAAGCGAACATTTGGCCGAAGTCGAGTGTTCCTGCCAATCTTGTTGTGACTCTATTGTCTATTGATTGGCGTATTGTCGCCCACCCACCCATGCACTGTCATTCAACTTAGCTTGGGTTTTGCTTGTAAACAATAAATAAAATTGCTTTTGTTAATTTCTGTAGCGCTCTTGACAAACGACATAAGTGAACAATTTAATTTTATAGTTTATTTATAAATATTTTCTGATGACGTCTTTATTAAATATTTAATACTTATATTACTTTCAAGACACAAAATGTAATTCAATATAGCCTTAAAAGTAATGCCCCAATAAGCTTTGTGGTCTGATGCTAAAAGGACCAATATCAATTTTTGCTCTTACTAGTGACCACAGATTTTCATTCAATGAATGTGCGAGGCAACCCATAAAAATAGTGTTTTTCATATATAATTATCAATTTCTATAATAAGTGGCTAATATATTACATAAATGCGGCATTTTTCACATTATACATGTATCGCTTAAATTATGTGTGTGTGAAGATTTAAAAATTGGAATATTATTTTAATGCATAATAAATGTTTGGAATGGTATCCATTGCAATATTGTGTAAACATTTAAGGTTATTACAAAAACAAATTTTGATAATAGAGTAACGCATTGACGACCTTAGTACTGGTCCAGCTGTCTCTCCCGGAGAATACCTTAAAATGGTCCAAAGATATATTTAAAATGTATCTCCTCTTCCAAAACTTCTATTCATCCTTTAATATAATATTAAATAATATTATTTCGATCAATCTTTCGTTAAAGATACCCAAAAAATGGTAATACATAACGAAATTTTATAGTTGAAAAATAACTATTTCAGACTTATTACTTTTGCCTTTCGTACCGCCACCTACACTTACATATTGTCCAATAAAATTAGATTTTGTCCGCTTCAGCGCTCTTGAAGTCTTAACAATGTGGAGTCAATCATTTTGCTATTATTAAAGCAAACAATAGATTACCCGAAGCTGAATGGGAGACAAATTTAAATCCAAAAATGATGGATTTGTCAATTTTTTGCTTCACTGATCCGCAGGTGGTTTAATGTTTAATATGAAAATTATAGGTGTAATTTTTTTAAGGTTTACATTTGTAAGGATTGATATGTCTCGGTAATATTCTTGTATAAGTATATTTCTCACGTCGTGGTTTAAAGCAAAAAATAAACATTTAGGGCCTCGAGTTTTACTTACGAGTTACGAGTTAAGAAAAAAAATCTCTTACCAATGATTGGTAATTTGATCTAGAAATAAATAAATAGAAATATATTGACGAGTGAGAAATTTGGGACTTTACTGCCCAGGGTCAGCGGCGCTGTTGCAAAAAAAGGTACCTTAATTTCTTTTTAATTTAAAAAAGACATGTTTTTTTTTATTGTATATTTTATGCTTATGAGGAAAAGTGACCCAAAGAGTGATACTCTCTTGATGGTGGTGATGCTTGATTTTGATTATTTGCGTAACAGATTAGCTGCTAATAATTAAAAAAAATAATAGTTAAAAAAAAACCAAAAAGCACGCTTTTTATAAAATTCAACTAAAAAATAGAACATAAATTTAAATTGAAAATAGTGTAAAATAAATATATTTTATTGTAAAAAAAAGCGTGGGGTGTAGAAGAATTATTATTTTAATAATATCTTAAAAAGCACCCCACGCTTTTTTTACAATAAAAAATATATTTTTTAACACTATTTTCAATTTAAATTGATTTTCTATTTTTAGTTGAATTTTATATAAAGCGTGCTTTTTAGTTTTTTTAACTATTATTTATTTTTCATTTTTTAGTTCAAATTAGTGTAAAGTCATCGGTCCTCGATAAATCTACAAAGTTTGAACGAAATCTAGCCGTTTAAAGTGGGTCAAAATCGCGCCCAAAGAAGTCGGTTACAAACATACAAACACACAGGTGAAGCTAATATAAAGCGTATAAAAATATTTTTTTTTTTTAATTTTCTATCTTATTTAAACGTTAAATCTTATGAATTTATGTATCTGTCTCATTCTCTCACCGGCTGAATCCTATACATTTAACTGTTTGTGTCTCTGTTCTCGTCTCGTTTTTTTGTTTTATCGAGTTTCAAATCACAACGATTCTAAAGAATTTTCTGCCCTGTCAGTCCTGCGCTGCCCTCGTCCAACGTATTCCGGCGATGTTGACCAGATCGTCGGTCCATCTTGTGGGGGGTCTACCAACACTGCGTCTTCCGGTACGTGGTGGTCCCCACCGGCCATCTATCCGTCGAACTATGTGCCCTGCCCACAGCCACTTAAGTTTCTCAATCATTTGGGCTATGTCCTCCTCATTTCTGATTAGACTTCGCAGGGAAACACCGAGCATAGCCCTCTCCATTGCCCTCTGAGCGACAATGAGCTTCCTCATAAGGCCCATAGTTAGCGACCACGTCTGCGTACCGTAAGTCATCACTGGCAACACACACTGGTTGCCAGTGATGACTTACTATGAAAACCTTCGTCTTCAGATACTGCGGTATATGGGACGAGAAGATTTTATGGAGCTTCTCGAACGCTGCCCATCCGAGTAGGATTCGACGAGTGACCTCTTTCGCGAAATTGGATTTGCCTAACTGGTTTGTTTGTCCAAGGTAGACGTACTCGTCAATAATTTCGAGAATACAGTTCCCAACTGTTACGGGACTAGATTTGATAGGGACAATTGACATCATTATCGTCTGGTCCATGGCCATTTTGAGAGCTACTCCTTGAGAAGCTGCGTTGAGGCCATAGAGCATATGGCTTAAGTCTTCTATGGTCTCTGCCATGATTACGATATCGTCTGCGAATCGAAGGTAAGTGATGTATTTGCCTTTGATATTGATGCCCAGTCCGCTCGTCTATGTGAAACAAAATTGCATTTTTGTTTTGTCATATGAATTCTCTTAAGTACTGTTTTCATTCGTGTGTGTGTGAGATTGGATTATTACTGTTCAAATTCTCAGTGTGTGTAAGTAGTCTACATTTCAAACAGTCAAAGTATAATTGGTAATTTTACGCTCATTAAGTTTTTACTGAAGTAGTAATACCACGTCTCCTTGCCTATTGTATAGTTTTTTTTTAATTGGTCTTTATTGGAATTTATATTGAGATTTCTGCCAGTGACTTCATCTACTTGGAAATTGATTACTTCGCAGTCATAAAGAACCATTAAAAGTTTCGGGATACAATAATATTTTCAATCCTCAATGGAAAACGTTATTATGATCGTTAGTCCTGCTTTTCCATAAAAAAAATATTGATTATATATTTTAGAAAACCTGATATGGAAAATTAAAACTAGATACATTTCTAGCGTTTCACAAGATCTTAATAATTATTAAGTATTTAAACATTTATTTTAAATTACATCTAAATAAATATTAAGGTTATATTTCGACAATGACTTTTTAAGGTCGTAAAATGTGTTATATATATGACAAAATAAAATAAATTAACCTTTTATTGCACATAAGTTTAACAGTTATAGACTTATCTTATTGATATTTGTTGATATACCATCCAGTGAACCTTAACGGTTAATGCTACATCAGCGTTGGCCAATATAAGAAGCTACCAACATTTCTAATAGAAAAATATATAACCTTTGACCCCTAAAGCACTTGCCTTAAAAGTAATTTAATTAACCTTTCAATTATACGCAAAGGGGTACCGATGCGTCGGTATCATTTGTACACTAAATACACTTAACGAGTGATGTGATTCACGAACGTGTTTGTCGATAAAAATGCGGATCAAATGAAGTATTCAGTGTAAAGTGCCAGTGTTGACAGAGACGCAATCAATAAATCACTCGGACAATAAATAAGTATTCAATGTGTGTTGATTGTGCCTCTTCGGAATGCTTTTTAGTGACCGCTAGGGATGTGAGTTTATCGATAGTTGTACTCTACAAGTTTTTACTATTCATGGGAAATGAGTCATAACTAAAATATAGTTCATCAGGGGCGGTGATGCCATCAGTGGACTGTTACTATTTTGTTACCGTTTAAAGAGTGTTGATGTTATTAAGGCATATTCAACACTCCATCTTTAAACATTCGGGGTTAAGGGGCGCTGAGTTGTAACGTTTTTAAAAGCGTTACGACTCAGCTCATAGTGGCTATGGGCAGATGATGCTACTTAGGATCAGATAGAAGCAGCAGTCATTTTTATCTTTACGTACGCTTGACTTGGGGAGTAAGCTGGTGAATGCATGAGCTGAGTGTTACGAACGAACACTAACGTCAAGCGATCGGTGATGGTTGTGGTGTGATTTAAAACTCCCCCCTTTTTTAATATTGCTTTAATTTCAGTCTTCTTAGGTAATACTTAATCGAAAACTAGTGACGTCCGTTCTCCTTTGGCTGTGAAGGTCTTATTATAAATATTATCTTACTGCCACATACTCGGTGGCAAGTTATGGAAAAAATGCATTGTTTAAAAATAATCTCCATGTTTGCTTATGGGTAACACTTTTATTAAAGATTGATGTGCTGCAACGCTATATAAGATATAAGCTATATTAGCTATGTAGATAAGTATTAAAAACCATCTCCATTAAATTTACTCATTTTTATAGAGAAGTTTTGTAATTAAATTACTCTGAAATGCAAACATACTAAAACTTATTTAAGGAATAAAGCTCTAATTTTGTACAAATAATAATGTATTATATATTTATGTCTAGAAAATATTAGTTTAACATATTGAAAACAATGTAACTTAGTAATGTAATGGGTATTTTACATTTTCCAAATTATACAATTATATTTTTATGCCATATGTATAACACAAAAACAGCACCCAAATAAGATCAATATTAAAAAATATAATCGATGTAAAAGAATACCTCTTATGACTAAAACCTAAGCATTTTAACCGAGACCTTGGTCACTATAACTGTTTTCACTGTCTACTTAATACTTTACCTGTTTCTTCATTTTTTTAGAATGATTTGATGTTTTGTAAAAAATTATAAGTCCAACGTAAAGATCTAATAACTGTTCTCAACAGGTTATTTTGTTGCAATAGAGATTTATTAAAAGCTGATTTCATTGCGTACTATGTGGTTTTATCGATATATTGTCGACACATCACTATGCCCCCTAATACACTGGTGGTCTGCCATGCTTTGATAGAAAATGCCGAATCATAGCACGCGATTCATATATGACAATGATATGGCTTGCATCAAACCAATCTCAACAACTATCATTATCTAATTAACCATCTCTATTCTGAAGAGCATAAGGTCGAGATTGGTGGTGTCAAAAATCGACACACTGGTATAAAGTATGAAATATTGTTGTCTATTAATGTGTCATTATATGCGTTTTGACGGGTAGTTAATAAATTATTGTTATACATTACGGTGTGGTGGCTATTGTTGAGTAATTTCGACTATTTTATTGATTTCAATGAGATGATTGAAGAAAGATTTTGTAGGCTTGCGCCGTGGTTTTGCCTGACGATAAACGAATCCGTCAATTCTGAACATATACGGTTTTACAAAACCAAGAATATGTAAAATGTTTACAAATAGACATTCTGCTTACGAATGGTTTGTTCGGACGTTTAACGTTTCCCGCGTTTATTTGCAAGGCATTCTGTCATTAGGAAAACTTCAGAATTATCATTGTATTGACAGTGTTGTCAACGATATTGTAAGCATTTTGCATTTTCTTTGTTTATCATCAGTTATAAATTTATACCAAGTTTATTTGTAAGGCCGATCAAGTTCTAAAAATATATTCCCAAACTAAATCTTTCCCTGAGGATTGGACACATCCAATATTTTCGTTCCTTGGCTGTCTTACTTCATTTTCTTCTCATATAATACCTAATACTAGTCTAATCTGTCCGGGCACACTTCGTTCTGTCAAAAATCAAATAAATAACAACAATAACATCTAATGTCTCAAGGTGACGAGCGCAATTGTAGTGCCGCTTAGAATTTTTGGGTTTTTCAAGAATCATGAAGGCCACTGCATTGTATTGAGCAGGGCTTATCAATTACCATCAGCTGAAAGCCTTGCTCATGTCCTACCTCATAAATAAAAAGACTACATTGAAAAGAATTTCTCTTATACCCTTCAAGAAACACAATATCACTTACGTTACTCCACTAATTATATCCTCATATGCTTTAGCGTGATAGTGCAAATTACACAGCCAATATTTTCTTAATAAAGTTAATGTGTAGAGATTGAGACCGCGGGGGTCCAATTCGAGCTCAATTTAAGCTCACCAGGATACTGAAGTGGCCAATATAAGTTGACCTATGTCGTAATTTT
>CATIXN010000001.1:19541313-19562837 GCA_949711725.1 Leptidea reali
CCAGGATACTGAAGTGGCCAATATAAGTTGACCTATGTCGTAATTTTATTTCATACTAGCTGATGCCCGCGACGCCGTCCGCATGGATGCTATAAATAACATAAGTAATATGCGTGCATCTAGAGTGACAATATGTATCATATAATATGTTGTTGATCATGGCCGCTCAGAGAGCAATAAAGAGATCGAATCAGAAATGAGGAGACCCGTAGGAGAAAAAAGTCACTGTCAAGCCCCGATGGTTGCGTAACTGAAATGGCAATGGGCACGGCCGTTGGGGCAGTAGAGTCTTCGTCTGACGACCGCATACCGGTAGACGCAGTGTTGGTAGGCCCGCACAAGATGGCCCGATGATCTGGTCAAGATCACCGGAATCCAACGTGGATGAGGGCAGCGCAGGACCGATCGTCGTGGCGATCTTTGGGAGATGCCTTGGTCTAGCAGTGGACGTCGTCCGGCTGATTATGATGATGATGTTGTTGTTCCGGCCCTCTGTGAGCATACATGCAAAATAAATTGAATCTAATTACTACTTTTTGCGTTTTTCCCGGACATACAGACACAATATATTTGACGTCTGTAAAGCTAGAAAGGTCAAGTCGGCAGAATCACTCGTAATATATCTCAAAATTTAGTGCTCATTTAGTGCTAATTTAGTGCTGATAACAGATATTTGGTGCTGTGATAGGGGAACTGAAAATGAGAACACTGCTAACTTTTCATTAAGCTAGCAGTGTACCATCGTGACTATAAAGGTCAAGTCGGCAGAATGTCTCGTTTTATATCTCAAAATTTAGTGCTCATTTAGTGCTAATTTTGTGCTGATAACAGATATTTGGTGCTGTGATAGGGGGACTAAAAATTAGAACACTGCTAACTTTTCATTAAGCTAGCAGTGTACCATTCGTGACTAGAAAGGTCAAGTCGGCAGAATCACTCGTTTTATATCTCAAAATTTAGTGCTCATTTAGTGCTAATTTAGTGCTGATAACAGATATTTGGTGCCGTGATAGGGGGACTAAAAATGAGAACACTGCTAACTTTTCATTAAGCTAGCAGTGTACCATCGTGACTAGAAAGGTCAAGTCAGCAGAATGTCTCGTTTTATATCTCAAAATTTAGTGCTCATTTAGTGCTAATTTAGTGCTGATAACAGATATTTGGTGCTGTGATAGGGGGGCTTAAAATGAGAACACTGCTAACTTTTCATTAAGCTAGCAGTGTACCATTCGTGACTAGAAAGGTCAAGTCGGCAGAATCACTCGTTTTATATCTCAAAATTTAGTGGTCATTTAGTGCTAATTTAGTGCTGATAACAGATATTTGGTGCTGTGATAGGGGGACTAAAAATGAGAACACTGCTAACTTTTCATTAAGCTAGCAGAGTACCATTCGTGACCGCGTTATGATACAGTTGGAGCGAGAGGCACATCAGCTAATAATTTATTGCTCAATTAGTGCTACCTCTACAAACAGATTTTTCAAAAAAAAAATTTTTCAGTATTTAAGCATAGATAACTGCTGACATAACGATACGAGCAATCATAGAGCTGAAAGATGACTTTAAAATCGGTATTGGTGAAATTGAAAAGAGTTACTAATTAGTGCTCAATTAATGCTACCGGTAAACCCAGAAAAAATTTTAGAAAAATCATTTTTCAACTGCCCGCTAAAAAAATCGAAGGTTTTCAATAATCGAAAAGTTATGGGTATTATTCTCTATTGCAAATATTGAGTTTTCATCAGATCTCAACGTTATAAGGTAACAGAAAACAACCCTGACTCCCCTCGCGATGTAGCCGCTGTGTGTGTGTGTGTGTGTGTTAAAAAAAAGAGGAGTTGCACTCGGGGACTGCCGCGGTAAAGCTATTGCATAGCATTTTTTATCAACTTATGCAATTATAATTATTTATTAATTTTATTTATGCAGTATTTTTTTCCTTTGATTTTTTTTTATTTGATATTAATTCAAGTTACACTTTTTGAGCGTGGTGACCGATAATAATGATAAATTTTTTTTTTCAAATCGACTACTGCTAATATAACGACGCCTGCAGTCTTGAGAGCTAGAGAGATTATAGAGAGCTTATAACGTTGAGATCTGATGAAAACTCAATATTTGCAATAGAGAATAATACCCATAACTTTTCGATTATTGAAACCTTCGATTTTTTTAGCGGGCAGTTGAAAAATGATTTTTCTAAAAAATTTTCTGGGTTTACCGGTAGCATTAATTAAGCACTAAATTATTAGCTGATGTGCCTCTCGCTCCAACTGTATCATAACGCGGTCACGAATGGTACACTGCTAGCTTGATGAAAAGTTAGCAGTGTTCTCATTTTTAGTCCCCCTATCACAGCACCAAATATCTGTTATCAGCACTAAATTAGCACTAAATGAGCACTAAATTTTGGGATATAAAACGAGACATTCTGCCGACTAGACCTTTCTAGTCACGATGGTACACTGCTAGCTTAATGAAAAGTTAGCAGTATTCTCATTTTTATTTCCTCTATCACAGCACCAAATATCTGTTATCAGCACTAAATTAGCACTAAATGAGCACTAAATTTTGAGATATAAGACGAGTGATTCTGCCGACTTGACCTTTCTAGCTTTACAGACGTATATATTTGAGTGTGGAACGCACACAAATATATTGAGTGCAATTTTTTTTATTATCGATGCACAATTTGTTCTTTGTTACGATTTTATTGTTTACTAGCTGACACGGCAAACGCTGTTTTTCCATATAAATTATTTATAGAGTTAGGCCGTTTCTTGGAAATTGCAGCATTACGCTCTTATTCTAAAATAAAAGATTTTTTCTAAAATAAACGTCTAAGTTACTCATTATTACATCAGCTACCTGACAGTAAAAGTCCCGTTAACATTGGTTCAGCCCTTTCAGAGATTAGCCGGAACAAACAGACAGACAGACAGACAAACATTGTAAAAAATGTTATTTTGGTGTATAGTTGGTATAGGTACCGTATATGTATTCATATTCATGTATTAAAAAACGGTTATTTAAATACTACAAACAGACACTCCAATTTTATTTATATGTATAGATTCACGGTGTATGCGTCACTTGAACGATTGGCTCAGTTGGTAAGAGCACTCGGACGGAACTCGAGAGGCGTGGATTCGAGACCCACATCGTTCATTTTAGGGCGATATAAGAGACATTTCTTGTGAATGAATGCCGCTGATCATGGCCACATACTCTTGGAAATGCCTATTACTAATAGCCTGGGTGTCTCATTGTTTCATATTTTCATTGTTTCTATTGTTTTTTTTTTGTTTTTACTTTGCTTTGCCTCCGCGTTGCTATTTAATGTCATGTTATATTTTTTATTTATATGGTTATTTTTAGAATAATAATTATTAAATATTAAAGTATTTTCTGTTTAAAATAAACGCTATTCGTCACACAAACACTGGCTTCAATAGTTTTGTAGTTTGTTTCTTGTGTATTTTGAACAATAAATAAAAAAATAAAATCATAAAATTTTGGTACAAATTAAATTTGTTTAGTAATTCCCAGAAAGGATGGATATCACTTATAAATAACAAACTACTTACATTTTGTATTTGTATGCTGGTAATTTATTCATTCAGATATGCTCGATATGTACAGCACCAATCAACTAGGAATTTAAGCAGTGCTGATAAATTATTGTAAATACAAGTTTAAATCGTTGTTTTCTACCAATTAAATTGCAAGAATACTCAGCATTCCCACTTACCGGGCATTTTAAATCAATATTTAAAACGAGCAAAACTTAAGCAAATGAAGTTATAACAATAGAGTCAGCAAATATGCAACAAAAGGCCTTAAGTACTCCACTTGTTTTGGTAAAAACAACTGTATTTCTATTGAGTTATGATAAACAATTGAATGGTTTCGGTTTGAATGCAAATTGGCTGCGCATAGTTTCAAAGAGTTTTGTTGTAGCATGAGTCCTTATTGCAACATAACGATGAATTTTAATTCGTTTTTCAAAATTCAATGTTATTTGTTGGCAATTACTTATTGATCTGCTAAAATTTTTTTTAGCAGCAACAAAGGAATTACATATGGGGTAATTGCATTAATTACGACATAGGAGTTATCACCTCTTTGAGGATTTCTTTTATTTTAAATTATATTTATTGGATATGTATACTTTTTAATGGAAAAGGAGGACAAGCGAGCGTACGGGTCACCTGGTGATAGGTGATCACCGCCGTCCACATTCTGTTGCCACAACAGAGGAATCACAGGGGCGTTGGCGGCCTTTAAGGAAGGTGTACGCGCTTTAATTGTTATTTTATTTATCTTGCATAATATGTCTTAAATTTACAATGATTTATTTAATAAATGTTATTTGCAATTGTAAATGTAAAGTAAAAAAATGGCTTTTAGTTTTATTTCTATTAAGTCCGTATGTATGTTTGTTTTATGGAATAGGAGGACAAACGAGCGTACGGGTCACCTGGTGTTAAGTGATCACCGCCGCCCACATTCTCTTGCAACACCAGAGTACTCACAAGAGCGTTGCCGGCCTTTAAGGAAGGTGTACGCGCTTTTTTTGAAGGTACCCATGCCGTATCGTCCCGGAAACACCTCAAGGAAGCTCATTCCACAGCTTTGTAGTACGTGGAAGAAAGCTCCTTGAAAACCGCACTGTAGAGGACCGCTACACATCCAGATGGTGGGGATGATATCCTAATTTGGGGTGTGTCGTACGAAGGTGGAATTCAATATCATATTTAATGACAATATGTTAATCTAATTTAATGTATTACTAGGATATAAGTAATAGAACAGTAGCGTTACGCAGCGGTCTCTTTAAAACTTATATATACATCTGGAAGGAGCGCTAGGGTTAGGACGACACTGACGGCACGGCACAGCTAATTTAACTCTGAAAGCGACCAGTCTCCGCAGCGTACAGCGTGGCACTCAATACTTTTGCCTTCCCAAGATTACTTAGCGGTCGTGTTAATCGTGTGTATGTGTGCGTGCGTCGATTCGTGCTCTAGTGTGAAGTACCTACTGTTCTATTACTGTATTCTGATTATACTCTCTATTAACGAGGCCTAAAACTATATACCGTTGCGCTAACATATGCGGGACAATCAACAGCGCGACTAGGAAAGCTGCAGTTCCGTCTAAAATGGTTTGAAAAAAAACTCAAAAATCAGGGTTTCGTTCTTGATTTCATCCTCCAAAAATTCTAACTATAAATCAACCGACTTCAATAAAACTATTCAAAAAACAATTTAATATGCGCTAAAAAAAATAATTGTGTGTGCTTCTACAACTTAACAATCAACTTATTTTAAGAGTATCGTAATTAAGAAACTAAGTAAAATGAAATTAAAAATATTAGAATACCTAAAAGTTGATCGAATTATTACGACAGTGTAATGTTGTTACAACTATTGTTATTAACCAATAAAAATTTTAACAAACAAAAAAAATACAGTCAAATTGAGAAACTCTTCCTTTTTTGAAGTCGGTTAAAAACTAAGACAACCCGATGTTATTTTCTTTTCTGCATTTTTGTAAATAAAAATTATGTGAGAAATAGCAATATCATTTTGATGAAGATCCAGAAATACCCCACACGTATGGGTTTGATGAAAAAATTGTTTTGCGTTTCAGTTGTATGTATGGGGAATTTTTTTGCCCCCCAAATTTTTTTGTTTTTTTTTTCTATTTTGTGTGAAAATCTTAATGCGGCTTACAGAATGAATCTACTTACCAAGTTTCGACAACAACCAAATTCCGTAAAAAATAGACATGACGAATCCGTAAGGGTTCCGTTTTTTTGCCATTTGGCTACGGAACCCTAAAAGTACAGCAACCATCCGACGTATCATTTCATAAACATTAATTAAGAGGAGAGGTCACCCTTCGTACGACACGCCACAAATTCGAATATCATCCCCATCATCTGGATGTGTGGCATTCCTCCACAATGCGGCTTTCAAGGAACTTTCTTCTACGTACAATATCTGTAGAACGAGCTTCCTTGTGTGGTGTTTCCAGGACGATATGACATGAGTACCTTCAAAAAGCGTTCACTTTTCTATAAGTGACAATGGCTCTGTAATTCCTTTGGTGTTGCAAGAGAACGTGGGTTTCGGTGATCAATTAACATCGGGTAACCCGTACGCTCGGTTGTCCTCCTTTTACATAAAAAAATAATAATTATTATTAAATATTAAAATATTTTATGCTTAAAATAAGCGTAATTCCTCACAATAACACTTAAGTTTCACGAGGATGGCTTAAATTGTTTTGTAGTTTTTTTCTTGTATATTTTGAACAATGACACGTACACTCGTTTGTCCTACTTTTCCATAAAGAAGGGAAGCGGTTAAAACTAACCTGAATTTGGTTATTCAAGTCAGTTAAGCCTAAAGGGGCCGTTTACGATCATCCTTCTGATATCACAAGTCCCAATTAGAAAGCACATTCTGTGCTATATCCCAGCGAATACTCCCAAGGGAGTGCCGCTTGCACAACTCTCTCCCCAAGAGCCTCCGATAAAGGCTTAGAGGGCACTTGCCCAAAGCCAACCTCAGGGGGTGCTAAGTGGGTAGGCACGTAGGCTCTTTTGAGTCACACATAACCATCGCAGCCGGCTGCGTTGATATGCATGAGCATTCATCTCCTTCCATCGTTATCCCGGAGGGTAGCCATTTCACCTTTAAAAAACCTTAAAAGGAAAAACGTTGAGAACGATTGTATGGAAAAACAGCCGTTTATGTTTACTCTTACACAACAAGTGTTCCAACAGTATCTTTAAATACGTCTAAATAATCCCCTTAGCATCATACTGAACCATATAAATACTAAATTAAAAGCAAAGTGCCATCAAACAGCCGTGAATTAAATAACGTTCATAGCTCACAGCGGGACGGGCTATTCGATATCCGTCCCCAAACTACTTAATAGAGCGATAATTGAGGGGCTGTGATAGCCTCCACATTACCACAACACTACGGGGGATGTTCTTAGTATAAATTGAGTTTGAAATGTCAATAAAGGCGTTAGTTCACAATATTATAATGCTAATTCAAAAAAGCTACTTGGTTTATCTCATCTGTAAAATCTTAAATAATTTATACGTCTAGATATAGCTTTTTTCTGCTAGACAACCGATGAAAACAGGCCAGGTTTATTACTATAGTATGCGTGACGAGCTAGCTGCGTCTTACACTCGTGATTTGTATGTCATATTGTGTTAGTGTGTGTCCTCAAAGTAATGAGGTTATCTGTCAAACTCAATTTTTTTAGACATTTTCACAACTGCCACAGTCTATCTAGAGGTATAGATGATCTAAGCGTGAAATAAATATTAAAAATAATATTATGGTTGTTGCAGCTCTATAGCTTTAACTTAAATTAATCCTAGAAGTGAGGGTTATCACTTTAAAAACATAACAAATTGTTATCACTTTAAAAACATACAAGAGCGACATCTCAAGTCAATTTCCTAATATGCAAATATCGGGGTTGAGCAGGTTATCAACTGTAAAGTAGATCCTGTAGATGTAGCCACAACCTGCGAGTTGAATTTGTTCAAATGCTTTGGCATACAGGATTTTATGACGATACGTCACTCGAGCGGTTAGCTCAGTTGGTTAGAGCACTGGCACGGAAAGCCAGAGGTCGTGGGTTCGACTCCCGCATCGTTCATTAAATTTTGCTGTTTGTAATACTCGCGTTAAGAAGATACTATGCGGCAGGGCTTGACGATGAGCTTTAAGTATACTACAAACACAATCGTTCAATTCTGGACGCGATGTTACCAGAACTTATTAGGACTAGATAAATAGCCACCCTTATTATTATTTAATTATAATAATATAAGTCACTGTTTTTATCAGATAATGCTGTTTAAAATTGGGCATCAGCTTGTTTATGAATTTAAAAAAAAATATTGTTTTGTTTTTTTTATTATTTATTTAGTGGCACGGGATGCAAGTCCATAGTCCAAAACTTATTACTAATAATAATCGTTTGTCAGTTATATTATTGCATAATATTTTTTTTGTATAATAAATTAATTTCAGTACCTTTACGTGATATTTTAAACTCACTCTTTATTTTTTATGGTAATATTTACATAATATTATAAATTATTGCAGAATACACATATAATGTACTTGAAATTTAAAAAAAAAACAATTGTATTCGAATATATTTCACTTATTATTTAATATTTTTTTAGATAAGTCGATTGTGTAGCAAAATAATAACTTGATTTGTAAATCTGAAAAGTATGATACTTCTATATAAAAATCTCGAAAGAAATGAAGTGTTTAAAGCGTCCTGAAATTTATACACAGCACTGAATAGTATGTTAATATTAAACATTATAGTAAAACGCAAAAAAACAAGCTCTACAAATTCGTGATTGAAAAATCTAGAATTATAACCTAAACTTTAAGTTCTGTATGTAGCAGTACCACAGACTAAAACACGATTTGCCGCCTTTTTCCTTTTATACTTGATGACAATAAGACCGTATTTTATCGAGACGTGTTTTATTTCAGAGAAATATTCAAATTTATGATATACGCGCCGGAGACGCCATTTTTGCCAGTTAGTCGTGTTTTTCCTTTAATATTAATAGGGATGTGATACTGTTTAGATAAACAGGATGTTTCTTTGTTTTAAATAACCCAATATTGCGTAACTATTTCATAATTAATAATTATTGATTAAACTTTTATCTAATGGCCCAGTTATCTTGTCCTATTTTTTTTTATCAAAGGTTTATAACTTAATTTTTTGTTATATTATCAAGAAGGGGCAAATGGTGGCACTGCATATTTTGTTTGTGTAATTTTAATAATTAGTTTAGTAGCTTAGTTCATTTATACGTCTAGAAGGATTATGACAGCTGTGAAAATGTCTAAGAAAATTTACTTTAGAACTAACCTCTGTTTTAAGCAATGCACTAACACTGACACAAAAGTGTCATACAAATCGCGAGTATAAGACGTAGCTTGCGCACACTAAACTATTATTACTTGCCACGGGCTAGTAAAAAATTAAGGACTCCGTGTCACCTTACATAACAGTGTAGCACCAAAACAAGCCGATTAACGTGTAAGTACATAGCCCCACGCACACACTTACAATACTACAAGCCGATACGCGGCCATTATGAGAATTGTCTTCGTCTGTGGCGGATCAGTTTGCGTCTCAATAAAATATTTTAAAAATGCCGTCGTGTGGTGTGAAAATGTGTAAAAACGATACTTTATAAGTATTTGTGGCCATATATGGTTATTTAAGGGAGAAAAAAATTGTGTAACTAGTATCCCCTGTAACCGCACACACACTAGCATAACGGTGCTTCAGTTGCTAATACCACGGCGCGGAGTCCTTCTTTTTTTACTCGTCCGTGTTACTGGCCTGTTTTTATCGGTTGTCTATCAACAAGAGAACGTATCTAGACGTATTAATAATCTAAGACTACTAGAGGTGATTATGTTGAACACTATTGGATGTGGCTGAAATAAGTACGTTAAAATATAAACGCTTGATAACTATGAGCCGCTCCAGCACTAGATAACATCTCAGTGGACTATGTACTTTTTAGAAAATCAATCTCTCACTCAATTTAAACTAGCACTGACCCATTATAATGGAGACAATTATTTTAACATTCTATCGTTGTTATTACAATAAAATAATTTAAACATGGCTTAGACACGTGTTTTGTTAAAAAGGGACCTAACAACAACGACGTCTAAAATGGAGATTATCTTTTTCTGTTACAAAACAGTGTTTAGCTTGTGTTTAACTAAAACGTCGTTAAGCACAACATAAACTGAAGTGTACAGGAGCAATTAAAGGAACGGAATGCAATTTTTTCAGCTGTCATCTAACTGTCATCATAATAAAATAAATAAAATAGCCTTTATTATTACTAGTGACTTAATTTTTTTTTCTTATAAATAAAACTTAAAGTATCTTAACTAGTAATTTGTCTCTCGACAAAGGCCTCCTCTAAAGATTTCCACCTTATTCGGTCTCTGGCTACTCTCATCCAGTCCGGTCCTGCTATTCTTTTAAAATCGTCCTCCCACCTTCTAATCTGTCTACCTTTCCTTCGTTTCCCGTCTCTTGGATACCATTCTGTAACGGTTTTTGTCCATTTCTCTTTCTCTTCCCTCAGAATGTGTCCAGTCCATTTCCACTTTTGCTTTTGACAGAGCTTGTGTGCGTTTTTGAATTTTGTCTGACTCTTTATGTTTTCTAACGAAACTTTGTCTCGTCTCCGAACTCCAATTACGCTTCTTTCTATGGAGTTTTGGCACACTTTTACTTTTTCCGAGAGATGGTCTGTTAGAGCCCAAGTTTGACATCCATATGTTAGACATGGGAGTATACACGTGTTATAGACTTTTCTTTTTATTCCTATAGGTATTTCGGGGTTTTTCATGATTTCACTCAAAGACCAGTATCTTTTCCATGTATTACAAATGCGTCTGTCTATTTCTTGCTTCATGTTATTTCTAGGGGTTATTAACTGTCCTAAATAGATATATTCTGTGACATATTCTACTGTTTCATTGTAAACTACTATCGAACCAGTTGGGCCGGATGAGTTGGTCAAGATTTTCGTTTTGGACGCATTTATTTGCAAGCCGGCTTTAGCACTTTCATTTGCAAGTTGTTGCAACATTTGCTCTAGGTAGTTTTCACTCTCCGAAAATAGAATGATGTCATCTGCGAATCGTAAATGGTTCAATTTTTCGCCGTTTATATTTAGGCCAAAACATTCCCACTCTAGGTTCCTGAAAATCATCTCTAGGACTGCTATGAAGAGCTTAGGAGAAATAGGATCGCCTTGACGGACACCCCTCTCGATGCGGAACTCTTTTCCGGCTGTCTCCAGTTTGACCTGTGCAGTACTGTTCAGGTATACATTTGGGAGAAGACGAATGTACTTGTTGTTTACTCCTTGTTTTCGCAGTGCATCCCAAATGTAATCATGTTCCAGAGAATCAAATGCTTTATTAAAGTCGATAAATCCTATGAAATATATTTTGTTGTACTCATTATATTTTTGTAAAACCTGTCTTAATACGTGTATATGATCTGCAGTTGAAAAATTACTCCGGAAGCCTGCTTGTTCTTTAGGTTGATTTTCTTCTAAAATGGGTGAGATACGATTTAATAATAGTTTCGAGAAAATTTTGTAAATATTGGACATAAGGCTAATAGGACGGTAGTTCCCAATATCTTCTTTGTCTCCTTTTTTGTGCAACAAAATTATTGTAGATTTCGTCCAATCGGCCGGTATCATTTCAGTTTCCATTATATTGTTAAAAATATCTGTCAGGTGTGGTGTAATAACTGGTGATATGGTTTTAAGGAGCTCATTAGTTATTTGATCTGGCCCTGGAGCTTTTTCTAATTTCTGGCTTTTAATAGCATTTGTTACTTCTTTCTGAAGAATGCTAGGCACTGGTTCTGTGATTGTAAAGTCTTCGAAGCAACGATCACGTTTTGCATTTTGGTTGCTGCTATAAAGTTTCCGGTAGTAATCCGTAGCGATTCTCAGGATATCTGGTCTCTTGCTAGTAAGATTTCCGTTCATTTTTTTTAAACTTGACATCCAATCCTTTTTATTGTTCAGTTCTTTGAAAGCCTTCTTTACTCCACCATTCTTTTCAATATATTTTGTTAAGGTTGTTTCTCTTCTCACCTTTCTTTTCTTTTCGTACCCGTAACGACGTCTAAAATGGAGATTATCTTTTTATGTTACAAAACAGTGTTTAGCTTGTGTTTAACCAAAATGTCGTTAAGTATAACATAAACTGAAGTGTACAGGAGCAATTAAAGGAACGGAATGCAATTTTTTCAGCTGTCATCTAACTGTCATCATAATAATATAATCTAAATCTTGAATAAGAATATGATCTATCCGTTAGACAAACCTTAGACAAGTAACTGACATAGATACGGCGCGACTAGTATACTTTAGTTATTTCCATAGTATATGGTATATTGCTATGGGGCAACGCTGCCGATATTAATACAATATTTGTGCTGCAGAAGAGTGCTTTTCGCTCTACTTATAACCTAGGTCCTAAAAAATCATTGAGAGCAAAATTCAAAGAAATGAACATCTTCACTGTTGTTTCTCCATATATTCTTGATAATGTAATGTATGTTCATAGGCACATAAGTGAATTTGCCAGAAACTGTCATATAATAATGATAAATATATATATATATATATAAGATAAATAACCATAATGTTAACACCAGGAACAGACATAAACTCATGATGCCTACTACTCGGCTAAGTCGAGTTACTAAGTCTTTTGTGAGGCTATGTATATGCTTTTACGACAAGATCCCAGAAAATGTTCAAAACAAAAGTATTACTTTATTCAAAAGAATTGTTAAAAAACGTTTGTGTGGTAAAGGTTTACTATAACATAAATGACTTTCTTAATGATACCACAGATTGGGAATGGAGTGACAGCCCTCAGGCTATTAAATAATAAGTTTAATTGTACAATATCACTTTGTAAACATATTTTTTCCATGAAAAAAAAAGCCCACTGGGTTTGTTGCGCCCATTCTTCTCAGGTCTGATGCATTCATTTTGGAATGGGTGGTAGTTTTTTGACCTTCAATAAGTGATGTCACATGCTATTTTGAATAAAAATATTTGAATTTGAATTTATATTAGACAAGCTTCGACTCGCGTTTAAATATTGTCATGAATTTTAATGTTGTTTGAATAATGTCTAAAGATTGTTGAAATCTAAACAACAGAACGACATAGATTTGTAATAGAACTTTTTTAAAACAAGAGTTCAACACATGTTTGAATTTCTTGTCATAACACAGTGAGTTTACGTCATTGAGCGAAAAACGAACTTGTGTAAAATATTGTGTTCAATAGGCAATCAAGCTAGAAACTGTGGCAATAGATACTAATAGGAATATTGCGTACAAAGAGGATGTAAATACTACGTAATAAGAGGCGGCCTAAGTAAAAATTGAAATTTAGTTTAGTATGAAACGTGCAGTCATTTGACATAAGTTTGAAATAATAATTACAATATGGCGACGAAAAATAATCCGGCTAAGTTTGAAAGCAAACAGTTGCTTAAAACGTAGTGGATTTCAGCTATCTCCGTTTTTTACAAGGTTAAAGCTGTCATCTGTCAATCTATCAATGACTGCACATTTCATACAATCGAGTGAATCGCTTTTTTCATAGAGATTTTCGCTAGGCTGATTGCGTCATGGATTAGTATTGTTCGAATTCAAGCTTTTACGGCTGGGTAACCATTAACTGGGATCTTTAATGCGTTGGCTGATAGATGTCTGTGAGACGCAAGAAATCCAGTAAAAGCGATCGAAGTTGATCAAAAGAAAGGGGTGATCTTTCAAAATATTAATATATTATTTCTAACTCTGTAAAAGTTAAAAACAGCTTGTGTTATGAAACTTTGTGTTAGTGTGCGTACATTGCTCAAAATAGAGGTTAACGTTCAGCCTCAATTTTCCGACGTTGTCACAGTCTTTATTTTTTATGACAATTAGGGGCGAGACGAGCAGGACTTTCAGCTGATGGTAGTTTATACGCCCTGCCCATTACAATGCAGTGCAATCGCAAAAATTCTAAGCGGCACTACAATTGCGCTCGTCGCCTTGAGACATAAGATGTTAGGTCTTATTTGCCGAGTAATTTCAAATAGCTAAGGCGCTCTTCAGACCGAAACACAGTAATGCTTACACATTACTGCTTCACGGCAGAAATAGGCACCGTTGTTTTACCCATAATATAGCTGGCATCCTGTGCAAAAGACTCTCCCACAGATGTTTAAATGATCTAAGTATTATGTCTTAAATTTTTTAAACAATATTCACACATTGATGATGACATGTATACTGTAACAAAATCGTCTCACAGTCAACAATGGCAGTTGCTTATATAATTTATACGTCTAGATAGAGTCTCTCGCTGTTAGAAAACCGATACTCAGTGTTATTGTGCGTGATATTGCTCAAAATAGTGGTTAATTCTAAGTTAATTTTTTTCTACTTTTTTCACAGCTGTCATACGGCCGTTCCCAATATACTATCTACAGATAGAGATTACTACCTTTTCCTGTCGGTAATTAGCTGTCAAACATCTGAAGCTGTCCCAATGTAACCGATAAGTCATTCTTATCGCCTTATATTGGGACGCGTGAATTGAAATATCCATACAAATTTTATATCGCTGGTAAGCTATACGTTGTCAAGTAAGAGATAAACTGAATATTGGGAACGGCCGTTAGTCTATCTAGACGTATAAAATATGATCTAAGGTTGGTTGCATCATTCACATCTAACAACAATCAAATCATCGGAGTAATAAGTCTGTGGACTTTGACAGTTCAAAGTATAAATTTCCAAACCATTCCGTTGGTCAATAAAAATTAACGTCAGGGTGTTGAATTTGCGTGACGGTGTGCGTGCAAATCGTATAAGTTTACTCTGATAATATTCCCCACGCGAGTTACGCAGGCCCAACACGGCTAAACCTGCATACGTTGCCACCCCGTACCTCGACGTAGTGCTGATCGAGCACCCATTGTCTTTTACATTTCTTTAGTTTAATTATAATATTGTTTATTCAGTCTTGTTCCAATTTTTCTGTGAGTAACATTAAATATTGTTAATTAAAGTGCTTTTTAAAAACTTAATTCCCGACGCCCGATACATAACTGGCGCAGTCGAGTAGTCTCGCGGTAGCTTCTTTTCGTCGGTATAAAATCTTCCGAGTGTAAAGTAGCTGTGGTTTTCGAGCCGCTAAACCGCAAGAATTAAAGAACCTCGTCGGTCGTTGGGACATCATCATCAACGCGCACGAAAACCCGGAACATTGGGAATTCACGCGCTGGGCAAGACTCGACAGCAGATGCAGATGCTGATTTGGTGAGTACTCTCGCTATTCAAGTATCCTGCTATATCTACTGTCCTAGTATTATATATATTTTATTATAAAAGTTAAAGAACGTTGCGTAAAGCTAATATCGCTAAATAACGGGTTACACTTACTTAGTGACAAGAAAGGTGTATCTAGGTGATAATTACCGAGTATTAGAACAATAGTGTAATCCGAAACGCAATGTCTTTCAATGAATGTGATAAGGATTTTAAATTCCTTGCCGATTTATTACCACGGTATGATGGGAACCCAAAGTTATTAAACTTTTATATTAGAGAAGTAGAAAATATTATACAACTTTTAAGTGAACCCTCCCGGGTTCACCCGGCATTTATATGTTTAATAAAAAGTAAGTTAGGAGGTCTCGCTATTGATGCGATAGCCTACGAAGAGTCGTTAATAACGTGGGAATCCATTAAAAACGCTCTAATTAGACGTTTAGGAGAACCGCGCAACGAAATCCAGGTGATGCAGGAGCTCACGCGGACCCGTAGGAATAAATACGAAGATGCGGAGACATTTGGCAAACGACTCCGTGAGTTGTTAGATACTCTTTACTCGGTCGGTAAACACGGAGACCGTTCGTACTATGAGGAAATGGTTATAGAGCAATATACTAATCAATTAGATATCAATGTTTCGTTAGGAGTTAGAATAAGTAAACCGTTAACATTAGAGTCAGCAATTATGGCAGCAAGGCAAGAAGAGGCTAGGCTCGCTCACAGTAAACCTTTTTATAACGGGTCACTTACTTCCCATTTTAAGCAAAAGGATGCCCCTAGAGTTTTGCAACAACGGAATATTCCATCAAGGAATTTTATAGGGACGCAACCTCAGCACCACCAGCCTTCAAATATCGTAAATCGTCAAAATATGTCTATACCCCCTACACCTAATTTCAAGAGAAACTCAGGTAATTTTAGGAATAGTAACAGCGCGAATTTTAGGCAATTTAATGTACCGCAAAGACAGGTAACACCTAAAATAAGTTCCGATGTTACTATGCGGTCCGTAAATAAACCGGATACGCCCCAGTATGCTGCTCAGAACGTTTTCTATACTCAAGGTCAACCAGTATTATATGGCAATGAATGCCATAGCAACTACAATGAAGGTGAGTACCCATATCATGTAGTACAGGAACCTGAAGAGGAGTACCAGCAGGATTTTCCTCAAACCCAGGAGATGCCAGACCAGACCTAGTGAAAATAAACTTGTTGGTCAGGGATCACCTCCCTTACATAGAAATACCCGAATTAGGAGGTAAGTTTCTTATTGACACTGGAGCAAGCCGAAGTGTGATTGCTTCAGATGCTATTTTTAATACGTATTATGAACCTTATGTGGAATATGAACCTTTTGAAATATCAACGGCTCATAGCGTTTCTCGTCATAATTATGTAATAAACCTGCCCTTACCACCAATTTTTAATATTAATCTTAGTCATAAATTTCTTATATTTGATTTCGATCCAAAATATAGAGGTCTTATAGGTTGTGACTTATTGAGGTCACTAAAAAGTACAATAGATTTAAATAAAAATATATTGCGCACATCGGCGGTAGATATCCCGATGTACCTAAATAAACCAATTAGGAAAATTAAAATAGGTCCTAAATGTGAAAAATTGGTTCATGTGAAAACACATCACATCGACGGCCAATATTTACCAGAAAAACTTTATTGGTCGGAAGACTTAGAGTCACCCGCAGCCTTTGTGACGGTAAAAAATGGTTCCTTCAGAACCACGGTTATAAACTATAATAACGAAAATAAATTTATCCCAGTTGTAACCAATATTAAGTTAGAAAAATTATCCGAAAATCTTGAAATAAGTAAAATAAATTCGTTAAAAGTAAACCCAGACGTGGACAAAATATTAAAAGAAAATTTAAATCAAATACGTACAAATCACATGAATGAGGAAGAAAAAAGGGAAATAACAAAAATATGTTATCAATATCGTGAAATTTTCTATTCAGAACACATACCCTTAACTTTCACTCATGCTGTGAAACACGAACTAAGATTGACAAATAACAACCCTATCTTTGTTCGTAACTACAGACAAGCCCCTAAACAACGGGACGAAACCAAGAAACAAATTGATAACTTATTACGACAAGGTATCATAAGAGAGAGCATATCACCTTGGTCGTGTCCAACTCATATAGTACCGAAGAAACCAGATGCGTCCGGTAAAGTTAAGTGGCGTCTTGTTATAGATTATAGACGTCTTAATGATAGAATAGTAGAAGATAAGTATCCCTTGCCTAATATACATGACATACTTGATAGGTTAGGAAGAGCCAAATACTTTACAACATTAGATTTAGCTAGTGGGTACCATCAAGTGGAAATGCACCCTAATGATATAGAAAAGACAGCATTCTCTACAGAGAGAGGGCATTATGAATTTTTAAGAATGCCCTTTGGCTTAAAAAACGCACCAAGTACGTTTCAGAGGCTAATGGACCATATACTTAGAGGCCTTAGCAACGTTTATACGTACCTTGATGACGTAATTATAGCTTCTACATCCCTTCAGGAACACATTGACAAACTTAGACAGGTATTTGATAGATTTAAAACTCATAATTTAAAAATACAACTTGAAAAATCTGAATTTTTACAAAAACAAGTGAACTTTTTAGGGCACGAACTAACGGACGAAGGTCTTAAACCAAATAAAGACAAAATAAAAGCCGTATTAAACTTCCCATTGCCCCAAAATCAAAAAGAAATAAAAGCTTTTCTTGGACTTGTAGGATACTACAGGAAGTTCATAAAAGATTTTGCTAAACTTACAAACTCAATGACACTTTGTCTAAAGAAACAAAGTAAAGTTACACACAACGCTGAATTTATTGATTCTTTTAATAAATGTAAACAAATCTTAACAAATGCCCCAATCTTACAATATCCAAACTTTGATGAACCTTTTATATTGACAACAGATGCATCAGACGTAGCTCTTGGCGCGGTTTTATCCCAAGGAAAAGTGGGATCGGATAAGCCGGTAGCCTACGCATCACGTACGCTTTCCGACACAGAATCGCGTTATTCGACTATTGAAAAAGAATTGTTAGCCATTATATGGGCAACAAAATATTTTAGACCTTATTTATATGGTAACAAATTTACCATTTACACAGACCACAGACCACTCACTTGGCTTATGTCATTAAAAGACCCTAATTCTAAGTTAACTCGCTGGCGTCTAAAGCTTGCTGAGTATGATTATAACGTAATATACAAAAAAGGACGTCAAAACACTAATGCAGATGCATTATCTAGGGTTAAAATTTTCCATAATAGTATAGATTCCCTAGCTGTAAATTTTGATGATAATTACGACGATAATATAATAGATAGAATTTTTGAAAATGCACGTAGAGAAAACGAGATGGAGCAATCAGCCCAAAATAATGTGGAAGAACCTGAACCATCCACAAGTAACATTAACTTACCAGTACCTGTACTCTCTCAGGCTGAATCAGACAGCATGAGTGCAGTCACAATTAGTGAGAACCAGTTAATAAGTACAAACCATACCCAACCTGATAATGAAAATGCAGGCATACCAATACTGACAGACGCTATAGACAGACAATTGAAGCAATTTCACATACGATCAACCCCTGGTTTCGAATATAGAGTCGATAATCGCTCTACAAACTCTAAAACAGTCATCAAAGATGTTTTTATTCCAATTAATAATACGGAACAGGAAATTATACGTTTCTTAAAAGAACACACTATAGCAGGTAGAATATTCCATTGCTATTTCTATAATGAAGAGCTATACTTGGCCTTTTCTAGAGTATATACTACAATCTTTAACGATAGAGGCCCTAAATTAATTAGATGCACAACTCGCGTCACTTTAGTTGAAAATAAAAATGAACAACAAGAATTAATAAAGAAATACCACGAAGGAAAAACAGCCCATCGAGGTATTCAAGAGACACATAAGCAGTTACACCGAAATTACCATTGGCCTAACATGTTACTTACGATTCAAAGATATATCAACCAATGTGACATATGTCTTAAAGCAAAATATGAACGAAATCCATTTAAACCAGCTTTATCATTAACTGATACACCCAGAAAACCAATGGAACACCTTTACATGGATCTGTACTCGACAGGAGGAGTTACATTTCTAACTATAATCGATAATTTTTCTAAATTTGCTCAAGCTATTCCCATCAGTGCATGTAGCAGTGTTCACGTAGCAGACGCACTGTTACAAGTCATATCGACATTGGGACTTCCACACCAAATCACAACAGACTCAGACACAAAGTTTGATAATGATGTAATCAAAGAAATTTGTGCATTACACAATATTCATATACACTTCACAACACCGTATAACCCTAATTCTAATTCACCAATAGAACGGTTACACTCAACTCTTTCAGAAATAATTAGAATTCAAAAGATGACAAATAAGGATGACACAACCGAGACAATAATGAAATACGCACTCATTGCGTATAATAACACTATACACTCAGCTACAAATTACACTCCACATGAAGTACTATTCGGACACACAGCATCACGAAACCCTTTAGAAATTTACTATCCCAAAGAGTTTTACCAGGATTATGTAATAAAACACAAAATGAACACCGAAGCCGTACAAGAATGCATAGCAGCTCATATGTCAAAGAACAAGGAGGCTGTCATCGCCAATCGCAACCAAAACGCCGAAGAAATTGCGCTCAAGGTAGGTGAAATAGTATATAAGCAAGTAGCTAAGACAGCAAGAAATGATAAAACTAAGCCCGTATTTAAAGGTCCGTATAAAATTATTCATCTTCACCCTAATAACGTAGCGGAGATTATAGGTAACCACCCTAACTCAAAATCAATCAGAGTACACTTCAAGCTTCTACGAAGACCTCATCTTGTTTCAGGATCCTCATCTCAGGAGCAATCGTGCTCACAACAACCGCCGACGTAACGCTTGTCCCTATAAATGATGAGAACGGAATCCTTTTGCTTAAACAGGGTCAAGTACTACGACAAGTGGATTATTTTAATCTTGCATGTGTCTATATTGTCACGTATCTACATTTAACATCAATTAAACTTTTATCTTTATTCGAGAGTGTTAAAGCTGCCGAAAAAGATACATCAATTGGAGACATACATAGATCGTACAAAGATCAAATAGTTTATCTCTTATAAGTAAGAAAATTAGTTTTATTATTCCGCACATTAATAGAAGGAAGAGAGGCCTTGTAAATGATTTAGGCTCTATAGTAAAATCAATCACAGGAAATTTGGTTAACGATGATGCACTTAAATTCGAAGCAGAAATTTCTAATATTCATAATAAAGTAAATAATATCGCGAGCACCCAGGGCAAATCCCTGATACTTGCCGAAAATACCATTAAAGAATTTAGCCATCAAATTGAGAAAATAAATGTAAATCAAAATAAATTGCTTCTAACCATCCAAAATCAATCACGGATTAGCGATAAGATTGCCAACCATTTACATTTCTTAGAGATATACGTAGAAATAGATTTTAGCTCACAAATTATTTTAGATAGACTAGAAATTTTAGAAGACGCAATGACGTTTGCGCAATTAGGAGTAATGCACCCCAGTATTATAAGTCCATACAACCTTTTAAATGAAATTTCATTAATTCATAAAAAACATAAGTTTTTGCCAGTAGCAGATATAAGTTTAAATAAGATTCATGAGTAAAATCATATAGTACGGAACATTCTTTGACTTTTATCTTAGAAATCCCTTCCATTGATTCTAATATATATGACCTCATCCACATGTACTCCATTCCTAACTCGTCAAACCTAACTATTATTCCAAAATCCAAATACCTAGCACTTGGTAGCGATGAGTACGAATACCTAATGGAAGGCAAATGCAGAACAATCAACGGAAACACGCAGCTCTGCGAGATGTCCAACACAGCATCCACGAGGGCATCAGAAGATTGTATTATATCGCGAATTCAACACCGCATGTCAAACTGTACATACGCGAAAATGCAAATTAATAAAAGTATAGTGCAGAGGATCAAGGACAATACTTGGATAATTGTCCTGAGAGAAGAAACAGTCATCCACATCAAGTGTTTAGCAAAATCTACATACAAAAAGGCTTCAGGTACATTCCTACTTACCCTTACAGAGGAATGCCAAGTTGAGATACTGAATAAAACATTAAACTCAAACCGCAAAGAGATTACATTTAATGAAGTTGTTCCACTGCCTAGAAATATTGAAAAGAGTGTACCAGTACAGTATCATATAAAATTGGAAAATATAGAACTGGACAACCTGCAGCACCTTCTGGAGACAGCCCAAGACATATCTGCCATAGAGGAACCACACTGGACTACCATGATGGCAACACCAAGTTGGACTACCCTTATCCTATATGGCTTGCTGATTGCTGTTGGAGTCACAAGGATCATTAGCTGGAGGAAGTCGCATGCAGCCAAGGACACCGCTGTACAACACAGTGAGGACACTGTGGGAAGCTGCCGGG
>CATIXN010000001.1:19563337-19603328 GCA_949711725.1 Leptidea reali
TTTTTTTTTTCACGACGACATTCGTTCTTAGACCGTATATTATGTTGGCATTTGAATAGGATTAAATAATAAGTTTCAATGTGACTGGCAAGAAAATATTTATGATGTCCGAAAGTAAAAATTGTTCTCACGCATTGCGTCCAAGAGAAAACCAGCAGATAGCTAGATATAAAATAATGACGCTTTTGGTGCTGAGCGGCAGTAAGTAATAATACTTACTAATAAAAGGACTGAATTGATTTTGAATACCGAAAATTCACTCTACTTATAACCATTTGCGCGTATCTTGACAGAGTGGTTACAGAAATTGGACTATACCTCTACTGAAAACCTTCTACACTAATAGTAACTGATAGTAGAGTACGCCCACACACACACACACGCACACACACACACACACACACACACGCACACACACACACACACAAACACACACACATTATCACATACATCTATTGTTGCTCTTCTAGCTACTTTATATCTGGCGGTGAGATCCTGGTGATCTGTAATACAGGGTCAATCTACTTCAGACACCAGCTCCTCACAAAATACTATCTGTTAAAAAATGTAACACTACTGTACTTTTTTAGCTTTAAGATCTTTGTGAGAGATATTATTATTTTTCTCTTAATTAATAGTGTGTGTAAATATGTATGCACGCAAGAAGTTATACTTCTTTGACCTAACAAAGCAAAAATCATTAAAATGATTTATTCCTCGTGCTATTTGGAAAACTAAAAGGAACAGATGAAAAGAACAATAATGTAAAAATCTTCCAAAGATGGCTTCGACGGCTTTAACAATTAATTATTAAATAATGAATACGTCCTAATAATGGACGAAGTAACCGAAAAAAAATAACGAATGACGCAAACGTCAGAAAATTTTAGGAACCAACTTCAACCTGTTACATTTGTGTTACAGTGATGCGCGCGCATTTTAAAATTTCACTCTCATCGTCTTTTCATAACGCGCCTAAAGAAGTAAAACTTCAAAAAAAATATATTATAGTGTATGATATAATAGGTCGTACTTTTTATTTTTTCAAATAACATGGTGTATCTAAAAAATCATAAATTGACTTCGGATTATTTAGTATAAGTAAACGTTTGTTTGTGTGAAAACTATGTCGGGTGTTTGTCTCAATTTTTTTTTGTGGATAATTATTATTAATTATTAAATACTTTTAACTTTTAAATACGACTCGTACGCTGTAGTCACCCGCCGTCGTTCTATGAGCAACGTAACCAGCATGTAACGCCGTAAGTTTTGGTTTAGAACGCCGTAGTCTAGTGAAATTATTTAGCTCAAATTCAATTATTTTTATTCAAAATGGGATGTGACATCACTTATTGAAAGTCAAAAGAAATCTACCACCCATTCCAAAATGAATGCCTCAGGCCTGAGAAGAATGGGCGCAACAAACTCAGCGGGCTTTTTTTTTCATCAAAAAATATGTTTACAAAGTAATAATGTACTATATAACTTATTATTTAATAGCCTGAGAGCGGTCGCTCCACTACCAATCTGTGGCATCATTAAGAAAGTCATTTATGTTATAGTAACCTTTACCACACAAACGTTTTTTAAACAATTCTTTTGAATAACGTAATACTTTTGTTTTGAACATTTTCTGGGATTTTGTTGTAAAAGCATATACATCGCCCCACAAAAGACTTACTAACTCGACTTAGCTGATGAGACTTATCATCTTATGTCTCAAAATGATTGGCGTGATTGTCATTTGTTTTTCAAGAATACTGAGCGGAATTGAACTGAACCTATACGTCTAGAAAGAGCCCCTTGCATGACAACAGGTCCAGTTTACTACTTGAGTGTGCATGAGAACTTTGTTTAAGTGTGCGTGCGTTGCTGAAAATAGAGGTTAACTGTCAACCGCTATTTTTTCAACATGTTCACAAATGATTTAAGTTTTCTTTAGTGTTAATTCCGCCAATATTTGTTTTCAAAACAATTCGACACGTGTTTCGCCTCTACACGAGGCATCCTCAGGACGTGTTGTCTCGCCAAAATCTGGTACGAGAATCAAAGAAAACTTAAATCATTTGTTTAATTATGGATTTCCGCAAAGTAACGCCTAATTCAATAAAAAAAACATGTTCACATCTGTTAAAGTCTATCTAGACGTATAAATTATCTAAAGTCTTGCGTGTCTCATCAATTTTCCACATAAAAAAAAATGAAATGTCTAGTTGGCCGTATCAGTGAATACCTTTACAATTTCCAAGTCGCCATTTTGTTATAATTAATGCATGTATGTTTCAAACGCTCAATTAAAACGTTAATAAAAGTTAGACCCCAACCGTTTTGATACTAATTAGCATCACTATCATTGCGATGGTAAAAGGTGTGGTTTTTTTTGTTAAAATAAACGAGATTAATTTATAGGCACCATTATTTATTCTCTAAATAACTTCTGCGAAGTGTGTCGCGCTTAATAAGTGTTTTTGAATTTATTATAATTTCTTATATTTATTTATCTATACTAAATTTTGAGCTCAGATCAGATCTCATGGTTGCTCAGAGGGCAATGGAGAGGGCTATGCTCGGAGATAAGATTGAATCAGGAATGAGGAGATCCGTCGGAGAAACAAAGTAACCGACATAGTCCAAACGATTGTGAAAATGGCAGTGGGCAGGGTACATAGTTCGACGGACAGATGGCCGTTGGGGCAGTAAAGTCCTCGAATGGCGACCACGTACCGGAAGACACAGTTTTCGTAGGCCCCCCACAAGATGGACCGACGATCTGGTCAAGATCGCTGGAATTCGTTGGATATGGGCAGCGCAGGACCGATCGTCGTGGAAATCTTTAGGGGAGGCCTTTGTCCAGCAGTGGACGTCTTCCGGCTGATGATGATAATGACTAAAGTTCATTTTTTGACGTTACAACAACTAATGAACGCCGAACGCGTCTTTCATTGTAAAAAAAAAATAACTCGATCGGCGAGTGCAGCAAAGAGAATGTCAAAACTACGTAATATGAGGCGGAACTGCCTAAGTAAAAATTGAAATTTGAAAGTTTAGTACGAAACGTGCAGTGAAATTTGATATAAGTTTGAAATAGTAGTGAATACAATATCGCTATTGGGGACGAAGTATAATCCGGTTAAGTTTGAAACCGAACAGTTGCTTACAACGTAGTGGATTTCGGCTGTTACCGTTTTTTACAAGATTATAGCCGTCATCTGTCAATTAATCAGTAGTCAATCAAAATTATTGTCAGTACATTTCGGAAAATTTAATATACTTTCACAAAAATCGTCACCTTTTTGCTCTTAATAGTGATTTTCATTATAATAACAGTAGAAATAAGGGATTGCTTGTAACTAATCCTAGTAGGCTACATAAGATACATAACAGCTTTAAGGGTCAATGTATACACTTCTATAATAAAGTCCCAGCCACTGTTCAGGCATTATCTATAAATAAATTTAAATGTCGTAAATCCTATTACTCCACTGCCGAATATCTAACTGATCGGACAGCCTGGGATTGTGATTATTTTATAGCTATAGATATGACTGTATATTATTGTATATTTTTATTGAAGAGCGCCAAAAAAGAATACTGGGAGAGTTTCTTGCGCCGCTTCTTCTCTCTCAGAGCGCCATTTGTTTGCGAAGCGGTAGTAGTATCTAGTAGTTATTAGAAATGACATCAATAAGAATTCTAAAGGAATCAATTTTGAGAAAATTATTGCCACGTTTCATACAACCGAGTGAATCGCTTTTTTCTTAGAGAGTTTCGCTAGCCTGGAGTGCAGTAATAATAGGTTTGTTATGTTACAATTATGACAAAAATCGTTGCGCTCCAACTAGATACCGAACTACCTAAGAACAATTGCTTTTTTATTACGGCAACTATTAGATGCTTGTGTGCGTGGCATCTTGACACTCAATGGCATCTTTCAAATTTTGTAACATACGCTTCGTGTTATTTTACATTGAAATTAATAAAATACAAAATTCTTACTGATGATATTGTGATCCCAGCGTCTAGCTTATTTCTTGTAGTATTATTTTTTCAAAGTTTTATTTTACCCGGCATTTTAGTTTCAATTATTAGCAAAGCTTAACAGAACATGTGGCACGTCAACGTCACACATTGTTCGGGACTGGCTCGAGTACGCCCACTTGGACGTATTATAAGTTGCCACACTTTGCGACTATTTCGTTATTCGGACGAAAGAATCCATGATACCCGACAAGCGAGGTCATTTACAAAGGAACTCTAAAACCTTAATTATCACACGCACATTTCATTCTTTATCTCGCAGGTAATCGAATCCCATGTCGGCCATAAAATAGTGGCTACTGTTTTAATTGAGACATAAAAGAGATTTTATCTCATACACACATAAAGTATCGGAAGCCTTTCATCGTCCTCTCGTCGATTTTCGGTGATTTGTGTTTAATTTTGGGTTCGGCTGTTTAGCATTGATCCTTTGCCTGACAACTTTACTAAATAAGTGAACTAAAAAGTATAGATAATATTTTATTTAGCTTAAGTAAATTATTACCTATACAACAAATAATAATACTTGTATAATACCACTGAGCTAGTGGTCCCGGGTTCGAATCCCGGTAGGTGCAAACATTTCAATGATTTATTAAATATATCGATATCTTGTCCCCATAGTACAGGCTATGCCTAGTTTGAGTCAATATAATTTATGTAAAATTGTGCATTATTGTAATTATTTTGTATATTAGTAAAAACAAACGATCGCCCGCGACTTTGTCTGCATAGATTTCGGCTTGATGATCGATTTTGATTATAATTTTATGATTTTACAATTTCCACGCGTATCTACCAGTTTCTTCTAAACTATATAGGTTAGTGCTGTTAAAATCGATGGAATAAACTTAACCAAATTCTTAGTCATTGAGTAAAAAGCGTTTTGAAGGTTAGTAAGTAATTATCCACAGTAGGATTTCCATGAATACGTTTTATTATTGTCATTTAGTATTTTATTTCTTTTTTTCTTTTTTCTTTTGTATTTAGAATTAAGCCTATATTTGTTTTCATTAACTTGTTACTGAGTCAAAACGTTTGAGTTTGAGTGCATTACTTTACATACATTGTAGAAATGATTTAAGATTTCTTTAGTGTTAATTCCGCCAATATTTGTTTTTAAACAATTCGACACGTGTTTCGCCTCTACACGAGGCATCCTCAGGACGTGTTGTCTCGCCAAAATCTGGCACGAGATATTTGTATAATTATGGATTTCCGCAAAGTAACGCCTACTTCAATAAATTTTCTTACATACATTGTATAATTGTGTAAAGTAATGGTATAATAATAAGTAGCAATGAGTTTCTTGACTTTCTTGACAGTTCTTCTCACTAAAACTCAACCTTCTGCGTAGTGGCGGTAAATTTAAAAAGAAAAGAAAACTTGATAATCATAAGTGTAATTTCCTTGACCTACATGAATATAGTAGTTTTGATTTGATTTGATTCCGGCGATCTTGACCAGATCGGCGGTCCACCTTGTATAGAGCCTATCAACACTGCGTCTCTCAATACGTAGTCGCTATTCGAGGACTTAGAAAAGACACAAAAAGCAATGGAGAGAAGCATATTGCGGATCAGAAAACTACAAAAAGTACGTAGTGAAGATATTAGAAAGAAAATCAAGCTTACCGATGCACTAAGACACGCGCTAACATTGAAATGGAAGTCTCTATTGTCCACAGACAGACGGTGGACAATCAAAGACCACCAAATGGAAAGGACCACCAGGTAAAAGATGCACTGGTATACCAAAGCAGAGATGGGCAGATGACATCGTGCAGTCGGTGGGGAGAAACTGGATCGATCAGGCCAAGGATAGGGAAAAATGGAAAAAGTTGGGGGAGGCCTATACCCAAAATGGGGTCCATAACCAAAATTATATAGAATAAATAATTAAACTGGTCACTTTAAATTAAATTAACACTAGATTTTAAGAACTTTAAATTACTAACATTTGATTGTATATTATGAGTTATGGAATAAATGGCTTATTATTATTATTCGAGGACTTTATTGCCCCAACGGCAATCTGTCCGTCGAGTTATGTGCCCTGCCCACTGCCACTTCAATTTCGCATTCCTCTGTGGTTAGTCAAGGTTTAAATTTCACTAGGAAACCTAATATTATAATTAGAACAACTAAAAAGCTATATAAAATATACGAATGATCTGGAATGATATTGCTTTTTCAAAGTCTGTAAATATAGCATCATCATTACGTTATAAGTAATAATTTTTGTTTTTTTACGACTGCGCATGTTACCAGTGTGGGCAATAGGTATAGGTCAGTCACCATGTTTAGAACTCCAAAAAACTTTATAACAACCCTCAGACTTCGCATGACAACTAAAAGTATATAAATAAGACTTTATCACAAAGCTGTAAGGCTTAAAATCGCAGAAAAGCACACTTGAACTGTTTATTAGTATAAACCAAATTATATACAACCAGACGACGTAATAATAACAAGTATTTCGCAGTTCAGGCTATGTTGGACAGGAATAGCGGGAGATAACATGGCGCGAAGGAAGCATATATATTCTAATGGGCTATTAACATATAATACTGATTGGATTCAATGCGAGTTGACATATTGCAGATGTTGTCAACCCTTGGTTCACCCCTATAATTTAGTGTAAGTCCTTATTATTTTCCTTCATATATGGTACTGGTATTTACCAGTGGAATGGATTACCCTTTGCACAGGAAGTCGGCTAGATTATGAGTACCACAACGGCGCCAATTTCTATAGCAGTAATGTGTAAGCATTACTGTGTTTCGGTCTGAAGGACGCTGTAGCAAGTGAAATTATTAGGCAAATGAGACTTAACATCTTATGTCTTAAGGTGACGAGCTCAATCGTAGTGCCACTCAGAATATAAGGGTATTTCAAGAATCATAAACGGCACTGCATTTTAATGGGTAGGGCGTATCAATTACCGTCAGCTGAACGTCAGCTCGTCTCATCCCTTATTTAAAAAAAAAATGGTATTGAACGACATAAGAGCTGTTGGTTAAATAGATACAAACATTCTTGACAACATATTTTACGTTGAGATAAATTTATATAACATAATATAAGATAAATTAGAATTTATATAAATTTATTATTAAGTATAATAGAGTGTAGACTGAATAGTATATGACTAAGCAAAATAGTTTTAAATAAATACCAGCCTTTATTGAACACGTGCATGTAGATGCACGTCCGTTTATGTATTAATTTTTATGTAACTAACGAATCTTTCTTATCATGTCGCTAAATCAGATTTTCTTATCCTCGATTTAATAATATTAATCTAGTAACTATTTATTACGTAATTAGCTAGTAAATATCTGCGAAAACTTGTTAATAGCCTTTTATGTAAATATTTTCCTAACTATTATTGTATTTAGCTGTAAGTTTTACGCAGTAACTGTATGATAGATAACTGATAGATATTATTATTCACAGTTATCGCTAAGTGTTTGTTAAAAAATTTTATACTCCATTCTGGTGAGCGAGGGAAGCAGAAATAAAAAAAAATAATACGCAAGGACAGTCAATACACCACAACGCTGACTAGAGTTTTGACATTGATTTGCGCTTGACTTAAAGATATTGTTTCAACTAAGATAAAGTTCGTACGCCTGTCTAGCTTTCGATATTATTTCATGCGAAATGGTTTATATCATCGGCAATAAATAATATTAAATAAATATTCGCCAAATGTTTGATTGAACGAGATTGACGTCAAACTAAAATTGATTCATTATTTAGGTCCAACAAATGACTCTTATGAACATTAAAATTGTAAAAAACTTAGCCAGGCCTGGAATCGGTTTTAAAATTTATCGGTTATAATCGGTTTATCTCTAATATTTCATTGTGAGTTTAAATATAGTTATAGAAATATAAAAATCAAAATATATAAATATATAGTTATAGAAAATGTTTTATATCCCTCACTAAATTGCAAATATCACATAATTCGATTCAAGAAGATCGTACCTACCTACTTTTAGGTAAATATTATTAAAATAGAAACTGTGCTGAAACTGAACTGAACTCTGAACCATTGAATATAAATTCAAGAAAACCTTTATAGTGAATTTAAATAATTATAACTAATATTAACGTTGTAAATTTAAAAAAATTTAAATTCCACGATAAAAAGAATTCGTTAATTTATAGCTAACAAACTAAAGGTTTAAACAATTTTTTTTATGTTTTTAAAGAGATAACCGTCACTTCTAGGATTACTACACAAATAAAATTTGAAAAACAATATTGTATGAACGATGCGGGCCTCGAACCCATGACCTCCGGCGTTCCGTGCCGATGCCTTAACCAACTGAGCTAATCGTTCGAGTGACGTATCGTCATAAAATCTTGTATGCTCTGTTCAACTCTCAGGTTGTGGCTTCTACTAAAGGAACTACTTTACAGTTAATAACCTGCTCAACCCCAATATTTGCATATTAGGAAATTGACTTGAGATGTCGCTCTTGTAAATCTAAACAATTTGTTATGTTTTTAAAGTGATAACCCTCACTTCTAGTATTAATACACAAATAAAATTTTAAAAACAAAATTTTATGAACGACCAACGAAACCAAAGGTTGGTAACATCTATATAAAAACGATGGCGCGCGATACAGTAGCAAATAGTACAATTTTTGCAATTCAGGTTACCTCACACTAACTAGAAATTAACCTTACTTGAAATTTAAACCCTAGCTTTAACCTAAACCGTCACTCAAAAGTGCACCTTATTTCTTGAACCTCACAGCATAAAACTGCAAACTTTAGCTCTGCATTTAAGGCAGTAAGAACAAACCCTTATTATACAATCTTCTAATCTACCACTCAATTACCAAAGAACCTAACCAATCTTATGCTTTCGCTATTATATCACTTAGCAATTGGTAATAAAGACTTTAATAGAATGAAATATAGTTGATAGAATAAATTGTATTTTTTGTATACAATTATCGCCAATGTGGTGTATGAAATAAATGCTATTTTCATTTATCACAAGTGTGAATGGACGAATGAGTGCATGAAGAACAACCGAAGTGCACCCCGAAAAGTTTAATTGAGTAAGAAAACTATGGAGGCGGCTTTCTTAAGAATATTTTAATGTCACTAAATATCATGGTTAAAGAACTGTATTCTTTTCTTATTAATATTACCAATTGGCACATTATCCTTATAGTCCAACTGACTGTCTTAAACTCCAAACTGACCTAAATAATTTGACCAATTACTATAAGACTAATAAAATAAATTTAATGTAATCAAATGCAAGTTTATTACTTTCACTAGAAAGAAAAGCACCATCAACTTCAATTATAATATAGATAGCACGATCATTCAGCAACATTCCAAGTCCCGCTGAGTCACACTAATTATTATGAAAATTCGGTAATCTGACGCACTATATGCAACTATAATAAACAGTTCAACAGTACTGAACTTTTTAATAACAGTAAAGGCTGCTTTAAAAGGTGTATTAGTAAAAATCTAAAGGAAGGTTAAATTTAGAGTAATTCACAAACACACAATCATACACACACACACACACACACGCGCGCGCACAAATATCATGTCTTATTATAAATATTGTAAATCCGTTATTAGATGTTCAAAATAGTATTATGCGACAACTGCGACGCGTATAAAACATGCATTAAGAGCTACTAGATACGGCATGGCACTTAAAAGGTAAGTATAGTTTGATATATTATTTTATTTTATACTTTTATTTTTCTTTCTTTAATGTCATACTTGTATGCATTATTGACGACATGTATAGCCGAGTGGTTAGTGATCCTACCTACTAAGCTAGAGGTCCCGGGTTCGAATCCCGGTAGGTGCAAGCATTTATATGATGAATATGGATGTTGGTGTCCGAGTCATGGATGTTTATATGTATTTTTGTATGTTTAAGTAAGTTTATTGTATTAATATTATTATTATATGTCATGCATAGGATTTATATTACTCACAGTATGAATAATAATATATCTATTTATTTTCTCCTCACAAAAGATCTTAAAACTAAAACAGTACATTAGTGTTTTATATGTAAAAGCGTAAACAAAATGTGTATTGTAAATATTTTGCATATTCTTGGTATATTCTCAGATATAACTTTATGTCAATTTTTTTTTATGTAAGGCCTATATTGTTGAAGGTTTTATGTAGTCATTAAGTTATCAAAGATTGTAAAAAAAAACACTTGTTTCACAATAGTATAACTTTTTTAAAACTATTCTAAAAATCTGTTTTTCCAACGGGGATTTATTATTTCAAGTGTCTGATGATAATATAGTTTATTTAATTTTTTTTATTAATATTTTTTACAGTAACAGTACACCGTCTTTTAGCGGCAGTGCCTCCATAGCGTGTGGCGTAACGGCCGCGCGGTAACCTATTTTCGGCGTTGAATTATTTTGAATCATTAGTTATAAATAATATAATTCCAACATATGAAATTTCTTATTGAAAATATCCTCCTATTTAAGGATATTTTTCAAAATTCCTTTATATTATCAATATTTTTTGAGTTATCAACAAAGAACTAATTGATATCTATTTTTCATCTTGATTTGTTATTAATTGCAATTTTTTATGTGCTAATACATCCTTTCGATGCATATTTCTAGACTTCATTACGTATTGAATTATCTATCACTTATATTTTAGGTGCTTTATCAAGAACTAACACGTTTTTGAATTTTTTGACTAGCCTAAGCCGTACCTCGAGGTTCCATATACATATAAATATGCAATCCCGCTATGATACTTAAGATCTACCCGCTTAAGAGCCACTAATCGTTCAGTTTCCGTTACATTTAAGTAATTATCACTTAAATACTTTTACTTTTTAAACATTTTATTTTGTGTGTGTTTAGGGTTGGCTTACATGACAGTATCGAACATTGTATGATTATTTTTCAAAATTGCATTAATCTTATTAATAATTTTCATGCAATGCAATTAGACTTTATACCTTTATTAGAAAATGTATAATTTTTAATGAAGAAAAAATAATAATAATGAGTTTTAAAGCGATTTCAATTTACTTACATTTGTAAGTGATGAATGGTGAAAATAATATACAGATACTTATTATAATAAAATGATCTTACTTAGATACTATTTATTGCTAGTTAACATTACATTTGTAGTCCTTAAAGATGTAAGCATGGAGAATATTTCATATAAGAAATGCAAATATAATTCGGAAACTAGTTGAAATCCATCTCAACTAATATTATAAAAACAATATAAAATAGTTTTTATTATTAGTTATTCTTAGGTGTGTGACGGTTTCTTCTCAATGTTTTCTTTTACTGTAAGAACATCGAATAAATGATTATATGAATTTAAAAATTATTGGTATGTGAGAGATGAGATGTGACGGAGATCAAAACAGGTCCTACCGTACGGGGGCAACATCTCTAGTTCCTGTGATAGCGACGCTTTTGGCAAATCAGTATTGTGTGTTAAGTTACCAATGACAATGTCAGGTAGAAAGAAGTTAGTAGTCTATAACGTGCCGCGTATGAGTCACAACCTTAAAAACCCGAAAGTTGAGCAATATATACCAAGATTTGAGATCGATACGTTTCTAGAACGCTTGGCTCAGTTGGTAACAGCACTCAGACGGAACCCGAGCGGCTCGGGTTCGAGTCTTATATCATTCGTTATTTTGGTACAAATTTAATTTGTATAGTCTATAAAGTTTAAGTGACGCAACTTAAGATTCAAATGTCTACTTACATAAAAAAATCTTGTGTTCATACACAATCTAACATTCTAACTTCTAACTTAGATCATAAACTAAAATGTGAAATAAAAATAATGCACAGAACACACACATACAAACTCACACACACACACACAGCACATCACAGGAACAGTTTGACCATCTATTCTAAACTTTAACTGTGTAATCCACTTTTGGCCACTAGTCCGGTCAATTTAGACATTCGAAGTTACATAAAGTCCCAACAAGCTGAATTTCTGTGAAGTTGTTCAAAACATAATTACAAACAATGTCTAGAAGTTCCCGATCATTCCGCTGTAAGGAAAAAATTTAATTCAAGGTCAAAGTTAAAAAAAATGAATTTTTCGCGTTTTTCAGCAAAACGGTAAGTTTTATCATAAAAGTACCTATGACAAAAATTGTAGATCATAAAATTATCTATAAAAAATGTATGGATACTTTTTTTCTTAGGAGCCACCGTTTCTGAGATATAACGATTTAATAAGTTATAAAAGTTGTTATCGTAATAATATGCACACGTTTCCACGCGACCAGGTAGTGTACTTAGCGCGTTTTTTTATAACTTTTTGAATCGTTATATCTCAGAAACGGTGGCTCGTAAGAAAAAAAGTATTGATACATTTTTATAGAAAATTGAATGAAAAGAATGATCTACAGTTTTTTTTACAGGTACTTTTATGATAAAACTTACCGTTTTGCTGAAAATCGCGAAAAACTATTTTTTTTTACCTTTGACCTTGAATAAATTTTTTTCCATACACGGGAATGATGGGGAACTTTTAAACATTGTTTATAATTATGTTTTGAACAATTTCACTGATTTTCAGCTTGTTGGGACTTTATGTAACTTCACTCTCATTTTTAGGTCTAAATTGACCGGACTACACATTATTTACTATGTTTTTATATTCAATTCAAATGTATCGCTGTAAAATTACCAAATGAAAAAAAATATATATAATTTATTGAACAAAATTTCACGATAGTAATAGTAACAAACAAACTCACATTCGCATATTACATTACTCCAAGATATTAAACCAACAATTCTATTAATTTTAGATGATTGACAAGGCACGATGTAAGCCTGCCTTTACGAAACTATTAAAAGCCGTCAACAGCATTAGTGAGAGTTAAAATAGTCTTCCGTTTGACAAAAAACTAAAGAGGCGCCATCTAACATCATCACACCACTAAGTGCTACTGAAATAAATAGCTTCCTCTTCTGTTATACCTATTGAATTAGAATATATTGCTGTATAGACGACCTGACAGCTGGATAAGGCACGATCAATTATTGTGATTTATCAAAATGTGCGTTATTTAGTGGTTTTGTATTAAAAATACTAAGGATAATGCCAAGCGTGGCTAACTGTTTACGACTTGTCAATAAAAAACAATAGATTCGCTTGCCTTTTGTATCGTGCTGTATCATTTGTGATGTTCTTCTCTCGCAGTTCAGTATATTTTGTTTGTTACTTATGTTAAATGAAACAAAATGGTAAATTGTAAGTCAAGGTATTTAGTAAGTGTTGCGTAATATGTAGATAGATTTCTCGTGACAGGCATCGTCATGCTCGCTTAAATGCCTCTGCTTGTGGCGGCGACGTGGGGCGGGTCGTTCCCTTCCCTAAAATATGGTCGAGGGAGGCGATAGGTATTATACACTAATATGGGTAATATACACACGCGTCATGCTCGTGAATGGGTATTAATTGTGGTGGCTGGATGATCTTGTTACTGGGAGGTCTGCTTCATGTTTTTTTTTATTTCCTATAATTAATTATGTTAAAGTTATTATATATTTTATTTAATAATATGCTCGCTAATGTCTTTATATATTTACGGTATGTGTATATATATATAATTATTAATTGACTTTTTTTTCATTTACTCGTGTAAGCCTTTCAGTTTGACGTTTGAGTATTTTTGTTGCGTCACTTTGCATATATTGTAATTTAAATTATTTGTAAAGTGTAACAAAAATTAAAGTTACACCTAATCTGTTTGGAAAAGACAAACCTTAGAGTTTCTTGCTCACTCTTCTCTGAGGAAACCTGCCTTCCTAATGAGCTATATGAAAAAAAAAAACATGACATATTTCACGTGTAATATGATTTACCTATGAAATAAAAATATTTTTGATGTGATTTGATTTGATTTGTCTAGAGGCTAGAACTTTGTAAGTCTATGGTTATACCTCATTCAGTCAAAGAAGTTACATAATTATCATATATATAAAGTAAAGTATGTATTTATTCATGACAATACAAAAGATATATAGATAGTAAAATTAACAAATTAAAAACACGACGTCTTGAAAAGGACACCCACTCAGCATTTTTGGAAATGATTTCCAACACTTATTTTCAGTAGGTACCTACCAAGTCGATACTTGACAGCAGCCGTAGAAAACACGGTTCCTTGTGTTATAGGTCTTACAAATGACCAGGTACCATAAGAAGCAGAATTGAAAATATTGGTCAAAGACAACAGAATGCTATTCGATAAGGAGAGGAAAAAAGGAAGACCGCCTTAAAATAAGCAGATGGGATTTAGAATAATTTATAATTAAATTAATTTATAATATTTAATAATAAGGGACGATACGACTTGGGTACCTTCAAAAACAGCGCGTACACCTTCCTTAAAGGCCGGCAACGCTCCTGTGATTCCTCTGGTGTTGCAAGAAAATATGAGCGGCGGTGATCACTTAACACCAGGTGACCCGTACGCTCGTTTGTCCTCCTTCTACATAAAAAAGCAGCTATGGGTATCAGACAAATGGAATATCTTTTTTGATGTTTGTTTCACAATACTTATTACGACTTATGTTGGTATTTTATAAAAATAGACTTAATGTATCGCTATTGACTTTTTTGGGATGCACTAAAATTAAGTATTTTTGTAGACTTACTTTACGAAAATCCTTTAAATATTACACAATTGATTATTATGTTATTCCTAATCTGATATGGATATAATATACAAAACAAAACTATTCGAATCCGATCGTTATGTCCAAAGTAACTTGTTGATAAAAAAAACTCTATACAGAAAAACTTTATACAAAAAACACATTGCAAGCCTCCGTTTAAGTTAAAGTGAAACTTCGGTAACTTAAAATCGTCTCCAAAGATTACAAAACAAAAATTACAAAATTTAAAGGAATTCCAATTCATTTCAATAAATTAAAGGAGAATCCAATTTGCAATTTGCCAAAACCAATCACAATAATTTAAGTTTTAATTATACAGTGAGTGAAACTTTGAACAAAAAATTAAGTTTTAAGATCAATTTTGATTTACAAAAGTTACGTTGTAATTCATTAAAATTAATACGATTGTATTACAATACGTTAAGGATTATATTCCAACAATTTTAACATTTTACCAAAGTTTGCTTTTAACAATGAAATTATTTTGTCTGTCAATAAATTGATTCGAGTAACTATTTACAATCCTTAATAAGGAATTTATGTGAATTGTAAATTAATTTATTCTTAATAGATGCAATTGAGAGAACTAATTTATGTTACAGGTAGCATTACAAACAAAATAGAAAATAAGCCTTAAGATATCATAGAGTAAGAAAGTCTCGCCTAGTATCGGAAAACTGGATTTCAAAATCCCGAGCAATTGTCAATTCTGCGGTCAACTGGATTTCGCAAGGCCAAATTGGCTTTGAAGAAGCTAGGCGTCATAAATAGAGCACAAGACTACAAGACGGCCCACATTCTAGCGCTCTACAAAGCGCAGGTTCGGCCTCACATGGAGTATTGCTTTCATCTCTGGTCTGGCGCACCCATCAGCTCAATCCATTTGACCGCGTGTAATACAGAGCTGCTTGAATTGTTTGGGACCCAGTGCTCTGTGAACGGCTCAATCACCTGGCTTTGCGTAGAGACTTCTCTTCATTAAGTGTCTTCTACCGCATTTATCACGGGAGTGTTCCGAGCTGTTTCACCTGATTGCTGCCGCCGAATTCATGTGGCGTTCCTACACTGGGCGGTTTTCAAGGAAATGTCTTCCACGTATTGTAACACGTGGAAGCTGTGGAATGAGCTTCCTTCAAATAAAGCGCGTACACCTTCCTTAAAGGCCGGCAACGCTCCTCTGGTGTTGCAAGATATTGTGGGCGGCGGTGATCACTTAACACCAGGCGTCCCGTACGCTCGTTTGTCCTCCTTTCCATAAAAAAACAGTGCAATCCGAATAAGGGAAAGAGGAAATCATTAATACTGGTGACAAGAATAAGTAAAAGATAGAATGATCTAAAAATAACGGCTATTATAAAATAGTCGTTATTTTTCATCATTCATTCATAAGAAGAGAAGGAAATTTTGCTGGTCAGATCAGTTACAGTGGGAGGCTCCTTTGCACAGGATGCCGGCTAGATTATGGGTACCACAGCGGCGCCTATTTCTGCCGTGAAGCAGTAATGTGTAAGCATTATTGTGTTTTGGTCTGAAGGGCGCTGTAGCTAGTGAAATTACTAGGCAAATGAGACTTAACATCTTATGTCTCAAGGTGACGAGCGCAATTATTGTACTGTCGCTCAGAATTTTTGGGTTTTCTAAGAATAGGTGGGGCGTATCAATTACCATCAACTGAACGTCCTGCTCATCTCGTTCCTTATTATAATAATAATAAATCTTTATTGCAGACATAAAATCACATACACAATATTGAGTCGCACAAATAAAATAGTATACAAATACAATACAAATACTATACAATAAATAGTATACAATACAATTTCATTTAATTAACGTAGTCAGATAAAAGCGAAAAGAAAACAGTTTTGTGTCCAAAGCTATTTCCTATTTGCTTCCCGATGTGTCGAGAGCCAATGTGCTATCATTGGACTACGCAGGTCCTGGCCCACCACCTGGAGGTGGTTTTATTGTCATAAAAAAAAGTCAAAAGGTCTGGGAGAGACCTAATTAAAATAACAAGAGACCTAGTTTCTGCGGTAAATTTGTGCCGGTAATTTGTGTGGTAGAGGAAAAAGTCGCTGAGATTTCAATAGTTATGTTGTAATAAAATGAAATAATTTAAACAATTAAACGAATTGAAGTAAATATATATGACAAAATGGTGTCTTAAAAATTGAAATCAATTAAACCAATTAGTGAGCACAACGCGCAAAAGCCACACAAAATCACAAACTTTATTACGAAATAAACATTCAACTTTATCATTCCCATTACATTTATTCTGAGAATCCCCAAAAAATGCCACCGAAAACCATTTTTTACACTAATTATAAAACGTCAGGAATCAAATCAATTACAATACTTACGCTTGGCCGAAATTCGGCATTCTTTTGTTAGGCTGAGCTATAAATAATGCAACTCAGCAGGTGTGGATGACTCCCATAACTTTCGTGATAAAAAACTCAAAATGTCTTGTGATTCGGTCAGTTCGCTTTGAATAAAATAGAGTCAGTAGATTTTGTAGAGTAGCGTGAAATAGCGTGTTTGATATATATAGAGCTGCCAATTTATATTTATATTGATAAAATAGCAATACTTTATTGCAAAAATGGGGTTGTTATGAGATGCAATATTATTTGCGAATTCAATCGAAAATAGGCATTGAATACGCACAGTTTTTTTTGGTACTATAAAGTTTATCGAATCAATAGGTGATTTTTCATATCACCCATTACATTGTTATGTAATATGTGCATTTAATATTATGTTTATTATAACATTCCCTCGGCTACGTTGCGGTGAAAAATGTACTCCTGTAATAGACCAATTACAGCAACATTTCTGCCAGTTTATTAATCGAAATTTACTACCAACTTTATACAACATTGACAACTCTCTGTTTACGGCACAAAATAGCAGAAGGACAAAATGTATACAAGAAATTGATGGAATCCGTAAGCGGTAGGCTATCAACATGTACAAAAAATCCACATCGAATAGTCTTAGTTCCACCTCGATATATTTTAGTTTTGCGTTTGCAGGACCTCAGATATGCTTACTTTAGAAAAAACTCTCTTTTTCATAACACTGTTTATGTGGCGTTTATCAAAATTTAAAGTATTTTATTTGTTATATTGACTTACTTTTTAGCAGAAGCAGGTTAACAAGCCATTATAAGCATTTGTGGGTTAGTTTAATAAACACACTATCGATAGTAATAATGTTTTTAAATAAATTATCTACATTCGATCTTTTTGACAATTTAGTAGATAGCAACTCTATGTAGATCCGAAGTAAGGGTCAGGTTTACGTATTTTTTTAGCAACTTTTTTGTGAAGCGTCGACACAAGATCGTTAAGTGAAACCCGGTTTCGGTCCTTTTGTGGGTCAAACGCATATAAATTCAAGTAGCGACCCAACATATTATCGGACTAATTAATCGGTTTGTTTTTCACCAGTTAATTTGAAACTACCCTCATTATACATATCTGTGCTCTGAATTTGAAATTCTAGCTTATTGTCATACATAAGTACAGAAACGTTTATTAGTTTCTAATGACTTTATTCCATGAGTCGGTTTTTATTGATTTAAATCATCAAAATCACATATAACATATTTCACATTTATACAAACTTATGCTAGACACAATTCTGATATATATAACAAATAAAGATGAACAGATCATTCAAATGGAAACAGTGGGATATAGAATTAATAATAAATTCGCAGTCAAAAATAACTTAGTACTAAATTTATAAAACCTTATAACTCCAGAATCAAAATATTATTGTCATACTTTTAGGTATTAAATGGTTCAAAATTTTGGTATTAATTTGTATTTTACACTGACTTAAAAGAAAATTGGTATATTTGTTTTAATTTTGGTACGACATTTTACTACCGGTCACCAGCTAGTTAGTAGTATATGATATTATAAATAATATTTTTATTTCATTATAGGCTTTACTTAGGTACGATTATTCGGTGTTGGTACCGACTATAAGTCCCACACGGCTTACATAGTCTTAGAATATACGAGCGAATAGACTAACAAACCGTGGAAGAGAGAAAAAGATCTCTAACGGAAATACAACAAGACTGAAAAGGAGTCCTGAGAGTTAAACAAGATATACCGAGATTTACGATACATGCGTCACTCGAACTGTTGGCTCAGACGAAACCCGAGAGGCGCGGGTCTGTTCGCAACTTTCATTAATTTAGGTTAAAAATTTAATTTGTATTATTAGTCTCAGATAGTCTAGGATATCACTTAAAATAACAAATTGTTTACATCAGAACGAGCGACATCTCACGTCAATTTCCTAATATGCAATTATTGGGGTTGAGCAGGTTATCAACTGTAAAGTAGATCCTGTAGATGAATCCACAACCTGAGAGTTGAACAAGACATGCCAAGACTTACGAACCAAGCGTCACTCGAACGGTTTGCTCAGGTGATAAGAGCGCTTGGACAGAACCCGAGAGGCGCGGGTTCGAGCCCCGCATCGGTCATAAATTTTGGTTACAGATTTAATTTGTGTAGAAAAATGAGCCTATTTTGTAACCTATTTATATTGAAAAGTCGTAAACAGTCAGCCACGCTTAGCATTAGCTCCTTAGTATTTTGAATATTAAACCACTAACTAACGCACACATTGACACGCTATCTTGTCTATACGCTAATTCTAATTAGTCTATGGTCTCTCATCAGGGTGAGTCTAGACTCTAGTGAGTCTGCGGTCGCGCCCTGTCTAGCACTGATCATAACAAATCGTGAATAAGCCGATTGAATTAAAAAGTGTGTGTGTACTTATGTATGCACGCAAGAAGTTATACTTCCTTGTCCTAACGAAGTAAAAATGATTAAAATTATTTATTCTTTGTGCTAATCTACGTTTTTAGAAAGAAGAATTTTGTAAAAATATTGCAAAGATGGCTTTTACCATTAATTAATAAATAACGAATACGGCTGTATGGGCTTCAGCCCTTTGCCTGTCCTGATAATGGACGAAGAAACCAAAAAAAAAAATAACGAATGACGCAAACGTCAGAAAACTTTAGGAACCAACTTCAACCTGTTACTTTTGTGTTACAATGATGCGCGCGAATCTTTTGAGATCAAAATTTCACTCCATAATTTTTTCATAACGCGCCTAAAGATGTATAACTTAAAAAAAAACTTAATAATGTCTCACGAAAGTTTTAACAATTAAAAATATAATTTTATCTGATAACAGAACCCAAAGACCCAATAGATCACACTTAATTATCAATAAAATCGATAATATCGAATGTAACGAAATAATAAAATATCGGAATCCCAAAATTGGACAGAGCTTTAACATTCAGCGTTGACAAAGGATGATTTACGATAGAAGTTGAACCTTCATAAAAATTCATTCATGTTATTAATTCTCGACTTTTTTGTAAGACCGAAACGTGTTCGATCTTTTTTGTTTGTTTTATTATGTACTAGTAGGGTTTTTTTGTGAAAATACGGGATGAGACGAGCAGGACATTCAGGTGATGGTAACTGATGTGCTCTGCCCAATACAATGCCACTCAGGATTCATGAAAAGCCCAAAAATTCTGAGTGGCACTACAATTGCGCTCGTCATCTTGAGACATAAGATGTTAAGTCACATTTGCCCAGTAATTTCACTAGCTACGGCGCACTTCAGACCGAAACACAGTAAATGTTATACATAATTGCTTCACGGCAGACGCGCCGTTGTGGTACCCATAATTTAGACGGCATCCTGTGCAAAAGAGCTGGTATCGCGGTTTTATCTCACATTATTTTTGGCTTACTCATGTAAGGCATTGACTATTTGAAGTTTGAGTATTATTGTTGCATCACATTGCATATTATATTGTAATTGAAATGATTTGTAAAACGATGAAAATGTGAATCTTGATTTAAAAGAGTGGCAACGAGTTTCTTGCCACTTCTTCCCATTAAAGCTCAACCTTTTCCGAAACCTTTCCTTTTCCGACTTTTGACATTCATAAGTGTCATTTCCTTGACCTACATGAAAAAAGTGATTTTATAGATTGCTTACTGGTTCCAAATGTAATAAATGATTTACTTTAAGTAGAGCCTCCTATGATATTCTAAAACGTACCTACATGGAAGTTCTTGTTACTCAAACAAGTTATTCCTTCAAGCAGCTTCAAGAGCAACTTGTTCTGGCACTGACCAATCTGAAAGAATAGTCATAATAAGAACATCAAAACCAATAAATGTTTGTTATTCTTGAGTCTTTTTGTGGGTAGTTTTTGTGGGTGGGTGGTCAGAATATAAAATAGCTGATAACAGCTAAATAATTAATTCACCAAGAGAATGTTGGCGTTGGTGATCACTGACATCATGTAAGAGTACGTACGTCCTTCTCTTCTTTAAAAATATCCTATCGCTTGGAACATCTTGCACGGAAATAGTCCCAACGGGGAATTGAGTTTGTCCAAGCTGTGAAACTATATTTTAAAGAAGAAATAAACTTATTAAACACATATATTATATATTTACTACATAAAAAAGTTAATCACTTTCCGCTTCCTCTATCTTGTCATATTTAGGTTTATTAATGTTTATTGCTTTCGCCTTCATATGTGCCAAATATATTGTCCAGACAAAACTAGCACAGCTCACAAACACAATACGATTCTTTTCCGACACAAAATAGAAGTTTATTGTCTGTGCTGTTGGCCAAAAGACAGCACCAATCTTATAAGTTGGCCAGAACTTTTCGCGCACTTCATTCAAACAGGTCTTTATGGGTTTCATTTCTAGTAAACTCATCCCAACGAAGAAATACGCCATTGCTAAAGGCGAATACGAAATTTGCTCCACAGCCGCGCGAAGAATACACGTGGATAGTGTTTTCCGCTTAAAAAATTTGCTGGTAAACTGCATCCATCCGTAGAATACTGGAGCCATGAAGAATGTTCCAAAGATGCCGAATCTAGCAGCTTTTGACCAATCAGCGTGCTGAATTGTGGTTCCGTTCTCTATGTATTCTTGAGTAATGCTGCAGGTTGGCCAAATCACAGCATATGAGACCATACCGCGAATAAGCGGAAACTGCGCCGGCAGGCTCAAAACCTTCGTAAAAATTCCGGACATTTTATTTTTTACGTACATTTTAGAGATTATTGATAATTGACAGAAAATGTGCTGGAATTTTATTGACATGAGTCATAGAGTATTGCCTCTATAGATAGCATTAGCTATTACACTTTAAAAGAGGACTGATAGTTATCGAGAAAAAATCCTATGGCATAGACTTAAACTTGCCAAGCATGGCACAGAGAAGAACATCTGTAACGTACAACAAGATAGAAAAGGAAATACTTTTATAGGATTAAAACACGTGTGATTGTAACTGTGTTTTTATATTAGATTTTTGCGTGAAAGTTACATTTTTATTTTAGCTATCCCGACGTTTCAAGACCTTTCCAGATCTCGTTTTCAGGGGGACTGCAGATGAAATGAGTCAAAGATAGTCAGACAACCCGTCCTAAGTACATCCGTTTCAGCCGACCAAAGACTGGTATGTGGAGCCATTGAAATTAAAAAACACCCAAATTTCAATAGAGATGACGGTCTAAAAATATCTAAAACCTGGGATCCAATAATCTCTAAATTAAAACCCACAACAACACATACCAAAAAGGAATAGGACAATGTCCGTAAATTATGCCAAAAACCATCTGTTTATAGCAAATACCACCTCTGAGGCAATAAATGGAAGAGGCAATAAAACGCTAAACTTAATAGTGACAAATACTATCTTGACCTATTTCATCTGCACTGCATGGTCTTGAAACGTCGGGTTAACTAAAATAAAAATAACAATGTAACTTTTACGCAAAAATCTAATAGAAAAGGAAAGCAAATTTTTGGTACTGTAACAGGTATTTATTGACATATCGTACACAGTCAGCCACGGTTGAAATTAGCTCCTTAGTATTTTGAATATTAAACCACAAGCTTACGCACACATTGACAAATCAAAAATGTCACGAATTATCTGGCTAACAGGATTTTTACATAAAGGGAATGGGCTACCCTCCGGGTATGCTCCTACTTAACAACGCATCCTAAGTCTGCGGAACTCACGTTAAACCTAAGTGCCTCCCCACTAAACACCACCTGAGGTTGGCTTTTTTTTATGGAATAGGAGGACAAACGAGCGTACCGGTCACCTGGTGTTAAGTGATCACCGCCGCCCACATTCTCTTGCAACACAGGAATCACAAGAGCGTTGCCGGCCTTTAAAGAAGGTGTACGCGCTTTCTTTGAAGGTACCCATGTCGTATCGTCCCGGAAACACCGCACAAGAAAGCTCATTCCACAGCTTTGTAGTACGTGGAAGAAAGCTCCTTGAAAACCGCACTGTGGAGGACCGCCACACATCCAGATGGTGGGGATGATATCCTAACTTGTGGCGTGTCTAGCGAAGGTGGAATTTTTTTGGGCAAGTGCCCTCTAAGCCTCCATCGAAGGCGACCTTCTCTTGGGGAGAGAGAGGCGGCAAGCGGCACTCCCTATGAAGCATCCGCTGGCATACCTATAGCACAGAAGGTGCTATCTAATTGGGACTAGTGACATCAGAAGGATGGCTGACAGGTCATCTGCACGCTAATATATAATAAGTCTATGGTAATAATATAGTGTGCATTCTATATATATAAACAACGCCACCTGTCTACCGTCTATATGAATTTTCGATTGCTACCCTCGCGCTACACACGCAAAACCAGGAGTCAAGAAATGCATTGCTGGCCTTTAAGTAGGGAGTGTAGCTTAACAGCGATAGAAATTTGTATGAAAATTGCAATTCACACGTCCCAATATAAGGCGATAAGAATAACTAATCGGGTATATTGGGACAGATTGACAGCTAATTAATGACAGTGGAGGATAGTAATTTATCTCTTTCTGTAGATAGTATATTGGGAAGGGCCGTAAGTCGCATTGGTTCTGCAAAACTGCAACCGGTAATACCATAAGACGTGGTAATTTATTAAAAGATGTTGATATCCGGTTAGTTCAAGGTTCAAGATATTATTGCCACAAGTTATGTCAAATTAAAATAAGTATATCTCATTCACTCTTATTAGCCTTTATAATCGTAAACAAAAATCTGTTTGTAATAAATCAATGATTTATGAGGCCAGTGTTGGCCACCCATCGAGTCGATTAGAACAATCGAATCATTCGATGATTCCGCGCGAGTGATTCGATTCGGCGATTCTCTTTGTGATAACTGCGGTGAGTCGGCGGAAAACGAGCGTGTGCGTGCGTGAGTAATTGTGATAAGTAATTACGATGTGACGTCATTAATCAGTGGGGTATCAGCGGAGATTCTTTGGCGGTCCTGATGCCCTGGTCAAGATCTTGTTAAAACGAAGCCACTCGTTGGTTTGATCTTGAAAGTTATGGCTGGTTCGCGTAAAGTATGAAAAAGAAGATTGAAACGCTTCCATACATTCCTGGGCCCAGGTGATAACAAGTTGAAAGTAGCACCATTTAAAAGCTTACATTCAAATAATCCATATTTGAAAATTTTGCAGGATTTGTCAATCTAGGAGCTGAGTAATCGAAGATATAAAAATGAGGTTATATCTTGAACTATATCCCCCTTATTCATAATGGTCCGCTAACTTTAAACAGCCGCTAAGGAGTGGTTTTTCTCATTCTGACTTAGGTCAATAGAAGAAGACAGAGTGAGAATTAGCAATGCTTTAAGTTAGCAGACTATTATGAATAAGGGGGTATGTTGACAGCTGATCTATAGTAGGTTTATGAAATGCCTAGCTGCTAAGAATTTATCACATACTTATATTATTTCCTACCAACCTTGTTTTTTTTAAAGATAAAAATACCTCCCTATCTACGTATACCCATTTACTACTGTAACGACATTTTTTTGCATTATAATATTAGATAATTAATAATTAGATATAATATATTATACCTAAAATAAAAGATAACTTATTATAGTTTTATTTGCTCAGATAACAAAAATTGTGTGCGTGTAATCTTTACGCGCGATTGAAGTAAAACTTAATTATCTTTAGGAGTAATTAACAGATACATATATATACTTTTTTTGCTTATCTGAAAGCTCATAGATAAAATATGCTATTTTCGTTTGCCCTTGTTTGTCCCACCTATTCAAGGAGATCCAGTATATAACATATATTCTTAGAAAGTTGAAAGACAAGAAGATTTAATTTATACCATTAAATATATACTTACATTATTTAAAGCCGTGTTATTTTTAAATAATTGAATAAAAATAATTAAATTATTAACATCACACATATCAATATAACGTTGTTATTGAATATTTACGAATATGGCTCTATGGGCTCGGACCTTTAGCCTGTCCGATGGACGAAGAAAAATCAACGAATGTCGCAAACGTCAGACTGAGAACTTTTATTTATTAAGCTATTGCATAGCTTCTATCGCGGGCCTTGAGCGTGGAGACCGAATCCAGAAATTCCGTAACGAAAATAACCTTACACTTACTTACTAGATGTATATAGATATTTCGCCACGGTCATTTCAGTTGCCGTGGAACAGCGGTTAGCACGTATGCTTTTTGTGCAGAAGGTCCCAGGTTCGAGCCTGGGGTACGTCTTGATTTTTATTTAATTTCTTTATTTTTTTTTTCACGTTTTTTTATTTTTTATTATTATGACAAGCATTTTTATTTAGTTTCACCTGTCCCGTTGTCTGTCTGTAATCAAATCTTGTAAGTTAAATTTTACTCACTTCCCGTTTGCTTTTTTTTAATTAATTTTAATAAAAAAAATACTGCATAAATAAAATAAATAAATAATTACGTTGTTATTAGTTACTTATATGTTGATAAAAAATGCTATGCAATAGCTTTGCCGCGGCAGTCCCCGAGTGCCACACGTCTTAATTTTTTTATCACAAAGTTGTCATAAATGAGCAAATACACCACGGATTAGTAAAAAAATAAGGACTCTGTGTCACCTTACACAACAGTGTAGCACCAAAACAAGCCGATTAATGTGTAAATACATAGCCCCACACACACACTTACACTATTACAGGCCGATAGGCGGCCATTATGAGAATTGTCATCGTCTGTGACAGATCAGTTTGCGTCTCAATAAGTGTAAAAACGATACTATATAAGTATTTGTGGCCATATATGATTATTTAAGGGAGAAAAAATTGTGCAACTAGTATCCCCCGTAACCGCACACACACTAGCATAACGGTGCTTCACTTGCTAATATCACGGCGCGGAGTCCTTCTTTTTTTACTCGTCCGTAAAATACACTTGGAGGTTTTCAGAAATTATTACTGACCAATTTAAAACAATTTTTTAAACCATTTAATTATAATGGTTAAAAAAAGTACTAACTTTACTTCCGTCAGAAAAATATTCTGAGTTACCCCCAAGTCACGCCTAAAGAAGTTTTACTTCAATAAAGGCATATACTCATTAGCTCATACATGAACTGTAAAACAGACTGCTACAGACAACTTTTGTTCCTCAAAACAAGGATTTCTAATAAAATAATTGCTCAGTTCTGTAAATACGTGTTTTTGAGGAATTCTCAACAATAAATAATTATCGTATAGAATCTTTATTATATGCACGAGGTTTCAATCGCAATATTTTCTTTGCTTTAACAATTTCTGAGTCTTAGATTAAGCATTGGTCTCCACTCCAACTAGATACCGCACTAGCTAAGAATAACAGCTTTTTTATTACGATAACTTTTAGATGCTTGTGTGCGTGGCATTTGGACACTCAATGGCATCTTTCAAATTTTGTAACATACGCTTCGTGTTATTTTACATTGAAATTAATAAAATATAAGATACTTACTGATGATATGTACCTAAGTGTCTTTCTTATTACCTGTAGTATTATTTTAACTACGCAACCCGGCATTTTTCTTATAAAATGATTACTTTCTTGTTCTTTGTTTAGCTCTATTTAACAGTACCTTGAAATCTTAAGACTCAACATTATAGTGTCTGTGATCTTCGACGTCACCTCTCCGTAGAGAAACACCGTTTTATCGATGGGACAGCATACGTCCAGCTTATCCGTAGAGTCAACGTTTTGGCATTATTTTTGCTCTGGTTAGCTGCACTGTGGATTCTCTGTGTCCAGAATTTGCTTGAATGTTATTGGTGCTGCCACGACATTGCAGCGCGTCAGGGATGTTTAATGAGGCACGCGTAGATTGTTTTTACGCAAAAATGCATAAGCGGTGCACATCGCTGTTGTGTAGGGTCTGGGCTATAACCAATGGTATTCTGAGGGCATTTTCGCAGAGGTTCGATTTTTCCACCTGAACCACTGCTGTACGATACAATATGGCTTACATTTTAATATATCTTGTCTAGGCTTATGAATACTAAGTTTTAAGTTACTTTATTACTAACACATTATGATCCTTTGTTGGTTCAAATAAATTGTTTTACTATTTTTATTATTTATAGCAATATAAAGCATAAATTGCGTGAAACGAATTTGAGGATTTTGTGCCTTTTTACCCATCCCAGGTTTCAGGGTTCGTTCCGAGCCTCAAAAAGAAAAATGGAACTCGTATAGGATCTTTATTGTCCGTCTGTCTGTGTATCTGTCAAGACCCTTTATCTCGAGAATGTATGATCGAGATGAAATTAAAACGACATTCTCCTGAGTCTACAGTCTCGAGTAAAAATCAAACTTAACTTAAACAGCAAACGTATATCATCAACATTCTAAGAGGAAATTTAATATTTTTAGGGTATTTTCCACTAACCTCTAGAGTCTAGAACAAGAAAAGGCGAGTAGGTAATACCGTCTAACACTTACTACAAGTATAGGTATATGTATCTATATCTAGTACAATTTTCACCTCATATATACCTCGCAAAATTTCAACTTTAGAAAAAATAAGTACTTAAATAAATAGTTCATCTGTTTAATTTAATTTATTTGTTTAATTCATTTAATGTTTTTTTTGTATTAATTATTATTGTTGAATACTGATAAAACTTTCAAGGTTTTTCTTAACTTTTATCAACAAAATTATATAATACGTAAAAGAGACATCTAGTATAATATTATAAGACTATTTAAAATGCCAGCTAACTGACGCCACGAATGGTTTGGGTTTCACCTGAAATGAACATTGTCGAAAGAGGTCGTCATTTTTCTATCGACCACTAGATGGCGCGCAAAACTACCAAATAAATTTATTATTTAATAATATATTTTTTATTTTACAAACCTATGAAATATAATTAATTAATTCATTAGTTTATTGCTATTTTACTGCAAATGGACAAAACAATATCTAAGAGTGCATAATGCCATTATCTACTCGACACTAGATGGCGCAACAGCACCTTTCCTTGGTAAAGTTAGTAATCGCTTTTGTTCCCGGCGTTGATAGCGATCTCATTATCTTAATGATACTACCATTTTCTGACTGATAGTAACAGACAAATTTCAAAAGCTACCAACGCCACATAAGCTTAATATCCTAATTAGTAATTTTTAATGCACTGTGCAATTTTCTATTACGTTCCATTTTAAACTCACCAATTTTTTTTTAAACTGCCATCAGACGGTAACGACTATAATCAGTTCCGTAGAGTTTGGTTAAACGATTTGGGTTTTAACGATCTGATGTGGGCAGGTCACAAGTATATATGTTATAGAGAGTAGGGCCACCAAATTAGGTACAAATTCATAAGAAATCTCTCAGTCACTCATACATACTACCAAGCTAAATTATAGATAGTTACCTATACTTTGACACGTCAGAACGGTTCAGTTCAGTTCAGTTTCGGAAGAAATTCCCAAAGACGTAGTGTTGGTAGGTCCCCCAAGACAGACTGTTCAAGATCGCCGGAATACGTTGGATGAGGGCAGCGCAGGGCTGATCGTCGTGGAGATCTTTGGGGGAGGCCTTTGTCCAGCAGTGGACATCAAGTACTGGAAGTAGGTGGTCACCATTCGAGGACTTTACTGCCCCACCGGCCATTTGTCCGGCGAGCTATGTGACCTGCTCACTGTCTCTTTTATTTCGCAATCATTTGGGCTATGTCGGTGACTTTAGTTCTCCAACGGATTTCCTCATTTTTGATTCGATCTCGCAGGGAAACTCCGAGCATAACCCTCTCCATTGCCCTCTGAGCGACCATGAGCCTTCTCATCAGGCCCATAGTTAGCGATTACGACTTCGTACCGTACGTCATTACCCGGGCAACACACACTGGTTGAAAGCCTTCGTCTTCAGATCCTGTCTATGTCTCTGTTCTGTCTGATAGCCCTTTGTGCAGGACCTGCATGGTAGCAGAGGAAACAGCTGCACATGTACTTCCGCATTGTCCAGGTGCAGCAACTTACCGAGCTCAACATCTTGGTGCCGAAACACACTGCCAGAAGTCTTTAGGAAGGAGAGGAGGCTGCCTAGGTTTCTGGAGGAATTGGGGTGGCAGGAATAACAAATATATTCCCACACAGCCAGATTATATTTTTTTTTATGAAAATAAGGGTCGAGACGGGCAGAATTTGAAGTAGAAACACTCTACCTACTAACGAGACCGTAAAATATAATATTTATTAGTAGGCTTGACACTTCACACAACTCTTAAAGCTGTTTAACGACGTGCTAAATACTTTTGCTTTCCATTTTATTGACTTTTTAAGGGTCAAATAATAATTGAGTTAAATATAAAAAATGTAACAACTTCTGAAGAAAAAAACTCCAGTTTCGACTCTATGTTGTATTAACTTTTTACAAAGTTTAATTTTTGAAGTTAAAACTTCGTTAGGTGCGTCTTGGGGAAAACTCAGAAATTATTTTTAGAAGTACTTAGCGTTACTTACGTGAGAAAAAAGTCAGTTAAACAATTTTTATAACGGTTTTAAAAAATGTTTTTAAATTTTCCATGTGTATTTGTTTATTTTTAGTTTAGTTTTGTAATAAATAATAAATAAAAGTCTTCAGGTTGCGATATTCGATATTTTTTTGGGTTTCTTCGTCCATTATTAGATCAGGCAAAGGCCTAGAGCACATTCAGCCATATTCGTTAATATTCAATAACAAAATTATATTGACATATGCTAATAATATAACCCTCAATTTCTTATTCTCAATTATGTTACTTAATAACTGAAAAATTTCAACTGTGAAAGTGGTATTTATGAATTTTATTTAAAATAGAAATTGAAAATAATTAGCAGTTTAATGAAATGGTGGAGTCCCAGAAATATTTTACTCTTTCATCAATAAATCACCAGTGGGAGGCTCCTTTGCACAGGATGCCGGCTAGATTATGGGTTGGTTGGACCCATTGGACTTAACATCTTATGTCTCAAGGTGACGAGCGTTATTGTAATACCGCTCAGAATTTTGAGGTTTTTCTAGAATTCTGAGCGGCACTGTATTGTAATGGGCATGGCATATCAATTACAATCATCTGAAAGTCCTGCTCGTCCCGTATTTTCATAAAAAAAAATTGGGGAAAATCAAGAACCTTACATGACCTGTAAAAAAATATTAATTTTGAATAATATCAATATAAAATTCTTTGTAACCAATGACGTGGCAAGGCACTGGCATGAGTCTCGTGCCAGATTTTGGCGACTCAACATGTCCTGAGGATGCCTCGTGTAGAGGCGAAACACGTGTCGAATTGTTTAAAGACAAATATTGGCGGAATTAACACTAAAGAAAACTCAAATCATTTGAATAATTATGGATCTCCGCAAAGTAACGCCTACTTCAATAAATTTAATAATAAACATTTTTTTTTATTCTAGGTAGAGAAAATATCACGCTGGTCAAAAGATGAGGTTATATACATACATACGCACACACTTTTTTTTATTGTAAGAAAGACCTGCAAGACGTTTGTATGATGGTATTTTTTTTTATGAAAATAAGGGCGAGACGATCAGTACCTTCAGCTGATACGCCCTGCCCATTATAATGCAGTGCAGCTCAGGATTATTGAAAAACCGAAAAATTCTGAGCGGCACTACAACTGCGCTCATCACCTTGAGACGTAAGTTGTTAAGTCTCATTTGCCCAGTAATTTCACTATCTAGGGCACCCTTCAGACCGAAACACAATAATGCTTACACATTATTGCTTCACGAGAGAAATAAGCGCCGTTGTGGTACCCATAATGACGACCTGTATAGCCGAGTGGTTAGCGATCCTACCTACTAAGCTAGAGGTCCCGGTCGAATCCCGGAAGGTGCAAGCATTTATATGATGAATATGGTTGTTTGTTTCCGAGTCATGGATGTTTATATGTATTTAAGTAAGTAAGTATATTGTATTAAATATATCGTTGTCTTGCAACCCATAACACAGGCTATAGATGCCTAATTTGGGGCAAGATAATTTTGTGTAACAAGTGTGTCAATATTAGCCGGCATCCTGTGCAATGGAGCCTCCCACTGGTAATTCATCCTACCTTGATTATTTAAAAACCCATCAGCGGCACTGTGATTTTGTTCGTCACCTTAGGACAAAATGTCAAGTCTCAATAGCTATGTCAACACTATGCATTTGTCTGTTCATCAAGAATCATACCGCAGTATTCAGGGAACGTGAGGCACTTTCTTACGCGCAATGCGATACTCGTTTTCCCACGTCTAGGGCTCTGTAGCCACTGATAAAACATTACTGGCATAAAGAGACTTTACATCTTAGATTAAGGATTGGTCCTCGCTTACGTCCAATATCTCAATTCTATGGGCGCAAGCATGGTGCCGTTCAGAATTGTAGGGTTTTAAAAATCCCGATCAAGTATCGCCTAGCATCAGGTGAATGTGTCCCCTCCTCCTTTCTTATCATAAAAAGGACTGTTTTAACATTCATTCTGTTAAAAAGGTTGAAGATTGGCGATCCGGGATTAGATATTACTGCATTTCCTACTTTTGGCATTTCAATAACTCAATCAATGTCACTGATTCTTAATAATTATTAACTTTTTTATTTTTATTTATTTAAATAAGTACACCTTTAACTTATTGATATATCTAGCCAAACTTTAACAGTTTGTTGGCAAGTTAATGCGCTTAATAAACATTTAATTATACATACTTAACTACTACTTACTTTAAACTAAACTATTAGTACTAAAAACTAAACATTATTAGAATTAATACTATTAGAAAAAAGAAAAGTTTTACCTAAGCTATCCTAAATTAGCATATAGCATTGTTGAGTAACAGTTGAACAACAGTTTCAATTTCAATTTATTGCAATTCCATAAATTCCTTAAACAGTCCTTAAATATAACATTTGGAGTAAATTATACAAGGTAGTATTATGGATACCCAGTTTGGGTGTCGCAATTTGGTCTGAACAGCAGACCGTAGTAGGAAGACGCACTTTTCTAATAAAAAGTTTTTCTGTATTTTAATAAATTCATTTTCATTATTTATGCTTCGAATTTTTTTGGCAGATTATTATATATTTTTATAGACATTACATAAGGACTTGATGTATGTAGAGTAAGTGTTGTATTCAACGCTATTCAATAGCGAATTTTACATTTGAAATTTAACTGCATTTTTTATTAGTTTGGGAACACTCCTAGCGATGCTATCTCGTTGTATATGACTGTTGTAACTAATTAATACAGTGTCTGTTACACATTCTTTGAATGGATCCTCAAATAAGCTAAATTTCCCTACATTTGGCAGAAGTAATTAACGATCAATAAAATGTCCATAAATCATTGGTTAAGTACTTCCGTTTGAAACTGTGTAGTTTTTGCGGACCCTTGACCCGTGTTGGTGCGATCAACAACAATGCAACGGTTCACAGCTTCAATACCTGGTAAGGGTTCATTTTGTTTTTGACGACCATATAGCCCAGTGACCCTGCCTACTGAGCTAGAGGTCCTGGTTTCAAATCCCGGTAGGTGAAAACATTTATATGTTCAAAATGGATCTTTGTTTCCGAGTCCGATGTTTATATGTTTTTTTTTAAGTCAGAGGGGCCAAACGGGCAAACGGCTCACGGGATGGGGAGAGGTGAGGCAACCGCCCATGGACATCGGCAACAACAGGTGTGTTAAGAAATGCGTTGCTGGCCTTTTAGGTGGAAGTATGCTTTTTTCTTGAAGGTCCCTAAGACGTATCTGTTCGGGAAGATCGCTGCCGGTAATTGATTCCACAAAGTGGCTGTGCGAGGCAAGAAATTTCGAACAAAACGCGCAGTTGTGGAATGCCAGACGTCTACGTGATGCGGATGGTACTTTGCACGTAATGTCCGGTGGTGGAATTCGGCCGCTGGAATCAACCCGAACAGCTCCTTTGAGCACTCCCCGTGATAAATACGGTAGAAGATGCAGAGAGAACCCACATCTCTACGCAATGCTAGAGAATCAAGCTGATCAGAGATGACTTGATCGTCGATGATTCGAGCCGCTCTTTGTTGTATGCGGTTTATGTATTTATGTATGTTTAAGTAATTATACCGCATTATAGTATTTTAAGAGCAGGATCAACAGTACCAAAGTATAATGCTAGAAGTCTTTTTTGCCGCTCAGAATTCTTAAGAAACCCAAAAATTCTGAGCGGCACTACAATTGCGCTCGTTAATTTGAGACATATGATGTTAGGTCTCATTTGGCCAGTAATTTCACTAGCTACGGAGCCCTTCAGACCGAAACACAGTAATGTTTACACATTACTGCTTCTCGGTAGAAATAGGCGCCGTTGTGGTACCCATAATCTAGCCGGCTTCCTGTGCAAAGGAGCCTCCCACTGGTCACATGAAAAAGGAGCAAACTTTTATACAACCAATTGGTTGGAGTAACCTTGGCAAGGCTGCGCCAGTAAATACAATAGTCATTACATACATATTTTTAAAGGCAGGTTTCGACATTTACCAACAATCCACTTCATCTTTTAAAAGACAACTTAAAAAAATGTTCAACCCTTTGATTAATGATTGGCTCCGCTCTGCTCCAACTAGATACCGCAGGCGTAGTCGCAAAGTGCGGCAACTAATACTACGCCCAAGTGGGCGTACTCGAGCCCTTCTCGAACAATGTGTGACGTTGTCGTGACGTAAACTTAGCTAATAATTGAAACTAAAATCTCAGGTTGCGTAGTAAAACTTTGTAAAAATAATACTACAAGAAATAAGAAAGACACTGGGATCACATATCATCAGTAAGTATTTTGTATTTTATTAATTTCAATGTAAAATAACACGAATCTTATGTTACAAGATTTGAAAGATTCCATTGAGTGTCAAGATGCCACAAGCATCTAATAGTTACCGTAATAAAAAAGCTATTGTTCTTAGGTAATGCGGTATCTAGTTGGAGCACAGCCGAGAACAATCCTTAATCTAATGTTTAACCACTAGAAATGCCTCTTTTAGTTTCATGTACTGCATGATTTCTTGTTTTAATCTATTTTTATTCTCGCATTGAAATATTTTATACTTACTTCATATTGTATTTTTTATAACTTTTACTTGTTTTAATTTGTACTTTTTTAATATTTTAAGTTATGAAAGTTTTTAAAATAACTACTTGCAATTCATGTAGTTTGCCTATGGACATCCGCCTCGAGCCAAATAAATCTAGGTTTAAAACTAAGTTAAAAAAAATACTTTTTAAGCACGCTTCCATAACCATTGTACTTAAATATTGTTATTCTAGTATTAAAAGTATTATGTAAAGTATATGAAAAAATGTAAATATCTATATTCAAAATTCTTGTATTTACTTAAAGTATTAAGTTAATTTTATAAAACTATGTAAATATCTATATTAAAAGAGACTTATTCCTGCAGTCAAACTGTCAGAACAGTTTTGCAGGGTTATGTTAACATTCGAATGTTATCATTTAATTAATAAATAAATAAATAAAAGTAACAAAAAAAATGTATTGTATTGATTTTCAGTTCATTATGCATGATGAGTTAGTAATGTGTAATGTAAATGAGGTACCTACCTATACAATTAATATCATATATACTTAAGATGGAGCACTGTTTTATACAACGTTCTCTTCCAATTTAATAATTAAAAGATTTAATAAAGTAAGTAACAGTATAAGGAATTTTTTAGCACCCTTGATCCTTATACGATGTTTTCGGGATGCTTAAATAAGTATAAGACAGTAATTCCTCTGGTGTTGAAATAAAATATGGGTGGCGGTGATCACTTAAGGCGCAGGGTAAACAGAAAACATGCAAACAAGGTGTTTTTAGACAAGTTTTGTGGTTAAAATATTGAATTTGGAGCTATGAACACTACTTTATCCTGTTACACATACCCTTAAGTCTTACTTGTAGGTTGCTTATGCTTATTGTTGGTTAAAGTTAGCACTCCAGAGCTATTATGAACTACCAGTTTTCTTTGCAGCTAAACAAGTTTTTTCTCGGCGTCATGCATTTGTTTAGTATACTACTATCATAAAAGTTGTTCTAATAGATTTTTCTTTTTTATGTAGGTACATTTATTCAGATTAGTAATCAATAATGAGGATTGTAAGCAATTAAGCAGTTGCGCCTGTTAAAATGTTACATTGTCGACCCAAGAATTTTGAAAATATTGGCTTTGTTACATAGGAGCCGTGAACTCATTCGCTCAAGGTCGCCGGCATTTAGTGTCGCCTTAATTATCATCAGGTGTAATGTGCGCTCTGTAAATATACAGACAGACAGCAGAAATAGAATGTATTCATTTACCATAGGGAGTAACATTGCAACAACACTTGGTAAGCGTCATGAAGTCACATGGGTTCGTATAGAGGCTTTGACATGGAGAGAAGAACTGATAAGAAACTCTCAGCCCATCTTTTAAATCATACTGCTGTTTAGCAACATAGCCTACTTTTAACACAATTATACAATTTTAAGTGGCCTGCACGAACCAGACAAAAATTTTGTATCATTATCCTATAAATAATCAAACTAGTCGTTCCCGCCCGCTTCGCTGAGTTAATTTTAAAAGGAAATAAATAACAAAATAATACAAAAACAAAAATAAGTAGCCATAAAAAAATTCCCATCGGATGGTGGTAGTTTGTTGTCGATACGACCCGTAGTTTAGGCGTGAAAGAGCCTCAAACAAAGGCCATTTTCATTATACATAATCTAATATATAAAATTCTCATGTCATGGTGTTAAACTTTGAACTCCGAAACGGCTTTACCGATTCTCATGAAATTTTGAGTGCATATAGGGTCTGAGAATCGGACAACATCTATTTTTCATCCCCCTAAATGTTAAGGGTGGTACACACGAAATTTATATTTTTTATTTATTTTACATTTTTTTTAAATTTGTTTGATTATGTTATTGCTATGCTGACCATTAAAAAAATACATACAACTTCAAATTTTCACCCATCTACGATCAACAGTTACTTTTGTATCGCGATTTTAATATCGGCAATACAACGTTTGCTGGGTCAGCTAGTAATATATATATATATAAGATAGATATACAATAGTAAGCCTTCTTTGTCAAAGAAGCTTTAATATATTTCTTGAATTTGCGTTCATTCAGTATTAGTAGGTATATAATAATAATATTGACATAAAAATTATCTTGCCCCAAATTAGGCATATATCCTGTGTTGCAAGAAAACGATATATTTAACACAATAGTCCGTGTACATAAAGGATTTCTAAAAATAATAAGCAATTGAAGATTATCTCATGTTGTTTCGGTTCCGAGGCAGTTTACTATAGCTCATCGACGTGAATTGCATTATTGAACAAAACTCGCGGGAACCACGAATTATTCCGGGATAAAATAGAACCTATGTCGTTTCCCAAGCTCTAGTCTATCGCTGCACCAAATTTCATCAAAATCGGTTCTGAGGCTCCGTTGTAAAAGCGTAACAAACGAACTTACATTCACATTTATAATATTAGTAGGATATATTTAAATATATATACGTATACGCGTATAACCCTAAATATAAAAATTCATATACATTACTGTAGATGAGACATAACGTATGATGCCGTTATTACGACAAAGTGTTGAAGTATGTAAACAAATACTTCACGCCGGCTTGTAAAATAAATAAATAAAGATATTGGTGCGGCGGGATATTGAGATATGGCAACACATATTAAGATTACTGAGAATAAACCCCAACAAATAGTGAATAAGTTCACAAGCCGGAATTGATTTCTTTTCAATTCAAATCATGGCTTTTATAGCTTCCTGCGCGACCATGTTTTAGATATTTCATAGCAGTAAGTATAAGTCAATGTAAAAAAAAATATCGTTACAATACCAAACTCTATTTTACACATATAAGAGACTAGCTGACCTGGCAAACGTTGTTTTGCCATATAAAGTATAATTCACGCGATAGTTTTATAAGTAATAAAATATTGCCTATATTATAGCCTGGATATCATTTTGTTCTATTGTCAATAGTTTTTGCAGTGCACGTAAAAATAGGTTTTCGATTTTATACCTTGTGTTACAAAATAGCAATTTTATTACGGATCCCTAATTTTGAAAAAAAAACATAGCCTATAGCCTTCCTCGATAAATGGACTACCCAACACTGAAAGAATCATTCAAATCGGACCAGTAGTACCAGAGATTAGCGCGTTCAAACAAACAAACAAACAAACACTGCAGCTTTACAATATTATATAGTATAGATAACAAGTTATGTTTTAAAATACTAAAGTAATAACCCTCACTTCTGGGATTAATTACACAAATAAAATTTGATAACAAAATTTTATGAACGATGCGGGACTCGAATCGAATTTAGTGTTCAGTTTTATTTGTGTAATTAATCCCAGATGTGGGGGTTATCACTTTAAAACATAACAAATTGTTTAGATTTGCAATAGTGACATCTCAAGTCAATTTCCTAATATGCGAATATTATGGGTTGAGCAGGTTATCACCTGTAAAGTAGATCTTGTAGATGAAGCTACAACCTGAAAGTTGAACAGAGCATACAAGATTTTATCAACGATGCGTCACTCGAACGGTTGGCTTAGTTGGAAAGAGCGCTCGCACGGAACGTTCGAGTCCCGCATCGTTCATATCATTTGGTTTTCACTTTTAAATAAAAATTTGTGTAGTATAACAATAATAGCATTGATATGATATACGCAATTATATAACACGATTGCAACATTTTATATGATCTAATAATAAAACAAATCTTATAACTATATTCACAATGATACTGGTGGCTTTAAATTAAAACTATCATTACAGAAAAATGTACCAAGAACACTGGCAGCACTTCCATGTTGGATAACTCCGCTGATCTGTTGACCGAAATAGCTGCCAGCGCTTGGGTTCCAGTAAACCTATTGAGGCGCGTAGATAGTACTTTGTACATTCTCCGCGCTCCTGTGCCCCACGGGCCAAATGTCTCAACACCAAATGCCACAATGATGTAAGAGTTGTCTGTCTTTAGCAGTCGAAGCAGCAGCCCCAGCACCAACTGACGTAACTTGGACATGAGAAGGAGCCAGAGTGTCGACTCAAATTTCGTCCCACACCAGCGCCCTTCCCCGTGCCCAAGCCACCGTCTAATGATAACAATATAATTGTATACATATTTTCTATGTATGTAATATGGATCTAGTATCAGAAATAAAAAAGATTTGGTTTGATTTATTTCAAATTCTTTATTTTTATTAATTTTTTTCTTTGTTTACAGATCTTTATCTAGATCTTAAATAGATTTACGAATCTAAAATGGTATTTAAAACTTTTGTTTGCTCAATTATTGTATAAAAAGGCATAAAAGGCATTTATTTTCTCTAAATTGATTCCTTTAGAATTATTTTTGATGTCATTTCTAATAACTAATAGAAACTACTAGCGCTTCGGAAACAAATGGCGCTCAGAGAGAGAAGAAGCGGCGCAAGAAACTATCCCAATTTATCTGTTAGTGAAGTAATAAATGAATAAATTACTTAATGTACAAATGGTTATCCCTCTCATTCCATTACTAGGTTAGGGGTTCACTTAGCAAATTTTAAAACCACCCAACGCCCTGGAGAGGTTTTAAACAAACACCCCACCCCAAAATCAGGTGTATTATTTGTACGATTTACTTAAATTTTGGTACACTTTTGAGTTATTGATTGGGGTAAATCATTCCAAACTTATTAGAATTATTAGAGATACGCACTTTTACAATATTATTTTGCCCCAAACTAGGCATAACCTGTGCTACGGGTTGTAAGACAATAAATATTATTACTCAATACGATATTCTTATATACTACAAAGCGGATAGTTCAGGACGCTCCATAAAATCTTCTCATCCCAAATACCACCATGCTAAGGGGCCGTCAAATATAATATGAGACCTGAAAAGGACTATTGTGAAAATTTTATTGTGGACTTTCAATCAATGAATCAATCAAAAATATCTTATTTCGCAAAAATATTTTAAATCACATAACATTTAAAATATGTCATAAATTTATACTTCAGCTCATTCGGATGGCAGATTCCCCCAGAGAAAAACGAGCAAGAAACTCTAAGGTTGTATTTTCAAAATAGATTGTTACCAGTTCTTTTTTAACTATATGTTATTACAGACATGTAACAGCCCAGCAGGTCAGTCCCAAGGGTATTAATGATTAGGGTACAACAACATACATTATACATATCCTAAAGAGTCTATTTAAAACAACCTAACGTAACGACTTTGTCACTATGCAATTTTCGGACGATGCGGTATTCAGAGCCGGTTCTCTGAAAATTATGACTTTAACCACTTAGCTATACGTCCAAATGGTGCACGATTCAAAAATAATCAACCCTCCATCCATGGCTGCATCTCCAGGATGACCTGTTCAACTTATAAAATTGTATATCTGGAATTTCACTAGAGATGACAGTCATTGAAATATTCTTTTTTAATTTACCACACTAATACTGAAACTAAAATATACACAAATTAATTTTGTATATTCAATTCTAAAATCACATAGTAAAAACAAATTCTAAGTTAAGTATTTATTACAACACTTAATAGGCAGTAAATAAAACAATAAAATAACGCTTAACCCCTCAAATCGGTTAGATAACCCCAATTACATGAAACCTGAATCAAAACAATTATCCGAATCGAGACATGAACTTCATGATATCATGCGTTTATTTACACCGTAAACACAGCCCTATTACATGAAAGAGACGCACATACGATCACTTACAAGTGTGAGTGGGAT
>CATIXN010000001.1:19603828-19619171 GCA_949711725.1 Leptidea reali
TACATGAAAGAGACGCACATACGATCACTTACAAGTGTGAGTGGGATCGATAGCGTCAATAGCCCCGCCTATATCACAGCAGGCGTCAAACTTTCGCTTCAAACTTTGGTTCAACATCAGTGCTTCCTCGCATGCCTTTAAAACCACATCATAATTAGTGCTAGTGCCAATATGAACTTTGAGCAACATAACGAAATATCGACGTCTTACAATTACAATAAATACGAAAAAAACGATTATTACTACGTCAAAGAAGAGAATGTCGACAAATATAGGCAAAGAGCTGACGATCAAATTAATACGCCTTTCTCCGTGAAAGATATATTGAACATAAACCAGACTTATTGTGATCGGACTGACGTTTGGAAACAGGAAAGATGCCAAGAACAGGAGAGATTGTATCAACAAAGCGCTTATTGTCCGGATTATTTTAACCAAATGTATCCGTATGTTGAAAATTGGAACGAGGCTTATCATGAGAATAAAATGGATGATTATTACAGCTATAATTACGCGAATATATATCATCAGAATCATGAACAGTTTTCGGATGTACAGGTGCCCAGGGTGGATGTGGAGCTACCTCCACCTCCTGGTTTTATAAGCGTTGATGAGAGGGAAATACCATCGATGAGTTCTCCATCATCTTATTTACAAGCGGACGCGAAATTTGCAGCAATATCAAGGAAAACTAGTGAGTATTAAAATGCCTTTATATAATTGAAATTGGTTTGTTTGTTTTTTTTTATGGAAGAAGAGGTGATCACCGCAGCCCATAGTCTCTTGTAACACCATAATCACAAGAGCATTGCCGATTTTATAAAGCGACGAATAAACGTAAGTACACATGAATTGGATAACCAAAAACTCATGACGGGCGAGGATTGTACGGGAAATATGAAAATGTTACTTTGTCTGATTCTTAAGCATGTACGGGTTCAGTACTCAACTAGAAATTATGGGAATATTCTTTCTTGTTGTTATGGATACAGAAAAGGACAAATGGTAAAATTATTCCTGTAATTCATGGGATGGGATGGGATGTTCACTCTATGTTGAGTCCAGTTTATTATTTCCTTTTATAATAAAAAGCTGAAAAGAGTGTCCATTAGCACAATTCATACCGTTTCTATTATGGAGAAGACGGTATGTTCTTGTGTTCTTTATAGTTAGTACATGTTAGTTTCACTATAAAGTGCATTAGCTTTTCACTACACTAACTCAAAAGGTTTAGTTCTTTTGAGTCTTCTCACTATGTGATTCAAGTTGGGTATGATATTGGAACCTTCAAGTAGAGACTATACAGCTATCTGAAATGTCAGTAATGGTCATGTTATTCCTCTGGTGATGCATGCTTGGGCGGTGTTGAAATCATACCAAAAAAAGCCTTATCGTTCTTTTTTTAAGGGATAAGGAGAAGAAACGATCATACGGGATGACATTATGACACATGCTGTCTTTTAACATTAGACGAATTGAACACAAATTAGGTATTCAAGATTTTTTTTTTAAAAACACAGGTATTACCTAAACTAGATAAAGGTTTCATACTTCAAAAATTCAAACCCTTATAAATTTTTCTTCTTATTCACATGTTACCTAGGTGTCTTATCTTAATTAATCTTTTTAGTTAAAATTATAAATCATTCAGCTTATTCTAAATAAGATCACAAAAATGAATCTTAAGAATTGATTAATTAAAATTGATTAATATAATTTTTTTACGGGACAAATGAACAAGTAGCCCGATGGTAATTGTAAATCATCCTCTTGTAGCACCAAAGATAAGATATAAAAGTAATAAATAGGTGTACTTGTTTTTTTTTAAATTACCCATGTCTGATCTAGCTACACCACCGAAAATATTTTATTCAGCAATTCTTTATAATTTCAATAAAGTGCTTAAATCATAAGTAACTTAAAAGCTTTTTACCTTTAGAAATGTAAGTGCCGTATATATATTTGATGTTTTAATTATTTGTACGTCCACAGAGATACCTTGCCTGACAAAGATGGAGAAAAGAGACAAAAACGCAAAAAGAAAACCCAGAATCCTGTTTTCGCAGACTCAAGTCCATGCGTTAGAAGTCCGCTTCAAAGCTCAACGCTATTTAACCGCTCCTGAACGAGAACAGCTAGCAAAAACGCTAAATCTATCGCCAACACAAGTTAAAATATGGTTCCAAAACAGAAGATATAAGAGTAAACGACTGAAATCCCCAGAGGTATCAACGTCTACAGACGCGAAACCCAGCAAAGGTAGAAAACTTTATAAACCAGAAACAAGGGAAAGTAGTTTACAATCATATAGTTTTAAGGCTCAGAATCAAATGAATTCGTCAATGTATTTCGACGATAGTAACGCGTATGGAGATACTGAGAGATATTACAATCCGCGGTTACAAATTCAAGACACGACTCCAAGTTATATAGATTCAAAAGATTGCAAAGATGCTGATATGAAGAAATATTACTCAGCAAATTTTGTCTGTTAGATCATTTACGCGCGTTTAGACTAACCCCCTTTTTCATAATAGTCTGCTAACTTAAAGCATTGCTAATTCTCACTCTGTCTTCTTCTATTGACTTAGGTCAGAATAGAGAAAGAGAATGAGATAAAACACTCCTTAGCGGCTGTTTAAAGTTAGCGGATGATTATGAATAAGGAGGTAAAACAATAGAACTTTTACGTCAAATAGGTGAAAGATTTTTTTTTAAATAAATAGATTGTTACAATTATACAGCTACCAAAGATTTGCATTTATATTTATTTTCAAAATTTCAAAAATAATATTTGTATTTTTTTTTTACTATGAAACCTAAGATATAAAGTCAATATAATGAAGTTTGATACATACAAGAAATGTATTTTACGAAAACAAAAACATTAAAATGATCAAAAAATGTTTAATGGCTCTAAGTTATTGATTTTAAACGCAGTCAAGTCACGGATGTGAGTTGCGATTTATTTTGAATGACTTTCAACTATATTATCTATTCAGAGAGATTAAATAAAATACTTAGTAAAAAGCGGAATTTATTTTAACGCGACGATGAATGTATTTTGATGTTATTGAATCAACTGTCATCTGCGGCTGTATCAAAGTGGTAAAATCGGCTCAATTTCACTAAGGAGGCGCGACCAGGGACTTAGATAATTTAAACTTACATCTAGATTGAGCCTCTTGCTCCTAGGCATTACAACAGGCCAGGATTATTACTTTAATGCGCAAGACAAGCTACATCCTATACTCGCGATACGTCAGTCACTTTGTTTTATTGTGCGTGCGTTGTTGAAAATAGAGGCTAACTGTTGGCCCCTTTTTTTTACGTAAGTATTCACAGTTGTCAATCTGTCTACATGTAAAATTTATCTATCACCAGGGATATCAAATAATAGTATAATATATACACAATAATGATTACTTTCGTTTTAAATGTTACTACTTTATGAATATAGAACAAAAAAATGTTGTAATTAAGTTTTAAGTACACATTGTTTTTTTTTTATTCTTAGATTTTTATACGCTCACTTCAACTTCTAAGTGATACACTGCCGAAACCTACTGTTGCCTGTCTAATAGACTGTATGATAAAACAACAATGAATAAAGTTCCTACATTTTTGCGTGAACAATCAACAAACGTGTGTCTGTCTAAAAATTTCAAAAGGCCTCAAACATTTAGATAATTCTGTTCCGTCTATTATATTTTAAGTCTAAGATATGAGTAACAAGATATTGAAAAACAAACAGAAAAAAAAACTCCTACCAAATAAAACGGTGTTATAACCGGACTGACTGCCAAAGAGTATTATTATTTTTATTATTAATCGAATGCCAAGTGCAATTTATATTATTATCAATGTTCAATATTTTTAGATTTAAGATAATTGTAAATAAAGAATATAAGAAGACTGATTTATCATTTTTATTTAAGTCTTAAGTTATTTTTTTATACTCTTTATTATTCGTTGAATCGGGCTTTTTGAAAGTGGGAGAGTCACGCTGCTGTCTTATGACGTCAGCACAATCGGGCCAGACTCGTCCGGATTACTTACCACACAAGCACAGAATACCGGCGTGAAGTAGCGGCCTAGTGCCGCTATGTTTCGCATAGGTTAGTGTCGAGGACCGGAGGCCGGAGGGTAGGGGCCTGTCTACTCTCTGGCTCCGCGTAGATTTAGAGGACCGCGTCCGCATCTATGCGTGTGTCTACAGGTCCCATAGTGGTAACGCAGAAACGGATCACCTCATGGGCTGCGTTCAAGCGGCATTTGATGACGTGCTTGCTCAGATCCCCTCCGCTGAAATCGTAGTCTTGGGTGATTTCAACGGGCACAATGCCGAATGGCTTGGATCACGTACCACAGACTACGCAGGGCGATCTGTGCATAATTTTGCATTGGCGTATGGTCTGTCCCAATTGGTTGAGTCGCCGACGCGGCTCCCGGATGTGGATAGCCACATGCCGTCCTTATTAGATCTTCTGCTGACTACACATCCCGATGGTTACCAGGTCTCTGTCGACGCCCCTCTCGGAACGTCCGAACATTGCCTGGTCAGGAGTGTAGTGCCTATCCGACGCCAACGTCGCAGACCACCAGCGACTCGCCGCGTTTGGCACTACAAGTCAGCAGATTGGGATAGGATGCGTTCCTTTTTTGCATCCTACCCTTGGGGCAGGGTTTGCTTACCTTCGGATGATCCTAGTGCCTGCGCCGTTGCAGTAGCCGATGTGATACTGCAGGGCATGGATATTTTAATACCAAGCTCTGTAGTACCGATCGGTGGCAGATCACAGCCCTGGTTCGATGCGTCAGTTAAAGCAGCATCTGACTGCAAAAAACAGGCGTATCGAACTTGGGTTGCGGCGCTGGGCTCAAAGGATCCGAACTGCAAAGTTCTGAAGAGGAAATATAACCGTGCCTCCAGATTTTTTAAGCGGCAAATCGCCCGTGCGAAATCGAAGCACGTCGTCAAAATTGGCGAGCAGCTTTCCAGTTACCCGACCGGAACACGCAAGTTCTGGTCGTTGTCGAAAGCTGCTCTTGGTAACTTCAACCAGCCGTCCATGCCGCCGTTGCACATGAGGAATGACACCCTGGCCCATACGGCAAAAGAGAAAGCCGATCTCCTGTGCACTCTTTTTGCCTCCAACTCGACTCTTGACGACAACGGAAAAACACCGCCGACCATCCCGCGGTGTCAGAGCTCCATGCCTGAAGTACAGTTCCGACAGAAAACTGTTAGGCGAGCTCTGTTTTCGTTGGACGTCAGGAAGTCGAGCGGGCCGGATGGCATTTCTCCAATCGTGCTTAGAACGTGTGCCCCTGAGTTGACGCCGGTGCTAACGCGTTTATTCCGGCACTCTTATTCAAAAGGCGTAGTCCCTGATTCATGGAAGTCAGCCCTTGTCCATCCGGTCCCAAAAAAAGGAGACAGTTCGGATCCGGCAAACTACAGACCTATTGCTATTACCTCCCTACTCTCCAAAATCATGGAGAGCATAATTAACCGCCAGCTCTTGGTATACCTTGAGGGTCACCAGTTGATCAACGACCGGCAGTACGGCTTTCGCCATGGTCGGTCGACTGGCGATCTTCTGGTATACCTAACACATAGATGGGCGGCGGCTATTGAAAGCAAGGGGGAAGGCCTGGCAGCTGGTCTGGATATAGCGAAGGCCTTTGATCGTGTATGGCACAAGGCGCTCCTCGCAAAACATCCATCATTTGGGCTTCCTGAGAGCTTATGCAAGTGGACCTCCAGCTTCCTCACTGGGCGCAGCATACAGGTCGTTATCGACGGTTATTGCCCGTGAACGCTGGAGTGCCCCAAGGCTGTGTGCTATCTCCCACGCTGTTTCTTCTGCATATCAATGATATGTTGCACACCGCCAACATGCATTGCTATGCAGACGACAGCACTGGTGATGCCGTATACACGGGCCATGCAGGTCTCTCTCGGGAAAACGTCGACCAGTGCCGGGAGAAACTTGTGTCTTCTATCGAGTCCTCTCTCGAGAAGATCGCGAAATGGGGTAAGTTGAACCTGGTCCATTTTAACCCCCAGAAGACTCAAGTTTGCGCGTTTACCACAAAAAAAACCCCATTTGCCGTATCACCGCTCTTTGAGAACACTTCCCTTAAACCCTCGCCTAGTATCGGAATACTGGGTCTTGAAATCTCGAGCAATTGCCAATTCCGTGGCCATCTGGAGGGCAAAGCCAAACTGGCTTCAAAGAAACTGGGCGTCATAAATAGAGCACGGCAATACTTCAAGCCGGCCCACATTCTAGCGCTCTACTAAGCGCAGGTCCAGCCTCACATGGAGTATTGCTGTCATCTCTGGTCTGGCGCACCCCAGTATCAGCTCGATCCATTTGACCGCGTGCAACGCAGAGCAGCTCGAATTGTCGGGGACCCAGTACTCTGTAAACGGCTGGATCACTTGGCGTTGCGTAGAGACGTCGCTTCATTGTGTGTCTTCTACCGCATTTATCACGGGGAGTGTTCCGAAGAGCTGTTCAACCTGATTCCTGCCGCCGAATTTCACCTTCGCACGACACGCCACAAGTTACGATATCATCCCCACCATCTGGATGTGTGGCGGTCCTCCACAGTGCGGTTTTCAAGGAGCTTTCTTCCTCGTACCACGAAGCTGTGGAATGAGCTTCCTTGTGCGGTGTTTCCGGGACGATACGACATGGGTACCTTCAAGAAAAGCGCGTACACCTTCCTTAAAGGCAGGCAACGCTCTTGTGATTCCTCTGGTGTTGCAGGAGAGTGTGGGCGGCGGTGATCACTTAACACCAGGTGACCCGTACGCTCGTTTGTCCTCCTATTCCATAAAAAAAAAAATAAGAATATGTAATGAAATCATTCACCATCTTAGATGCAATCTTATCTAATATATAAAATTCTCATGTCGCGGTGTTTGCAGTTAAACTCCTTCGAAACGGCTTGACCGATTCTCATGAAATTTTGAGTGCATATTGGGTAGGTCTGAGAATCGGGCAACATCTATTTTTCATCCCCCTAAATGTTAAGGGTTACGCCAAATTTTTTTTTTAATTTTTTTGACATTTTTTTTAAATTTGTTTGATTATGAGTCAGCATTAAAAAATACATCCAACTTCAAATTTTCACCCATCTACGATCAACAGTTACTTTTGTATCGCGATTTTAATATCGGCAATACAACGTTTGCTGGGTCAGCTAGTATGTATATAAAATTCTCGTGTCCCTGTGTTTGTTACCATACTCCCCCGAAACAGCTAAGCAAATTTGTTTTCAAATTTGTATGTATATCGGGTAGGTATGAGAATCGGCCAGCATCTACTTTTCATACCCCTTAGTGATTAGGTACACCCACACCTAAATTTTTTATTTTTTATTTTATTATGATTCAGCTTAAAAATACATAAAACTTCAAACTTTCACCAGTCTGCGATCAACACCTATTTTTGTATTGCGATTTTAATATTATTCTATTCAATCCACAGATACGTAATAGAGTTGGAAGATGGTAATCGAATATAATGATTATTGCAGTACGACAAATTTTATGTACGATATATTTGGTACGTCTGAGAATCGAATGTCATCTATTTTATATACCTCAAAAAAAAATATATTACTTTATATAGCAATACAGCTAGTAATTTCATAATTTTAACCTTATCAAACAAGGATACGCAGACGGCGCACTGCTTATAGATCGCGTAAACAATTTTGGTCTTTTAGTTGGCAAAGAGTTTAGTAAAATGCGTTTTGTAGAATGTCATGTCGTCAAGAACATTGGGATTATTAAAAACATCAACACGCATATCTACAACATACCAGTGGCTCCTTTACACAGGATGCCGGCTAGATTATGGGCACCACAACGGCGCCAATTTCTGCCGTGAAGCAGTAATGTGTAAGCATTACTGTGTTTCGGTCTGAAGGGCGCCGTAGCTAGTGAAATTACTGGGCAAATGAGACTTGACTTCTTATGATCTCAAGCTGACGGGCGCAGTTGTAGTGCCGTTCAAGATATTTGGGTCTTTCAAGAATTCTGAGCGGCACTGAATTGTAATGGACAGGACGTATCAATTACCATCAGCTGAACGTCCGGTTCGCCTCGTCCCTTATTTTCATAAAAAAAATGATAAAAAAATCTATGTTCAGACTAAAAAAAGATAATCATATTATATTTTTTTTTTCACAAAATGTTTCATTAGTAAAAACCTCTTTTATGAGGGAGACTGGTTTCTGTGATAGGTCAGGGACAGAAAGAAACGATGAGTGGTGCAATAAAAATACTCATACATCAAATCTCAATGCCTTACATGAGTAAGTCAAAAAAGTAAATGTATATTAATACATAAAAACAAAAGTTATTGAGTACAGAAGATGTATCAATCCACACACACCGTAAATATAGATATATTGTAAAATAATCGACAAACAAGCCCCTATTGGGCAATGTATTAGTACTAATGTACAAAAATATAACAATGAAGATTTTTCTTCAATTAATTTAAATTTAGATTTTAAGTTATTTGACAAGGGAGGACAACTCTTGCAATATCATACAAAATAGGCAACATTCACCAAATATAAATGTTACTGCTATAGATAATCATAATATAAAGCTCATAAATATTGTTCACCAGAATATACAAGGTATCTCAAGTAAGGAATTAGAAATTGAACTGTTTTTGAGCTGCTGTAATATAGATATATTATGTATTACAGAACATTGGCGTAAGAGTCATCAGCTCCAGTTTAGTTTTAGAGAACATAAAGTAGTCAGTTCGTTTTGTAGAAGGTACATGGAGGTTCCCTAATTATTATTAATAATAGATTAAAATGTAAAAATAGAAGAGATATTGTTAATCTCTCTATAGAACAACTAATTGAGATAGCTTGTATAGAACTAGAGCAATTTATTATTGTAAGTGTATACCGCCCCCCCACTGCATCATATGAACAATTCCAACATAGAATGGAGGAGGTACTATCAAAATTTAGCAAAACTAGCAAGTCGATTATAGTGTGTGGAGATTTTAATATAAACTTGCTTGAACCTTCGGCCAATTGTACTAGCCTTAAAAATTTATTTCGAAGTTTTAATTTGTTCAATGTATTTTGGGAACCTACTAGAATCACTTCTACAACAGCAACCTGTTTAGATCATATTTTTACAGATGTTACTATTACTAGTAAACTCATAATTAATAATCTTCAGTCCGACCATAGTGGGCAACTTATAAAAGTAAATACAAGATTGGACAATGTCAGACCAAAAAAGGTGACGATTATACCAGTTACGGGTAGCCGTCTTGAGAGGTTTAGAAATAATTTGGTAAATACAATACCAATTTTACACTGTGGCGAAACTGCTAATTTTCACTACAACTTAGTCTTCAATTCCTTCTGTGAGGAATTTGACAGGATTTTTACTCCAGTAACGGTGACAGTAAACAACAAACATAGTTTTAATGATTGGGCAACAATGGGTAATCTCAAAAGTCGTAAACGCTTATATGACCTTTATTATAAGAAACATCACAATAATAGTGAAGAATTTAAAATATATGTAAAAAAATACTCCAAGCTCTTTAAAATAGTTTGTCATGAAGCGAAAACACGTTTCATTGCAGATAAAATTAAAAACAGTAATAATAAAGTAAAAGCGACTTGGAGTGTAATTAACAATGAAACTGGTAGATCGAATTGCCGTACCTCTATCTGTTTAAATATTAATAATCGCGTCATAAATTCGGAAATAGAAATTGCAAATGAATTTGATAAATACTTCTCCGAAATCCCGATTGTCACGACCAAATACCTTAACTCTTCGCCAAAAGCAGCATATGATATGCTTAAATTACACGTAACAGTATCTTCTACTGACTTGAAATTTAAGTATGTTACAGGTAGCGATATAATAAAAATCTTCAAATTAATTAACCTAAAAAATACAAAAGACCTATGGGGCCATTCGACTAATATTGTTAAATACATACTTGACATTATAGCACCTGAATTAGCAATAATATTTAATGAATGCATAGATGAGGGTGTGTTTCGTGACCTCATGAAATACAGCAAAGTTATACCTTTGTTTAAATTGGGCAGTTCTTTTGACCCTGCTAATTTCAGACCTATTTCAGTGCTGCCTGTTTTTAGTAAAATTTTTGAAAAACTTTTGCTTCAACAGCTACAAATGCATTTTTGTAAATTAATGAACAAAAATCAGTTTGGTTTCACTAGGGGCTTATCAACAATTAATGCGGGTACTAGACTCATTGAGCACATCTTTGACGCCTGGGAAGAGTCACAGGATGCATTGGGCATTTTTTGTGATTTGTCAAAAGCATTTGACTGCGTCCACCATGAAACTTTACTCCTAAAACTAAAGCATTATGGAGTGAAAAATAGAGCCCTAAATCTGTTAAAATCATATTTAAGCGAAAGAGTTCAGATAGTCAATGTTAATGGCAAACGGTCTTCGGGTAAACCTGTGGGAATAGGTGTTCCACAGGGTTCTATTCTCGGTCCTTTCTTGTTTCTTATATATATTAACGATCTACCGTTTGTGGTAGATGATAGCCATGAGATTGTATTGTTTGCTGATGATACTTCACTTATTTTTAAAGTGAAGCGACGTGCGGATATTGATGACGAGGTAAGCAATGCACTCTCAAAGATAGTGCGTTGGTTTGAGACGAATAATCTGCACTTAAACAGTAAAAAAACAAAGTGTTTACGGTTCGTTACACCAAACACAGCGGAGGTACAAACCAACGTACTTATAAATGACCAGAGATTGGAACTTGTGGACACTACGGTCTTCTTGGGTATCACGTTAGATAAAAAGCTTCAGTGGGGTCCACATATTACCCATCTAGCAGATAGACTCAGCTCTGCGGCATATGCAGTTAGAAAGATTAGAGAGTACACGAATGTTGCGACCGCTAGATTAGTGTACTTTAGTTATTTTCACAGCATCATGACGTACGGTATATTACTATGGGGTCATGCTGCTGACATTGATATAGTGTTTGCACTGCAAAATAGAGCTATTCGTGCTATATATCAGCTTGGTTATAGACAGTCTCTCAAAGAAAAATTTAAAGATATAAATATTATGACTGTTCATTATCAGTACATTTATGAAAATTTAATATATGTTCACAAAAATCGTCACCTTTTTGCTCTTAATAGTGATTTTCATTATTATAACACTAGAAATAAGGGATTGCTTATGTATGTACATGTAAATGTATACACTTCTACAATAAAGTCCCAGCCACTGTTCAGGCATTATCTATAAATAAATTTCAATGTTTTATAAAAAAATGGCTCTGTCGTAAATCCTATTACTCCACTGCTGAATATCTAAATGATCGGACAGCCTGGGACTAGATTGTGATTATTTTATAGCGATAGAAATGACTGTACAATATTGTATATTTTTATTGAAAAGAACGCAAAAAAAAGAATGCTGGGAGAGTTTCTTGCGCCGCTTCTTCTCTCTCAGAGCGCCATTTGTTTCCGAAGCGGTAGTAGTATCTAGTAGTATAAGAAATGACATCAAAAAGAATTCTAAAGGAATCAATTTTGAGAAAATAAATGCCTTTTATGCCTTTTATGCCTTTTAATAAATAAAGATATTTTGCAAGCATTTTATTACCGATTATAAAAAATATAATAACTTTCCTCCTGCCACCACAAGTACACATCAGTACAGCCATCGCCTTCTTCGGCTATATTTTAAGCAAGAGAACGACCCGTCCCACGTCGCCGCCGCAAGCAGTTATTATTAGGTGAGCATGACGAAGCTTGTCACGAGAACTCAACCAAATAACAAATAATGTTCATCTACATATATTATGCAATACTCACAAAATTTTCGATCAACTTTTTTTTGTTCAAGTACATGTAGTCCGAAACATTTGAATGGTTTTTTTTTTTCCAAAAAGTGTTGTTTTTAAGAAAAAAAAATGGGTATTGGTATAATAATAAATTAATTATTTCATAAGTAAAAGATTTTATTCAAATATATAGATTTTTTAATCTTATTTGAATTATGGTGGAGGTCCAAAGGCTGTACAGTGTCATTTCATAGTACGTCTGTCCGTCCCCAAGCTACAGTCCTCTACTAAACATCAGAAAATTCTATTATGAGTTTTTCCTCACGACATAAAAGCTAACAGTAATAATTTTAGTAGCCATCCATTGACGGACTTAAGAATTATCTCATTGTCTCCCGAATTTTTCCATTTTGTAGGGCTTTCGGACAACTGGTAATATTTTCTACCAGTGAAAAAATGATGGCGTTAAAGGTTTCTTATCAATGAGCTTACATCTTTAGAAAACGTGGAAACAAATCCGCCATTTTGCATAAGAGTCCGTGCCAAAACTTTACTCGCGCAAGTTTAGGCATTTTATGTTCGTGTGTCAGTTCACGCATACGGCGCACTGCATAAAGATCGCGTTAACAATTTTGATCTTTTAGTTGGCAGAGTTTAGTAAAATGCCTTTTTTTTGTTATTTCTAAAGACCTTAATACTTTAAGGTATATCTAGTAAGTTTGTCTGCATTGAATATGGAATAAGTATTAACAGTATTTGTTATGTTTTTAAAGTGATAACCGTCACTTCTAGGATTAATACACAAATAAAATTTGAAAACAAAATTTTATGAACGATGCGGGACTCAAACCCACTGCCTCTCGCGTTCCGTGCGAGTGCTCTAACCAACTGAGCTAACTGTTCGAGTGTCGTATCGTTATAAAATCCTGTATGCTTTGTTCAACTCTCAGGTTGTGGCTTCATCTACAGGATCTACTTTACAGTTAATAACCTGCTCAACCCCAATATTTGCATATTAGGAACTTGACTTGAGATGTCGCTCTTGTAAATCTAATCAATTTGTTATGTTTTTAAAATGATATCCCTCACTTCTAGGATTAATACACAAATAAAAATTGAAAAACAACAAAATTTTAGTATGAAATACTCTTCCTCAATCGGTCTCAAATTTTCGTGTCGCTCTATTGCGTTTCATTCGTAAAAAAATTACCCTCATGCGCCTACAGCACTCCCACAGATGGACTTTACGACCATTTAGACCAGAAGGCTTATTTTCTTCCGACACATCCAACAAATATCGTTAATGTATACAAAAATGCAAACAAAAACTGAACATATTATATACTAAAACCTTCCTCGAGAACCACTTTATCTATTGGTGTAAACAGAAGAGACGAGACGTGCAGGACGATCAGCTGATGGTAATTTATACGCCATGTCCATTACAATGCAGTGCCGCATACAATTTTTGAAAACCCCAAAAATTCTGAGCGGCACCACAGTTGCGCTCGTCACCTTGAGACGATAGATGTTAAGTCTCATTTGCCCAGTAATTTCACTAGCTACGGACCGAACCGTTCAGACCGATACACAGTATTGTATACACATTACTGCTTCGCGGTAGAAATAGGCGATGTCGTGGTAACCACAATCTAGGTCGGCATCCTGTGCAAAGGAGCCTCGTAAAGCGAAAAGTAGTTTTTGAGTTTATCGCGAACAGACAGACAGACGCGGCGGAGGAATTTATTCTATAATATGTGGTGAAGTGTATACATTGAGACGCTATCTGGAAAACGCATACACTTAGAAAATAGTAGCGTATAGACCTGACAACCCGACATTGTGCGACAAAAGTTTAATATTCAAAATACTAAGCAGCTAATGCCAAGCGTGGCTGACTGTTTACGACTTGTCAATCAAAATAGGTCACAGCAACAAATACAAATATTTTTATTTCGTCTCAAAAGAAAAACGTTTTATACAAAAAAAAACATGTACGAGTTACTACATACTGGGTGAGTGTTAAGTGATCACCGCCGCCCACATTCTCTTGCAACACCAGAGGAATCACAAGAGCGTTGCCGGCCTTCGTTATCTTCGTATCGGTCGGTTATTGCATAGTAACAATAGATCCGCTTTCCTTTTCTTTCGCGCTGTATCTCAGTAAGAAATATTATTCTCTCAGTACGCTTTGATCGTCTATGTGCTAGTATTTTGTAGATCTTAATATATGAGACTGATAGCAAGTTTTCCCTCTGTGTTTTTTTTATAAAAGGGGAGTACAAACGAGCGTACGAGTCATCTGATATTAAGTTATCACCGCAACACTAGATGAATCACAAGAGCGTATGCGCTTTATTTGAAGGTAACTATTACGTATCGTCCCGGACACTCTACACAAGAACGCTCATTCCACAGCTTAGTTGTACGTTGAAGTAAGATTCTTGAAAACCGCACTGTGGAGGAACGCCACACATCCAGATAGTGGGGATAATATTCTAACTTGTGGCGTGTCGTGCGTAGGCGGAATTCGCCAGCAGGAATCAGGTTAAACAGCTCTTCGGAACACTCTACGTGATAAATGCGGTAGAAGACACACAATAACACAAAAGAGCGACGTCTCTACGTAACGCCAAGTGATCCAGCTGTTCACAGAGCACTGGGTCCCCGAAAATTCGAGCTGCTCTACGTTGCACTCGGTCCAGACTTCTGTGTTACTACTCATGAAGAGACAACGGGGATATTTAATGTCTGTATTTTACTGTTGCTTTGAAAACACCCAGGTTATATTGTTTCGAGAAAACAGGCGTCGAATTCCACATGTCCTCATTTTTGCGGTTCGCGTCATAATGCGTTAAATATAAAATGTTGATGAGTAAATAAGAATATATACAAACATGAAATTGATACCAAGTTAATTTTATTTTAATATACATTTAATTAAGTAAGTTTACAATATAAAGCTTAGACATATAAGTACTTATACATGAACACATATAGGGCACTATATGGCCTCTTTCTGGCCATTTAAGAATTCATTTAAAACAAGATGAAGTTAGAAATCTATACAGAATCACTTTGTTCTCCGCCTCTCCCTCTATCAAGACATTTCCTCTTAAACGCGTGGAGGAATCATGTTGGAATAAACATCGAACACTTACGCCTCCAGAACTTTAAAAAAGCAATTAATTCTTTAAATCAATAAATTAGGACCCAAGATTTAAGACGCAGCTAAAAATCTTCTTATAGAGTACTTTCTCTTGAACTAGAACCATAATATTTGTTTAAAAGCGAGATCCCGCAACACAAGACACACACACATACACAGAAACAAAAATTATGACAATCAGACAATAATTATACACACACACTACATGCTTACTCATTTACAAGATTTTAAATAAAAAAATTCACACTAACACATCCTTCTTTAAAAAAAAGAATTTAACCAGAATTGTTACACGAAGAGCTAGTCA